>OX438906.1:22565672-23088172 GCA_949316265.1 Diarsia mendica | reverse complement strand
CCTAACCTAACCTAACCTAACCTAACCTAACCTAACCTAACCTAACCTAACCTAACCTAACCTAACCTAACCTAACCTAACCTAACCTAACCTAACCTAACCTAACCTAACCTAACCTAACCTAACCTAACCTAACCTAACCTAACCTAACCTAACCTAACCTAACCTAACCTAACCTAACCTAACCTAACCTAACCTAACCTAACCTAACCTAACCTTTTTTTTTTTTTTTTTTTTTTTTTTTTTTTTTTTTTTTGCGCTGGGAAAAAATGCATTACGCATACCCTCCCATCGGGGGATGGGGGGCTATGTGGGACTCCCCGGTCTGACCCGGTATACCCACTAAAAAGACCCAGCGGCATTCCCGCTTCGTCTGAGTGGCGAGGGACTGGGAAACTGGCACAGCCTTAACGACCAGTCCTCCGCCGACGATTGCCCTTCAGGGCGGACCCATCACGCCCTCACCCCACGCCCGTAGGGGGGGGGAGGACGGGTCCGGGAATGCTTGACGAAGGTGGTGATGGGTGCAATGCGGGCGCAGGCACCCCCGTGCCGACCACCCGCCCATCGCCACCATGAGGAGGGAGAGGACGGCGCCTTCTCCGACCCCTTCTTCGTCTGCGGAGTGGCGCAGCGAGAGGGTCGTCCTCCCGCGCGCGCTCCGCCTCCTCTTTTTGCGAGATGACGTCCTCGCAAAACGAGGCAACCGCTGTCCAGGCCTCCTCGCTCCCCAGCATGGCGTTGACTACGCCGGGAAGTGAGAGGTCCTGTCCAACCACCGCGGTCAGACCGCGGCGCAGCTCGGACCAAGCTGGGCACACCTCGAGGGTGTGCTGCGCCGTGTCCTCCGGCGCGCCACAGTCGTGGCACGCCGGGGTCTCCTCCCTCCCTAACCGGTGCAGGTACGATCCGAAACAGCCATGGCCGGATAACACCTGCACCAGACGGAACGAGAGGAAACCGTGGGACCGCTCGAGCCAGCCCTGCAGGACCGGACCGAGCGCGTCTAACGTCCGGCGGCCAAAAGCGGCTGCGGCGAGGTCCTCCGTCCAGTGTAGGACGATGGCGTCCTTCGCCTCCCGCCGCACGGCCTCCCGCTCCTCGGTGACGGGGCGCTCCCCGAGCGCCTTCCGTTGCGCCGTCCACTCGTACACTCTGGCGAGCACCCAGGCCTCCAACTCCCAAGGAGGAGTGCCGGCCAGAGCGCACGCCGCCGAGAAGCCCACCGAGCGGTAGGCCCTTGCCACCCGCTGTGCAATGGCCCTTTGGGGCTTGCGGATGGCGGTCGCATTCTCCCTCCTGTGAAGGGAGTCTGCCCAGATGGGGGCCCCGTATAGGGCCATGCTCCGCAGGATGCCGGCATATAGGCGCCGGCATTTTGCCTTGGGCCCCCCTAGGTTCGGGAGGAGCCATGAGAAGGCGTCCGCGGCTTTTAAGAGGCGCGTCGACAGCCCGCTGAAATGCGGGCCGAAGCGCCACCTCTCGTCCAGCACCAGGCCCAGATATTTCATCTGGGGCTGGACCTCCACTCTGACGCCCTCCACGACAATGTGAGCGTCGGGAGGGCAGCGCTGCCGAGGCCCGCGAAAGAACACGGCCTCGGTCTTGTGCAGCGCCACCTTCAACCCCAGGTGGCGGATCCTCTCTGCAACCAAGGACCCGCCAGCCGAGGCCAGACAGGCCGCGTCCCCAAAGTTCCTCCCCCGGGCAGTGAGGAGAGTGTCATCCGCGTAGCAGATGACACTCGTACCCTGGAGGAGGGCTCCCCGTAGGAGCCAGTCGAACCCGATGTTCCACAGGGGGGGCCCCAGCACTGACCCCTGCGGAACACCGGACTCTGCGCCGTACCGCCTCACTGTGGCCGTTTTGTCCACGAGGAGGACCTCTCGGCCCTCCAAATAGCTGGCCAGGAGGTTCCGCAGGTATTGGGGCACTCCGTGATACCGGAGCGCCTCCAATATCGTCGAGTGGGGGACGGAGTTGAAGGCGTTTGCAATGTCGAATGACACCGCCAGCACTCCGTCCCCCGCTTCCACCGCCTCCTTCACTTGGCCCTTGAGTAGGGCCAGCGCGTCGATTGTCGAACGCCCACGACGAAAACCAAATTGGGCATCCGACAAATCCGGCCCTACCCCCCGCAAAAGGCTATCAAGCCGGGAGGCGACAATCCCCTCGAACAGTTTACCGACCTCATCGAGCAGGACGATGGGCCGGTATGCCGATGGGGAGTCCACCGGGCGTCCCTCCTTTCGGAGGAGGCATAGCTGCCCCTCCTTCCACAGTTTCGGGAACCTTCCAGCCGTAAAGCACGCGCTGAAGAGATCCCGAAACCTGTCCTCCATTTGGGAGGCGGCGATCGCCACCACCCGTGCGGGGACGCCGTCTGGTCCAGGGGCCGTCTTCTTCGCGCGGAGGCTGAGAACCCCCGCGTAGAACTCCGCCGCCGTCACCGGGGGGACCTCCTCATCCGGCGAAGCCGCCCCTTGCGGGGGATCCATCATTGGCGGGGTGAAGTCGGCCCTGCGCGGAAACAGCGACCGGACCACCCCGTCCAGCAACGCTGGCTCGAGGGTCTCCGTCAGTGGGGGACCACAAGGGCGTAGCTGGTTCCGCGCCGCCCTGTATGGTCTCCCATAAGGATCCCTGTCGAGACCCTCCAGCATCTCGGCCCTCGCCGAGTCTTTTGCAGCGCCCATTGCAGCTTTGAGGACCGTCGTCGCCTCTCGGTAAGAGGCGTATAGGAGGTCCTCCTCTGCCCGGACTCGGTTTTGGGCGCTGCGCCGTCGGCTTCGCGTGTAGGCCCTTCTGGCCGCCACGCAGGCGGCCCTGAGCGCCGCCAGCTCCTCCGTCCACCAATAGACGGCGCGACGGGGAGGCGGACGGCGAGACCGAGGCATGCTGGAGTTGCACACCTCTGTCAGGGATTCCCTGAGCCGGACCGCTGCGGCGTCCACGTCCAGGACCTCGACGGGGGGCGACAGCCAGTCCTGAAGAAAGGCCGCCTCCTTAGCTGCCTCCCGGTCCAGGCGGGTGAGTGCCCACCGCGGGAAGGGAGATTGCACAGCGCGGGCCATTCCCCCTCCCCGGATGGAGATGTCGAACCGCACATATCGGTGGTCCGACAAGGTCTCCACCATCTCTACCCGCCAGTTGACGACGCGGGCGGCCAGCACGGGCGTGGCAAACGAGACGTCCACCACCGACCCGCCCTGTTGCCGCACACACGTGTGGACCGCCCCCCTGTTGAGGAGGGACACACCACATGAGGCCGCCCAAAACTCGACGGCGCGTCCCCGGACGTTGCACCCGGCGGCCAGGTTGCCCCAGGCCACCGACTTGGCGTTCAGGTCACCCAACACCACGACCTGGCGCGGCGCCGCCCTCCCTACGACTGCGGTGATGATTTCGAGAAAATCCTCGAAGTCCGAGAGAGGGCGGTTTGGAGAGAAATAGACCCCCACCAGGGCCATGTCTCCCCACGCGGCGGCCACGTATCCCGGTCCCCTCTCTAAGAGCGAGAGGGGAGGGGAGTCCGTGGAAGGCCGCGACACCAACGCCACCAAGCCGTCCCGGTCGCCCAGCCAACGGCCAGGGACCGAGTAAGGCTCGGCGACCACCGCCAAGTCCACCAACCACTCAGCCATGGTCTGCATCAGCAGATCCTGGGCTGCTCTGCAGTGGTTGGTGTTCGCCTGAAGGATGCGATGTTCGACTCTATCCATCAGTCGGACATCGCACCCCCCTCCGCAGCCGCCGCAGGAGCGACGGTGCTAACTGTAGCAGCAGGCCCGGTCGGCGCCTGCGCTTTGCCCCGCTTAGGGGGAGGATTGCAGTTCCTCCCCTTCATAATGTGGTCCGCCGGGCAGCCACTGGCGGCACACACCACGCAGTGCGGCTTGGCGACCTCGCAGGAGGCGGCTTTGTGGCCCTCCTTACCGCAGCGGTAGCATGTGTCCGTCCTGTCTACCGTGGACGGGCACAGGGGCCGGGTGTGTCCGATGCCGAGGCACCGGAAACACCGCAGAGGCTGGTTCTCGAGTGCCCGGACTGCACCCGAGCTGAAACCGACCGTGAGCCGTCCCTTGGCAAGGACGGCTTTGGCAGCGGCGATTGGGCACTCGAGGCGAATGGTGCCCATGCCGCCGCGGCCGGGCCTTATGTCCCGGCCTTGGACCGCCGCGACGCCACAGCCCCCTATCGCTGCAACCGCCGCCACCACCTCCTCCTTGGTGACGGAGTCATCGAGGTCCGTCACCTCTATGGCCGCCGACTTGACCGGCCGGGCCACCTTGGCCGAATCCGCGATGACCTCCTGGAGCTTCGCGGCAAAGAGGTCCGCATGGGCACTCGCATCTGCCCCCGGGAACTCGAATATGCGGGCCCCGGCTTGGGTCCGCCGGCAAGTCACAGTGCCGATCCCAAGTTTGGTTGGATCGGCATTGGGACGCGCCCGCACCAAAACAGATTCATAGGTCTCCCCTCGCTCCGCAGCCTCCGCGGTGAGTGTTACCACAACTGCCGCGGTTTTTGGGGCGACTAGGTGCCCCTTTCCCCTCCCTTTTTCCTTCCCGCTCCCCTTTCCCTTGCCGGCCGTCTGCGATTGGCTGGGAGGGTTGTTGGGGGCGGTCGCCGACTTTTTCCCCTTGCCCTTCCCCTTGCGGACAACTTCGGTCCACTCGTTGGATGGGGTGGTTGACGGAAGCAGGGCGTCTTCCGTCTGGGAGGAGGACGGCCCCGGCTGACGCTGCCTGTTATCCGCCGCAAGCGGCGGCCGAAGGCGTTTCTCCGGCAAGAGCCGGTCCTCGATGCCTGCAAAGCAGGCTCTCGTGAAGGCCCTCTCCTCCATTACAACCTTGCGGATGATATCCTCAAGGTTGGAGGCGGGGCCCTCTGCCGCAGGGCTTGTGTGGGCCTGTTGTGGCCGGGCCGTGGCTTCAGCCAGCTTCAGATGAAGCTGGCTGACCTCCGACTGCAGGCGATCGACCTTCGCCTGCAGTTGCCGCGTCTCGTCGGTGGCCTTCCGCTTGACGAGCTCCGCGACGACACCGCGCAAGCTCGCGGCCCTGCTCTTCAGGGCCTTTTGGAAGGTCCCCTTCAGGTTGGAGGACTTAGAGGCGACCTCCACAATCTCCTCCTCGTCCTCCTCCGCCATCTTCTCCAGCTCGGCCAGAGAGTGGTCCGCGTATACAACACGGGACGCACCGTACCCGGACTTTTCCCGGGCGGCGTGCGCCCGTTTTTCTTTGGCCGCAACCCGCTCCTCCAGCTCTTGCTGGAGCTGCGCCCGCCGAGCCAGGTCCAACTGGCGTTGGGCGTCCGCGAGCCCGACGACATGGGGCTCCGAGGCCACCGTCGGCTTTTTAGCCTTCGGCAACCTTGTAGACCCTGAGGCTAAGGAGCCCTCGGACCCACCGCTCTTGCGGACTCTCTTCCGCGACCGAGACTCGTCCACGTCCGACACACTAATTATAGACTCGTTGTCAGACAACTCGTCCATCGCTTCAAAGTAACTTGCCGCAGACGGCGCGCGGCTAGTCTCTGACGCCGGAGCGTCGGGGTGGCCCTGAGAAGGGCCTTTGGGTTGGCCCTGAGAAGGGCCTTTGGGTTGGCCCTGAGAAGGACCTTTGGGTTGGCCCTGAGAAGGGCCTTTTGGCTGGCCCTGAGAAGGGCCTTTGGGTGGGCCCTGAGAAGGGCCTTTGGGTTGGCCCTGAGAAGGGCCTTTTGGCTGGCCCTGAGAAGGGCCTTTGGGTGGGCCCTGAGAAGGGCCTTTTGGCTGGCCCTGAGAAGGGCCTTTGGGTTGGCCCTGAGAAGGGCCTTTTTGTTTTAAAAATCGCCCGCAGGCATCCCGCGAAGAGATCGACATCGTTCGTAGTACTGACAAGGCAAGATAAAATTAGAGCTACGAAATCACAGTGCACTTTGGCCAACCCAGTCTGCCACTCCGTTACGGTGGTCAGAACTGGGTCGTTTCCAGGGGACGCGACGTGGACGCAAGCACTGTGGGGGGTCCCCCAACCTAACCTAACCTAACCTAACCTAACCTAACCTAACCTAACCTAACCTAACCTAACCTAACCTAACCTAACCTAACCTAACCTAACCTAACCTAACCTAACCTAACCTAACCTAACCTAACCTAACCTAACCTAACCTAACCTAACCTAACCTAACCTAACCTAACCTAACCTAACCTAACCTAACCTAACCTAACCTAACCTAACCTAACCTAACCTAACCTAACCTAACCTAACCTAACCTAACCTAACCTAACCTAACCTAACCTAACCTAACCTAACCTAACCTAACCTAACCTAACCTAACCTAACCTAACCTAACCTAACCTAACCTAACCTAACCTAACCTAACCTAACCTAACCTAACCTAACCTAACCTAACCTAACCTAACCTAACCTAACCTAACCTAACCTAACCTAACCTAACCTAACCTAACCTAACCTAACCTAACCTAACCTAACCTAACCTAACCTAACCTAACCTAACCTAACCTAACCTAACCTAACCTAACCTAACCTAACCTAACCTAACCTAACCTAACCTAACCTAACCTAACCTAACCTAACCTAACCTAACCTAACCTAACCTAACCTAACCTAACCTAACCTAACCTAACCTTTTTTTTTTTTTTTTTTTTGCGCTGGGAAAAAATGCATTACGCATACCCTCCCATCGGGGGATGGGGGGCTATGTGGGACTCCCCGGTCTGACCCGGTATACCCACTAAAAAGACCCAGCGGCATTCCCGCTTCGTCAGAGTGGCGAGGGACTGGGAAACTGGCATAGCCTTAACGACCAGTCCTCCGCCGACGATTGCCCTTCAGGGCGGACCCATCACGCCCTCACCCCACGCCCGTAGGGGGGGGGAGGATGGGCCCGGGAATGACTGACGAAGGTGGTGATGGGTGCAATGCGGGCGCAGGCACCCCCGCGCCTGCTACCCGCCCATCGCCACCATGAGGAGGGAGAGGACGGCGCCTTCTCCGACCCCTTCTTCGTCTGCGGAGTGGCGCAGCGAGAGGGTCGTCCTCCCGCGCGCGCTCCGCCTCCTCCTTTTGCGAGATTACATCCTCGCAAAAGGAGGCAACCGCTGTCCAGGCCTCCTCGCTCCCCAGCATGGCGTTGACTACGCCGGGAAGTGAGAGGTCCTGTCCAACCACCGCGGTCAGACCGCGGCGCAGCTCGGACCAAGCTGGGCACACCTCAAGGGTGTGCTGCGCCGTGTCCTCCGGCGCGCCACAGTCGTGGCACGCCGGGGTCTCCTCCCTCCCTAACCGGTGCAGGTACGATCCGAAACAGCCATGGCCGGATAACACCTGCACCAGACGGAACGAGAGGAAACCGTGGGACCGCTCGAGCCAGCCCTGCAGGACCGGACCGAGCGCGTCTAACGTCCGGCGGCCAAAAGCGGCTGCGGCGAGGTCCTCCGTCCAGTGGAGGACGATGGCGTCCTTCGCCTCCCGCCGCACGGCCTCCCGCTCCTCGGTGACGGGGCGCTCCCCGAGCGCCTTCCGTTGCGCAGTCCACTCGTACACTCTGGCGAGCACCCAGGCCTCCAACTCCCAAGGAGGAGTGCCGGCCAGAGCGCACGCCGCCGAGAAGCCCACCGAGCGGTAGGCCCTTGCCACCCGCTGTGCAATGGCCCTTTGGGGCTTGCGGATGGCGGTCGCATTCTCCCTCCTGTGAAGGGAGTCTGCCCAGATGGGGGCCCCGTATAGGGCCATGCTCCGCAGAATGCCGGCATATAGGCGCCGGCATTTCGCCTTAGGCCCCCCCAGGTTCGGGAGGAGCCATGAGAGGCCGTCCGCGGCTTTCAACAGGCGCGTCGACAGCCCGCTGAAATGCGGGCCGAAGCGCCACCTGTCGTCCAGCACCAGGCCCAGATATTTCATCTGGGGCTGGACCTCCACTCTGACGCCCTCCACGACAATGTGAGCGTCGGGAGGGCAGCGCTGCCGAGGCCCGCGAAAGAACACGGCCTCGGTCTTGTGCAGCGCCACCTTCAATCCCAGGTGGCGGATCCTCTCTGCAACCAAGGACCCGCCAGCCGAGGCCAGACAGGCCGCGTCCCCAAAGTTCCTCCCCCGGGCAGTGAGGAGAGTGTCATCCGCGTAGCAGATGACACTCGTACCCTGGAGGAGGGCTCCCCGTAGGAGCCAGTCGAACCCGATGTTCCACAGGGGGGGCCCCAGCACTGACCCTTGCGGAACACCGGACTCTGCGCCGTACCGCCTCACTGTGGCCGTTTTGTCCACGAGGAGGACCTCTCGGCCCTCCAAGTAGCTGGCCAGGAGGTTCCGCAGGTATTGGGGCACTCCGTGATACCGGAGCGCCTCCAATATCGTCGAGTGGGGGACGGAGTTGAAGGCGTTTGCAATGTCGAATGACACCGCCAGCACTCCGTCCCCCGCCTCCACCGCCTCCTTCACTTGGCCCTTGAGTAGGGCCAGCGCGTCGATTGTCGAACGCCCACGACGGAAACCAAATTGGGCATCCGACAAATCCGGCCCTACCCCCCGCAAAAGGCTATCAAGCCGGGAGGCGACAATCCCCTCGAACAATTTACCGACCTCATCGAGCAGGACGATGGGCCGGTATGCCGATGGGGAGTCCACCGGGCGTCCCTCCTTTCGGAGGAGGCATAGCTGCCCCTCCTTCCACAGTTTCGGGAACCTTCCAGCCGCAAAGCACGCGCTGAAGAGGTCCCGAAACCTGTCCTCCATTTGGGAGGCGGCGATCGCCACCACCCGTGCGGGGACGCCGTCTGGTCCAGGGGCCGTCTTCTTCGCGCGGAGGCTGAGAACCCCCGCGTAGAACTCCGCCGCCGTCACCGGGGGGACCTCCTCATCCGGCGAAGCCGCCCCTTGCGGGGGATCCATCGTTGGTGGGGTGAAGTCGGCCCTGCGCGGAAACAGGGACCGGACTACCCCGTCCAGCAACGCTGGCTCGAGGGTCTCCGTCAGTGGGGGACCATAAGGGCGTAGCTGGTTCCGCGCCGCCCTGTATGGTCTCCCATAAGGATCCCTGTCGAGACCCTCCAGCATCTCGGCCCTCGCCAAGTCTTTTGCAGCGCCCATTGCAGCTTTGAGGACCGTCGTCGCCTCTCGGTAAGAGGCGTATAGGAGGTCCTCCTCTGCCCGGACTCGGTTTTGGGCGCTGCGCCGTCGGCTCCGCGTGTAGGCCCTTCTGGCTGCCACGCAGGCGGCCCTGAGCCCCGCCAGCTCCTCCGTCCACCAATAGACGGCACGACGGGGAGGCGGACGGCGAGACCGAGGCATGCTGGAGTTGCACACCTCTGTCAGGGATTCCCTGAGCCGGACCGCTGCGGCGTCCACGTCCAGGACCTCGACGGGGGGCGACAGCCAGTCCTGAAGAAAGGCCGCCTCCTTAGCTGCCTCCCGGTCCAGGCGGGTGAGTGCCCACCGTGGGAAGGGAGATTGCACAGCGCGGGCCATTCCCCCTCCCCGGGTGGAGATGTCGAACCGCACATATCGGTGGTCCGACAAGGTCTCCACCGTCTCTACCCGCCAGTTAACGACGCGGGCGGCCAGCGCGGGCGCGGCAAACGAGACGTCCACCACCGACCCGCCCTGTTGCCGCGCACACGTGTGGACCGCCCCCCTGTTGAGGAGGGACACACCACATGAGGCCGCCCAAAACTCGACGGCGCGTCCCCGGACGTTGCACCCGGCGGCTGGGTTGCCCCAGGCCACCGACTTGGCGTTCAGGTCACCCAACACCACGACCTGGCGCGGCGCCGCCCTCCCTACGACTGCGGTGATGATTTCGAGAAAATCCTCGAAGTCCGAGAGAGGGCGGTTTGGAGAGAAATAAACCCCCACCAGGGCCATGTCTCCCCACGCGGCGGCCACGTATCCCGGTCCCCTCTCTAAGAGCGAGAGGGGAGGGGAGTCCGTGGAAGGCCGCGACACCAACGCCACCAAGCCGTCCCGGTCGCCCAACCAACGGCCAGGGACCGAGTAAGGCTCGGCGACCACCGCCAAGTCCACCAACCACTCAGCCATGGTCTGCATCAGCAGATCCTGGGCTGCTCTGCAGTGGTTGGTGTTCGCCTGAAGGATGCGATGTTCGACTCTATCCATCAGTCGGACATCGCACCCCCCTCCGCATCCGCCGCCGGAACGACGGTGCTAGTTGAAGCAGCAGGCCCGGTCGGCGCCTGCGCTTTGCCCCGCTTAGGGGGAGGATTGCAGTTCCTCCCCTTCATGACATGGTCTGCCGGGCGGCCACTCGCGGCACACACCGCGCAGTGCGGCTTGGCGACCTCGCAGGAGGCGGCTTTGTGGCCCTCCTTACCGCAGCGATAGCATGTGTCCGTCCTGTCTACCGTGGACGGACACAGGGGCCGGGTGTGTCCGATGCCGAGGCACCGGAAACACCGCAGAGGCTGGTCCTCGAGTGCCCGGACTGCACCCGAGCTGAACCCGACTGTGAGCCGCCCCTTGGCAAGGACGGCTTTGGCAGCGGCGATTGGGCACTCGAGGCGAATGGTGCCCATGCCGCCGCGGCCGGGCCTTATGTCCCGGCCTTGGACCGCCGCGACGCCACAGCCCCCTATCGCTGCGACCGCCGCCACCACCTCCTCCTTGGTGACGGAGTCATCGAGGTCCGTCACCTCTATGGCCGCCGACTTGACCGGTCGGGCCACCTTAGCGGAATCCGCGATGACCTCCTGGAGCTTCGCTGCAAATAGGTCCGCATGAGCACTTGCTTCTGCCCCCGGGAACTCGAAAATACGAGCTCCGGCTTGGGTCCGCCGGCAAGTCACAGTGCCGATCCCCAGTTTGGTTGGATCGGCATTGGGACGCGCCCGCACCAAAACGGATTCATACGTCTCCCCTCTTTCCGCAGCCTCCGCGGTGAGTGTCACCACGACGGCCGCGGTTTTTGGGGCGACTAATTGCCCCTTTCCCCTCCCTTTGCCTTTCCCCTTTCCCTTGCCGGCCGTCTGCGATTGGCTGGGAGGGTTGTTGGCGGCAGTCGCCGACTTTTTCCCCTTGCCCTTCCCCTTTCGGACCACTTCTGTCCACTCGTTGGACGGGGTGGTTGAGGGGAGAAGGGCGTCTTCCGTCTGGGAGGAGGAGGACGGCCCCGGCTCGCACTGCCTGTCATCCGCCGCCAGCGGCGGCCGGAGGCGTTTCTCCGGCAAGAGCCGGTCCTCGATGCCTGCGAAGCAGGCTCTTGTGAAGGCCCTCTCCTCCATAACAACCTTGCGGATGATATCCTCAAGGTTGGAGGCGGGGCCCTCTGCCGCAGGGCTTGTATGGGCTTGTTGTGGCCGGGCCGTGGCTTCAGCCAGCTTCAGATGAAGCTGGCTGACCTCCGACTGCAGGCGATCGATCTTCGCCTGTAGTTGCCGCGTCTCGTCGGTGGCCTTCCGCTTGACGAGCTCCGCGACGACACCGCGCAAGCTCGCGGCCCTACTCTTGAGGGCCTTTTGGAAGGTCCCCTTCAGGTTGGAGGACTTACAGGCAACCTCGACAATCTCCTCCTCGTCCTCCTCCGCCATTCTCTCCAGCTCGGCCAGAGAGTGGTCCGCATAATTTAGACGGGACGCACCGTACCCGGACTTTTCCCGTGCGGCGTGCGCCCGTTTTTCTTTAGCGGCAACCCGCTCCTCCAGCTCTTGCTGGAGCTGCGCCCGCCGAGCCAGGTCCAACTGGCGTTGGGCGTCCGCGAGCCCGACGACATGGGGCTCCGCGGCCACCGTCGGCTTTTTAGCCTTCGGCAACCTTGTAGACCCTGAGGCTAAGGAGCCCTCGGACCCACCGCTCTTGTGGACTCTCTTCCGCGACCGAGACTCGTCCACGTCCGACACACTAATTATAGACTCGTTGTCAGACAACTCGTCCATCGCTTCAAAGTAACTTGCCGCAGACGGCGCGCGGCTAGTCTCTGACGCCGGAGCGTCGGGGTGGCCCTGAGAAGGGCCTTTGGGTTGGCCCTGAGAAGGGCCTTTGGGTGGGCCCTTAGAAGGGCCTTTGGGTTGGCCCTGAGAAGGGCCTTTGGGTTGGCCCTGAGAAGGGCCTTTTGGCTGGCCCTGAGAAGGGCCTTTGGGTGGGCCCTGAGAAGGGCCTTTGGGTTGGCCCTGAGAAGGGCCTTTTGGCTGGCCCTGAGAAGGGCCTTTGGGTGGGCCCTGAGAAGGGCCTTTTGGCTGGCCCTGAGAAGGGCCTTTGGATTGGCCCTGAGAAGGGCCTTTTTGTTTTAAAAATCGCCCGCAGGCATCCCGCGAAGAGATCGACATCGTTCGTAGTACTAACAAGGCAAGATAAAATTAGAGCTACGAAATCACAGTGCACTTTGGCCAACCCAGTCTGCCACTCCGTTACGGTGGTCAGAACTGGGTCGTTTCCAGGGGACGCGACGTGGACGCAAGCACTGTGGGGGGTCCCCCAACCTAACCTAACCTAACCTAACCTAACCTAACCTAACCTAACCTAACCTAACCTAACCTAACCTAACCTAACCTAACCTAACCTAACCTAACCTAACCTAACCTAACCTAACCTAACCTAACCTAACCTAACCTAACCTAACCTAACCTAACCTAACCTAACCTAACCTAACCTAACCTAACCTAACCTAACCTAACCTAACCTAACCTAACCTAACCTAACCTAACCTAACCTAACCTAACCTAACCTAACCTAACCTAACCTAACCTAACCTAACCTAACCTAACCTAACCCAGTCTCACGGCGCCCCCCGCCGCGATCGGATCACTTTTAAGCCGCTCCGCGCTCGAAAAATCTTTAAAAATAGTTAAAGTGAGCAAAAATACCCATATTTGTGTTAAAAGTTGCGCGCTAACGAGTTACGCCGGATAGTGAAAGAATTTTGAAAATCGGTGGAAAACTCGCGTTTTTACGACCGAAAAACCAAAATTTTAACCCCAAAAGTGAGTGAAAAAACTTAAAAAGTGAAACGCTGCGCGATTTCGATCGGTGACCTAGCAATTCTGGTTTGCCGTTCGAAGCACCTGGACGAGCACCACATTCTGGCTGAGTCCGGGATTTTTCCCGTTGGAACTCGCCGAGATACACCGGAAAATAGAAAATCCACGTGGCCACGAGGTCAACATCCAGCAGTCAGAGGTGAAAACTGGATATAGGAATAGGCGCAGGAAGCCATTCCCATTCACCCGACACCTCGATCGTCGAATTTGGACCATCCACTTGGAATATACAAGGATCTTAAGGTTATCAAAATTTTTCTTAAAATAAAACCCGTATAAACTCTTAAATTAGATCGGTAACATATAAATTTTTGGACTTTAATAAACAGTGCATAGACTAAATAACACAAGTGCAAATTTTCATAATTTTTAGACTATTCAATAAAAAGTTATAAATTTAAAATCAATTTCATACAAATATATAAACAGTTAAATATAAAGATATAAAATCTGAAAAAATTCGACAAGGCTGCTCAGACCACGAATTAGACAAACCTGGTCGAAAAATATTTTTCCACCCCCTGGATCCGTCAGAAAGTCCTATTTTCAGAAAATGGTTTCACACATATGACTTTGACCTCCTGCTAAAAATCAGCAGGTCACGAAACAAATAGGCACCTTGACAGATTCGAAGCGGAATCTCACCGGTTTCCAGAATCTGAAGAGAACAGGGAGATCGGACTGGAACTCGAATTAATACACAATTAATTCCGAACCTCTACCTGGGACGCCATTACCAAATAACCTTGTCGGGGTTGTAACCCTGGAACGGAGCGTCGGATCGTAAAAATAACAAAAAATCGGTTCTCTCACGAGAAGCTATTTCGCTATCGAGTACCCTGGCCATTTTACCACCAGCTCGCCAGGGTCAAATTTTTACCTTCCCAGGGGAATATCTCCTGGACCGTTCCAGGTACAGGAACCATACCGGCGCCAGCAGTTGGAGGAACACCCGCCCTACAACCCGACATAGATCACTCCGCAGTCAACACCACCCCTTGGAGCAGGCACCCCCGGGAAGACTTCGGACGTCGCTGGAGCGGAGAAGATCAGCGGTAACACGCAGACCCTTAGTTATATAAGTAGGTTAGTTTAGTGATTAAGATTAGGATTAAGAACGAGACTCCGGGGGCAACCCGTTTCAGAGATACAGAGCCCCAAGTAAGTAAATCCGGACGATCAAAAAACAGGCATTTGCGGTTGTTGGTATTTACAAAATTGTTTCAGGAGGCAACTGCTCATACCCTATAGCGGACGCCCCATTTTTAAAAAATCGTCAGACGCTCGTTGGACCTTCCCCTAGGAGAGTCCACTTTCAAAATATTTTTCAGACTCATAGTTTCTAAATTAAATAATTTTCAGCAAGACAAAAATAGTTTACCAACCGCACCAAACCTGAAAAAGGCCTGTAACTCTGAAACGGTGCGTCCTAGACCAAAAATAACATATTTTTCGAAGCCCCCCCCCCTGACCCCCCCCCCCTGGTTGAATACTCAACCATAAGGGACCACCCGAACCTTTGGGTAAAATATCAACCCTCTAGGGTTAAATCAGTTTTAGGGGTAGAAATTTTTTAAGTTAAGTTTAATTTTAATAATTTTGTTTTCGGTAAACCACGCTAAGTCCTGGCCTTAAGCCATAGAATCGTTTACCCAGACTCACACTTCCGGGATACCCCCACCCCCTCCCCCATCCCTTATCCTGAAACCCGACGTACCAAAAAGAGCTCAAAAAGACCAAATAAACGAGCCCACTCACGCCAAAATCGGAGCTGAGTAGACCCAGCTAGGTCAACTGGAAGATCTACTCGGCGGTATCTTTTTCTATCCTTATTTATTTATTTCAAAGGGCCATATCTTGGGAACGAGAGGAGCTAGGAAAGTTTCGACCTCAAATTCAACCTTGAGTGGTGTCGTAGACACCACGAGGTGGAAACCACCACTGAGGTACCGATCCCACCCCTTTTTTCTATTTATTTTATTTATTTTATTTCACCCCTAATCCTTAAAGGGCCATAACTCGGGAAGGAGAGGACTTAGAACGATTTTGACCTCAAAATCAGCCTTTGTGGTGTCGAAGACACCACGGCTAAAGCCGCACAAGAGGTACCCTCCCCCACCCGATTTAACCCTCCCCCATCCCCTAAAACTTTGAACAGAGATATCTCGGAAGCGACGTTAGATAGGAAATTTTGGACTGCGGAATTGTACTGTCGGCTTTGACTCCCCCTTTACAGGACTTAAAGCTTGACCATAAGCCACAGTACAGAAATTAGCAGTAGGACAATATTATATTTTTATATTTTATTTTATTTTAAAATTTTATTTTACATTGTTATATTGACAATTCTCCCCGTTTCTCTTGCTGTGACTGTGCCCTATACACACAACTCACATCACACGTAGGAACTCATTTAAGTACTCGCACCTAACAAAATGGTGTTCGGACATCGCACCCCCGTTGTGAAGGTACCAGCAGCCAGCGCCAGCGGAACACAGGAGTCCACGTCACCTTCCCAACCGGGAAACGAGGGACCCTCCGGAACGCGCGAAGCGCCGAAAGGGATATCCCTGACGTTTGGAAAGAGGGATGCTGCTCGGGGAACGGTGGCGGAATCAGCCGAAACGCCGCTGTCGTCGTCAGCAGGGACCTCTGGTGCCGCCGCTTCCACCACCACTCCCAACCCTGCGAGCCCGCCTGGACAAGCGCTGGACGCCGCCAGGACCTTCATCCGGAGACCAGAGCGAAAGAGAAGGTCCGTAGACAACATGGATGCTTTTAAAAAGCAGCCGGACACCTACGCTGCTATGTCGAACGACAGACTTCTCCAGGACGTGATGAAGACCTTTGAAGATATTCCAAGCAGAGTCAAGGATTACCCTCAAATGAGGAGAGACATAAGAATCTTCCTGGAGACGCAGTCAGACAAAAGCCTGCGGATCCTCTTTGAGCTCAGTAAACGGGTGAAGGTCCTGGAAACAGCGCCTAAAACGGCCCCGCCCACAAAGGCCAACACCACGCCGGCATCCCCCAGACCATCGGAGGGAATCATAGAAAGGCTGGAGAAAGTGGAGTTAAACATCGACGCAAGGCTAAAGGAATTAGAGGAGAAAATCGCGAAAGGCTTCGTGGGCGTGGCTGAGCGCTGTGACGATTGCGGTGCCGACATCATCGACAAGATCGTCGACAACATTGACTTGGTCAGCGCCAAGATCGATGTAGTCCAAGAGAACATCAGCCGCACGATAGACGGGGTGAACGTCGTAGGTCGTGCGGCGGTTGTTCTCGAGGACAAAATCGGTGGCGTTGCCGGTGATGTCGCCACCAGCGCCAGGCAAATACAGGCGGCCATAAAGGAAGCGGCATGCGAGCCAAGACCGGACTCGCAGACGTACGCCACCGTCGCGGCAGCCAGACCCGGGCATCGACCGGCACTTTATTCGATGGCGGTCACCTCTGAAGGCTCGGAACATGCTGACGGGGTGCTCGCCATGGTGAAGGAGGCGGTCGATGCCAGGGGAACTGGCCTTAAGATCAATAAAGTACGGAAGGCGAAAAACCAGACGGTCATATTGGGGTGTGACACAGAAGCTGAATACAGGAAAGTAAAAGAAAGGATAGAAAGCCGAGGTAAAGGGTTAATAGTAGCGCCCATGAAGAACAAAAACCCGCTCGTCGTCCTAAAAGATGTCTTTTTGGACAGCGAAGACGACGAAATGGTGAAGGCGCTCTACTCCCAGAACGAGAACATCTTCAGGGACGTTGACCAAGAAGAGAGAGATATGGTCATCAAATACAAGAAGAGGACTAGGAACCCCAAGACAGCGCACGTGGTCGTCCAGGTCAGTCCGAAGGTATGGCAGAAGATGACGGAGGCCGGGGCTCTTTACCTGGACCTGCAAAGGGTAAGGGTGGAGGACCAGTCGCCGCTCATCCAATGCACAAAATGCTTGGCTTTTGGACACGGCCGGAAATTTTGTACTGAAAGTGTGGACAGATGCAGTCACTGCGGAGGACCGCATCTACGCGAAAAATGCGTGGAATTTATTGCGGGTACGGAACCGCAGTGCTGCAACTGCTCACACTCGAAGCATCAGAAGACAGACCACAACGCCTTCAGCGTGGAGTGCCCGGTCCGCAAGAAATGGGACTACCTGGCTCGGACGACAACGGCATACGCCTAGACTGCTCCCTAAGGTACACGTAACACACACAACACACATAGTAACACACAGAACACACACAGGAACACACCAAGACAACAACACATATCGGGAGTACATTGAACTAGATAACAACTACGAAAAGAACATATTATACATGGAAACCGAAATACAAAAACAAACACAGATATATAAAATATATAGTGAATATATACAAGTATATCAGAACACACACACAACACAAAACACACACAAAAAACAAACACAGATATATAAAATATATAGTAAATACTATATACAAGTATATCAAAACACACACACAGCACAAAACACACACCCCCAACAACCCCTGAAAATGCTGAGTATAAAAAAATCCCAGAATAAGAATTGACAATAAATATGTATAACCTTAGTATATATTATATTATTGCCAGAATAGCAAGTAAGTAAATAAAAGCAACAAAGTAAAAGGAAGTCACACAAACCCTTAGAAATGTCCAAATCCAATATGTCCAAAGTCCAAACCATAAGTCCATAAACCGAAAATGGGTATAGAAAACTGTGTTATTAAACGTTGAGTCCATTATAGTAGAAATAAGTAGATAAGTTTAAATACTATGTAAGAAAATAAGAGTAAGTAATGTATTAGAATAAACCTGATATTGTTTACATAAAATAGGAAAATAAGAAATAATTGTAAAACTAGTAATGTAAGAAAACACGTTTGTTAAATTAATTAGGAAATAATAATGTTTTAAAAATAAGTTTGCACATATTGTCTAACCAATACTGAAATAAACAAACTGTCCATAAAAAAGAAGTGCAAGAACAGTACACAGATGTATTAGAATAAATAAAAACTTAGTACTTATATAGAAACATAGTTAAGAAAGAATATAAATAGAAAACATAGAATGTAAACAACCAATGTAAGAAACCACTATCGTTAATAAAACTTATTGTGTTGAACATCCCTGAATAAAGAAAATAAATAACAAAGAAGTAGATAGAATAGCGGGAGTCCCACCCGGCTAAGAATGAAAGAGCGAGTAAAAGAAAGATAAAGTATGAAGCTTGAAAGTGCGAGAGGAATAAATGATAGAACTGGAATGAATGAGTACCTAGCACAATAAGATCTCGTCAAACCGAAACGGGGAAAAGCAGAAAAAAAAAAAAAAAAAAAAAAAAAAAAAAAAAAAAAAAAAAAAAAAAAAAAAAAAAAAAAAAAAAAAAAAACCTAACCTAACCTAACCTAACCTAACCTAACCTAACCTAACCTAACCTAACCTAACCTAACCTAACCTAACCTAACCTAACCTAACCTAACCTAACCTAACCTAACCTAACCTAACCTAACCTAACCTAACCTAACCTAACCTAACCTAACCTAACCTAACCGTCGTCGCTAGAACTGACATAATCAAGCAGAGGATAGCAGAAGTAGCAAGCGAGCCAAGAACCGAACCGCTCTCATACGCCAACGTCACGGCAGCCATACCCGGGCGGCGACCAGCTCTTCACTCGATGGCGGTAACCATGGAAGGCAGTCAGGAGACTGCTGACGAGGTGCTCGCTAGGGTGAAGAAGGCGGTCGATGCCAGGGGAACTGGCCTAAAGATTAATAAAGTCCGGAAGGCAAAGAATCGGACAGTTATCTTGGGATGCGAATCGGAGGCGGAGCTAAAAAAGGTCAAAGAAATGATCGAGAGCCGTGGTGAGGGGCTAACAGCAGCGCCTATAAAGAATAAAAACCCACTCGTCGTCCTAAAGGACGTCTTTTTGGACGGTGACGATGAGGAGATGGTGAAGGCACTCCACGCCCAGAATAAAAACATTTTTAGCGGCCTAGAAGAGGAAGAAACGGAAATAAAAATCAAGTACAAGAAAAGAACCAGGAACCCCAGAACAGCGCACGTTGTTGTCCAAGTCAGACCAAAAGTATGGCAGAGGATGACGGAGGCAGGGGCTCTCTACCTTGACCTGCAAAGGGTAAAGGTGGAGGACCAGTCGCCGCTCATCCAATGCACGAAGTGCTTGGCATTCGGACATGGCCGGAAATTTTGTACCGAGAGTGTGGACAGGTGCAGTCACTGCGGAGGACCGCATCTTCGAGAGAAGTGCGAGGAATTCATTGCAGGTAATGAACCGCAGTGCTGCAACTGTTCGCACTCGACGTCCCAAAGGACCGACCACAACGCCTTCAGCACGGAATGCCCGGTCCGCAAGAAATGGGACTATCTGGCTCGGACAACAACGGCGTACGCATAAAGTGTTAACTAGGGTTAACGCAACACGGAGGGCGGATAGGTGTGGTCACAGCGGAGAGATATACAAATTATATAGTACATATATACTTATATATCAAACACACGCACAACACCAAACACGCTCCCCACACAACCCTAATTGTGCTGACAAATATTTTTATGTATATATGAATACAAATAGAACAAGAAACGACAATAAATATGTATATTCTAAGTATATATAATATAATATTGCCGCAACAATAAAGGAAAGTAAATATACTGAAAAGATAAATAAAGCCTTAACAGTCCAAAACAACCCCAAGTAAAAAACTACCTGCCTGTATAACTGATTGCTACAAAATTGTTAACATCCTCAAAGAAGTGCATATATATAGCCACTGAATGAGTATTCAGCTCCAAAATGTATGTCCCAAATTAAGGAACTATAATGTACCACTTATAGTAATAAAAACTACCATAATATATTAAGATAAGAAATAAGAGAAACCTTGTATTGAATAAAAATTAGAATAAAAACATAGACATGTAAAACTTGTTATTACGTAAGGAAATACTAGGAATGTAAATTAGAACGTAAATTAGAAAGTAAGTTTAGCATGTAGAAAAATATAGTTAAGAAATAGATATAAAGAAATAGTATGTAATAACCTATGTAAGAAACAAAAAATGTAAGAAAAGAAGCTGTGTATTTAAATAGAGAAACCTTGTATTGAACAAAAATTAGAACAAAAATATAGACATGTAAAACTTGTTATTACGTAAGGAAATACTAGGAATGTAAATTAGAACGTAAATTAGAAAGTAAGTTTAGCATGTAGAAAAATATAGTTAAGAAATAGATATAAAGAAATAGTATGTAATAACCTATGTAAGAAACAAAAAATGTAAGAAAAGAAGCTGTGTATTTAAATATCCCTAAATAAAGAAAATGTAAACAAAAATAGTAGATAGATAGCGGGAGTCCCACCCGGCAAAGAATGTAAAGAGATGAATAAAAGAAAGACCACGTATGAAGCTTGAAAGTGCGAGAGGCATAAATGTGAGAAATGGAACGAATGAGAAACTTAGAATATCAAGATCCCTTCGTGCTTATGGACGGGGAAAAGTAGAAAAAAAAAAAAAAAAAAAAAAAAAAAAAAAAAAAAAAAAAAAAAAAAAACCTAACCTAACCTAACCTAACCTTTTTTTTTTTTTTTTTTTTTTTTTTTTTTTTTTTTTTTTTTTTTTTTTGCGCTGGGAAAAAATGCATTACGCATACCCTCCCATCGGGGGATGGGGGGCTATGTGGGACTCCCCGGTCTGACCCGGTATACCCACTAAAAAGACCCAGCGGCATTCCCGCTTCGTCTGAGTGGCGAGGGACTGGGAAACTGGCACAGCCTTAACGACCAGTCCTCCGCCGACGATGGCCCCTCAGGGCGGACCCCTCACGCCCTCACCCCACGCCCGTAGGGGGGGGGAGGACGGGTCCGGGAATGCTTGACGAAGGTGGTGATGGGTGCAATGCGGGCGCAGGCACCCCCGTGCCGACCACCCGCCCATCGCCACCATGAGGAGGGAGAGGACGGCGCCTTCTCCGACCCCTTCTTCGTCTGCGGAGTGGCGCAGCGAGAGGGTCGTCCTCCCGCGCGCGCTCCGCCTCCTCTTTTTGCGAGATGACGTCCTCGCAAAACGAGGCAACCGCTGTCCAGGCCTCCTCGCTCCCCAGCATGGCGTTGACTACGCCGGGAAGTGAGAGGTCCTGTCCAACCACCGCGGTCAGACCGCGGCGCAGCTCGGACCAAGCTGGGCACACCTCGAGGGTGTGCTGCGCCGTGTCCTCCGGTGCGCCACAGTCGTGGCACGCCGGGGTCTCCTCCCTCCCTAACCGGTGCAGGTACGATCCGAAACAGCCATGGCCGGATAATACCTGCACCAGACGGAACGAGAGGAAACCGTGGGACCGCTCGAGCCAGCCCTGCAGGACCGGACCGAGCGCGTCTAACGTCCGGCGGCCAAAAGCGGCTGCGGCGAGGTCCTCCGTCCAGTGGAGGACGATGGCGTCCTTCGCCTCCCGCCGCACGGCCTCCCGCTCCTCGGTGACGGGGCGCTCCCCGAGCGCCTTCCGTTGCGCCGTCCACTCGTACACTCTGGCGAGCACCCAGGCCTCCAACTCCCAAGGAGGAGTGCCGGCCAGAGCGCACGCCGCCGAGAAGCCGACCGAGCGGTAGGCCCTTGCCACCCGCTGTGCAATGGCCCTTTGGGGCTTGCGGATGGCGGTCGCATTCTCCCTCCTGTGAAGGGAGTCTGCCCAGATGGGGGCCCCGTATAGGGCCATGCTCCGCAGAATGCCGGCATATAGGCGCCGGCATTTTGCCTTAGGCCCCCCTAGGTTCGGGAGGAGCCATGAGAGGCCGTCCGCGGCTTTCAACAGGCGCGTCGACAGCCCGCTGAAATGCGGGCCAAAGCGCCACCTGTCGTCCAGCACCAGACCCAGATACTTCATCTGGGGCTGGACCTCCACTCTGACGCCCTCCACGACAATGTGAGCGTCGGGAGGGCAGCGCTGCCGAGGCCCGCGAAAGAACACGGCCTCGGTCTTGTGCAGCGCCACCTTCAAACCCAGGTGGCGGATCCTCTCCGCAACCAAGGACCCGCCAGCCGAGGCCAGACAAGCCGCATCTCCAAAGTTCCTCCCCCGGGCAGTGAGGAGAGTGTCATCCGCGTAGCAGATGACACTCGTGCCCTGGAGGAGGGCTCCCCGTAGGAGCCAGTCAAACCCGATGTTCCACAGGGGGGGCCCCAGCACTGACCCTTGCGGAACACCGGACTCTGCGCCGTACCGCCTCACTGTGGCCGTTTTGTCCACGAGGAGGACCTCTCGGCCCTCCAAGTAGCTGGCCAGGAGGTTCCGCAGGTATTGGGGCACTCCGTGATACCGGAGCGCCTCCAATATCGTCGAGTGGGGGACGGAGTTGAAGGCGTTTGCAATGTCGAATGACACCGCCAGCACTCCGTCCCCCGCCTCCACCGCCTCCTTCACTTGGCCCTTGAGTAGGGCCAGCGCGTCGATTGTCGAACGCCCACGACGGAAACCAAATTGGGCATCCGACAAATCCGGCCCTACCCCCCGCAAAAGGCTATCAAGCCGGGAGGCGACAATCCCCTCGAACAGTTTACCGACCTCATCGAGCAGGACGATGGGCCGGTATGCCGATGGGGAGTCCACCGGGCATCCCTCCTTTCGGAGGAGGCATAGCTGCCCCTCCTTCCACAGTTTCGGGAACCTCCCAGCCGTAAAGCACGCGCTGAAGAGGTCCCGAAACCTGTCCTCCATTTGGGAGGCGGCGATCGCCACCACCCGTGCGGGGACGCCGTCTGGTCCAGGGGCCGTCTTCTTCGCGCGGAGGCTGAGAACCCCCGCGTAGAACTCCGCCGCCGTCACCGGGGGGACCTCCTCATCCGGCGAAGCCGCCCCTTGCGGGGGATCCATTGTTGGTGGGGTGAAGTCGGCCCTGCGCGGAAACAGCGACCGGACCACCCCGTCCAGCAACGCTGGCTCGAGGGTCTCCGTCAGTGGGGGACCACAAGGGCGTAGCTGGTTCCGCGCCGCCCTGTATGGTCTCCCATAAGGATCCCTGTCGAGACCCTCCAGCATCTCGGCCCTCGCCGAGTCTTTTGCAGCGCCCATTGCAGCTTTGAGGACCGTCGTCGCCTCTCGGTAAGAGGCGTATAGGAGGTCCTCCTCTGCCCGGACTCGGTTTTGGGCGCTGCGCCGTCGGCTCCGCGTGTAGGCCCTTCTGGCCGCCACGCAGGCGGCCCTGAGCCCCGCCAGCTCCTCCGTCCACCAATAGACGGCACGACGGGGAGGCGGACGGCGAGACCGAGGCATGCTGGAGTTGCACACCTCTGTCAGGGATCCCCTGAGCCGGACCGCTGCGGCGTCCACGTCCAGGACCTCGACGGGGGGCGACAGCCAGTCTTGAAGAAAGGCCGCCTCCTTAGCTGCCTCACGGTCCAGGCGGGTGAGTGCCCACCGTGGGAAGGGAGATTGCACAGCGCGAGCCATTCCCCCTCCCCGGGCGGAGATGTCGAACCGCACATATCGGTGGTCCGACAAGGTCTCCACCGTCTCTACCCGCCAGTTGACGACGCGGGCGGCCAGCGCGGGCGTGGCAAACGCGACGTCCACCACCGACCCACCCTGTTGCCGCACACACGTGTGGACCGCCCCCCTGTTGAGGAGGGACACACCACATGAGGCCGCCCAAAACTCGACGGCGCGTCCCCGGACGTTGCACCCGGCGGCCGGGTTGCCCCAGGCCACCGACTTGGCGTTCAGGTCACCTAACACCACGACCTGGCGCGGCGCCGCCCTCCCTACGACTGCGGTGATGATTTCGAGAAAATCCTCGAAGTCCGAGAGAGGGCGGTTTGGAGAGAAATAGACCCCCACCAGGGCCATGTCTCCCCACGCGGCGGCCACGTATCCCGGTCCCCTCTCTAAGAGAGAGAGGGGAGGGGAGTCCGTGGAAGGCCGCGACACCAACGCCACCAAGCCGTCCCGGTCGCCCAGCCAACGGCCAGGGACCGAGTAAGGCTCGGCGACCACCGCCAAGTCCACCAACCACTCAGCCATGGTCTGCATCAGCAGATCCTGGGCTGCTCTGCAGTGGTTGGTGTTCGCCTGAAGGATGCGATGTTCGACTCTATCCATCAGTCGGACATCGCACCCCCCTCCGCATCCGCCGCCGGAACGACGGTGCTAGTTGAAGCAGCAGGCCCGGTCGGCGCCTGCGCTTTGCCCCGCTTAGGGGGAGGATTGCAGTTCCTCCCCTTCATGACATGGTCTGCCGGGCGGCCACTCGCGGCACACACCGCGCAGTGCGGCTTGGCGACCTCGCAGGAGGCGGCTTTATGGCCCTCCTTACCGCAGCGATAGCATGTGTCCGTCCTGTCTACCGTGGACGGACACAGGGGCCGGGTGTGTCCGATGCCGAGGCACCGGAAACACCGCAGAGGCTGGTCCTCGAGCGCCCGGACTGCACCCGAGCTGAACCCGACTGTGAGCCGCCCCTTGGCAAGGACGGCTTTGGCAGCGGCGATTGGGCACTCGAGGCGAATGGTGCCCATGCCGCCACGGCCGGGCCTTATGTCCCGGCCTTGGACCGCCGCGACGCCACAGCCCCCTATCGCTGCGACCGCCGCCACCACCTCCTCCTTGGTGACGGAGTCATCGAGGTCCGTCACCTCTATGGCCGCCGACTTGACCGGTCGGGCCACCTTTGCCGAATCCGCGATGACCTCTTGGAGCTTCGCTGCGAAGAGGTCCGCATGGGCACTCCCCTCGGCCCCCGGGAACTCGAAAATACGAGCTCCGGCTTGGGTCCGCCGGCAAGTCACAGTGCCGATCCCCAGTTTGGTTGGATCGGCATTGGGACGCGCCCGCACCAAAACGGATTCATACGTCTCCCCTCTTTCCGCAGCCTCCGCGGTGAGTGTCACCACGACGGCCGCGGTTTTTGGGGCGACTAATTGCCCCTTTCCCCTCCCTTTGCCTTTCCCCTTTCCCTTGCCGGCCGTCTGCAATTGGCTGGGAGGGTTGTTGGCGGCAGTCGCCGACTTTTTCCCCTTGCCCTTCCCCTTTCGGACCACTTCTGTCCACTCGTTGGACGGGGTGGTTGAGGGGAGAAGGGCGTCTTCCGTCTGGGAGGAGGAGGACGGCCCCGGCTCGCACTGCCTGTTATCCGCCGCCAGCGGCGGCCGGAGGCGTTTCTCCGGCAAGAGCCGGTCCTCGATGCCTGCGAAGCAGGCTCTTGTGAAGGCCCTCTCCTCCATAACAACCTTGCGGATGATATCCTCAAGGTTGGAGGCGGGGCCCTCTGCCGCAGGGCTTGTATGGGCTTGTTGTGGCCGGGCCGTGGCTTCAGCCAGCTTCAGATGAAGCTGGCTGACCTCCGACTGCAGGCGATCGATCTTCGCCTGTAGTTGCCGCGTCTCGTCGGTGGCCTTCCGCTTGACGAGCTCCGCGACGACACCGCGCAAGCTCGCGGCCCTACTCTTGAGGGCCTTTTGGAAGGTCCCCTTCAGGTTGGAGGACTTACAGGCAACCTCGACTTCACCACGGCCTTGAGGTTATTGTTAATTTTAAGTTTTTCATTTTTTCAGCCTGTTTCAGGGCTATAATTTTTTTTCCGCTGAAACCACTTTCAGGACACACCTGAAGTGACGCTGAGCTGTGGGTCCAAAACCCCGTCCTCCTGTGACGAAGGGTTTTGAAGTTACGGACGTTTTAGTGAGAACTTTGACAGCTCAGCGGCCATTTTGTTTAGCTTCAAGCCGCCATAACTCTTGAACCAGAGGTCGTGGGACACTGCGGTTTTTGGTTCTGTACTCAGGGACCTTTCGTCCCTTTTACCCCACGATTTCAGGCGGTTTGGGGCTGAAAATTTTCAGGACTCTGAAGGTGGTTTCAGCGGACAGCGGAGCTCGGGCCGAGTTGGGAGAGCCCAAACTCGGGGTGTCTGCGGCTTTTCAGAGGGAAGTTATCTGTTGTCAAAAATCAACCTTGACAGCACCGCGGCCATTTTGTAAAAACTTTAGACGGCCATAGCTTCCTAACGGAGAGTCGTAGAGGGCTGGGGTTTTCGCTGGACATACCAGTAGGGCTTGGAGAATAGCATAAAACTATTTTCAGGCGTTTTCAGGACTTCTAAATTTTTCAGCCTGAAAACCGCTCTGGTGGATCGGTCTCGCCGAGCCAAGCTCGGAAAGCCCAAACACCGGAGTTTTTGGACTGGTGGTTCCGGAGATATCCTCTTGTAACCATTTTTGGTTTTTTATTTTTGCAAAAAACCCGAATTTTCAGGTTGGGATATCTCCGAAACCCCTTGGTGTAACCATACCGAGTTTGGGTTCATCTGAGAGGGCTCGGTGGGGGCTATCCACTGGACGTGACAGAGCGACTCTACCTAGAGTCTTCCCAAGAGTCACTCTATTTTTGCACATTTCTGACTTTTGAAGCTTGCTCACTACTGTTTTCAGTGCTTGACCAGTTCCTTGAACTAAGAGCAGGCTTCGACAACTCTATATAGAGCATAGTAGAGACAAACTTAAGATTTTTCATCTTAGAACGCCGTATTTTTAATATCTTATTTTATCTTCTCTTATTATACACTTTTACACATATTTTAATCACCATTTTATTATACAATTTGACGCGTACCTCCAACGATGATGAACGCAATGAGGACCCCATTCAAGGCAAAGCCAGACGAGGCTGAATCGCCAAAGCCGACATCGCCAAAGCCGACATCGCCAAAGCCGACATCGCCAAAGCCGACATCGCCGCCAAATGTGAGGCGCAGCATTGACTTATTGGAGGCCGCGGGACCCTCCAACGCAAACCTGAACCCAACGCCCCCCTCCTTAAACACCAAGACCGCGCAGGCAGGGCCAGCGAAACTTACGCAAAAGCGATCCCAATTGGGGCTTGTACAGGTGCACTCGCCGCCGAAAACAAAATACGCGGACGGGTCGGCCGAGGCAAAGGCCTGTATTACCAGAGCGAAAGTCCTTCTCGGCGCCTCGAAGAACATAAAAACCGAAATAAAAACTGGCATTACCGAGGCGCTGAACCGGCTGTTCCAGCTGGTAAAGGAGGCTGAGAAATCGGCCAAAATGAACAAAGTGGGGCCCGACAATTCACAGCCCGAAGGCGTCGCCGCCGACCTCACCTTCACAACCCTAGCGGAGCCAAGCCAAAGCCAACTTGAAGCTCAAATTAAATGTCACTCAATGCTGCTGGAAAGCCATACTAAGAGGATGGAGGAGCTGAAAGCAGCAATTGAGCAACACACGGGGCTTGTCGAGAGCAGTGCAGCCACGTCATACGCAAGTGTAACAGCGTCCAACAGCGGAAAAGCAAATCAATTGCGTAGTACGCTTCACTCCATAGTGATTACCTCCAAGGACGAGACAGAATCAGGAGACGAAGTCCTGGACAAATTGAGAAAGGCAGTAGACGCAAAAGAGGGCTGGGTTAAAGTAGAGAAGGTGAGGAAGGCGAAGGACAGAAAGATAATAATGGGCTTCCAAACGACAGAAGAAAGGGACAAAATCAAAGGTAAACTGGCGAGAGACAGGCAGGACCTCCTTGTCGAGGAGGTGAAAAACAAAGACCCCCTGCTGATTCTCAAGAGCGTGCTCTCCGTCAATTCGGACGAGGACGTCCTCACAGCGCTGAGGAATCAGAACAAGGATGTTTTCCACAACCTCGACAAGGAGGAGGATAGGGTGGTGGTGAAGTTCCGGCGACGAACAAGGAACCCCCACACTTGCCATATTGTGGTCGGCGTCTCACCCACCATCTGGAGACGAGCAACGGAACTCGGATGCCTGCACGTGGACCTCCAGCGCATAAGGGTTGAAGACCAAACCCCGCTGGTCCAATGTACACGTTGCTTAGGCTACGGGCATGGCAGACGATTCTGTAAAGAAACAGCCGACTTGTGCAGCCATTGCGGTGGCCCACATCTGAGATCAGAATGTGCTGACTTTCTAACGAGTGTCCCACCCAAATGTCAGAACTGCACAAGAGCCAAGCTCGGGGACGTTGATCACAATGCTTTTAGCTTCGAATGTCCGACACGCCGCAAATGGGACGAGATCGCCAGATCGACGGTAGCATATTGCTAAGGGCACCCAAGGCAACCCAAACCCCTATAGACTAATACAAGCCAACCTGCAGAGAAAGAGACTTGCGACGGACGAGCTTCTGATTGAAGCGGTGGAGCGTGGAGTCGCCGTTGCTCTCCTCCAGGAACCTTACGTGGGCGGGGCTAAGGTAATGAGGAACCGCAGGGGCGTTCGGATCTTCCAGAGCACTGACATCGGAGATGGGACGGTTAAGGCAGCAATAGCGGTGTTTGATCAAAACCTTACAGTCGACCAGTACCCAAAACTCACCACGAACAACATCACCGTGGTGGGAATCCGAACCAGTGCCTGGAGGATCACGCTAGTCTCCTTTTACTTTGAGCCGGACCAGCCAATCGGACCATATCTGGAGCACCTCAAACGCGTCGAGGAAGTAGTAGGTTCCAAAATGTGGATTCTTGGAGGAGACACAAACGCAAAAAGTACTTGGTGGGGAAGCTTGACCATCGATCGCAGAGGCGAGGAGGTGTCTGGAGTTCTCGACGAGCTAGGCATGAACATACTCAACAGAGGGGAAATTCCGACCTTCGACACGATCAGAGGCGGGATACGATACAGCAGCTACGTCGACGTCACAGCATGCTCGACGGATATCCTGGACCTGGTGGATGACTGGAGGGTAGACGAAGGCTTCACCAGCTCGGACCATAACGCCATTGTTTTTAACTTAAAATTAAACAGATCCAAAGGCATGCAAATAAATAGAACCACTAGAATTTACAATACCAAAAAAGCAAATTGGCCTGAGTTTCGTGAGAAACTCAGCCAATTAATGCAAGAGAACCAAATAAACAAATTAGAAATAGATAGATTAAATACTGTCAACCAATTAAATACAATAACAAATAAATATACAGAAATAATAAAAAATGCATGCCTTTCTTCAATGCCAATTAAGAAAATAAAAGAAGTGCTTACCTTGCCGTGGTGGTCCGAGGAACTCGAGAGGATGAGGAAGCAAGTCGCCACCAGGAAACGCAGAATCAGGTGTGCTGCACCTGTCCGAAGATCAAAGGTCGTCGGAGAGTACCTGAAACTGAAAGAGGAGTATGAAACGGCAGCAGCCGAAGCTGAAATTGAAAGCTGGAAGAACTTCTGCGCCAAACAAGACACTGAAGGGGTTTGGGAAGGGATATACCGGGTTATAGGGAGGACAAAGGGAAGGGGAGAAGACCAGCCGTTAGTAAAGGACGGGGAGGTGCTTGACACAAAGGGTTCGGTTGAATTACTGGCTAACACCTTCTACCCAGAAGATATAACGGACAGCGACAGCACCTACCACTGCCTTGTCAGAGAACAGGCCGAAGTCGTGAATGCTGGAGGGCAAGATGATTCATGCGATCCACCATTCACGATGGCTGAACTGATGGCAGCCTGCAAGTCTTTTAACCCCAAAAAAGCTCCAGGTGCGGACGGTTTCACTGCCGATATTTGCTGCCGTGCTATTGCAGTTGCCCCTGAGGTGACCTTAGCACTTCTGAACGGCTGCCTGAGATGCCACCTGTTCCCTGAAGTTTGGAAGGAAGCGACAGTCATCGTACTGAAGAAGCCTGGGAAAGGAGACTACAGCACACCAAAGGCGTATAGACCCATCGGCCTATTGCCAATACTAGGTAAAATTTTCGAGAAGATGTTGGTGGCCCGCCTCAAGTTTCATCTCATTCCGAAAATGAGCACCCGCCAGTATGGATTTATGCCCCAGAGGAGCACCGAGGACTCCCTCTATGCACTAATGCAGCACATACGCGGCAAGCTACAGCTCAAAAAAATAGTAGTCTTGGTATCATTGGACATAGAGGGAGCCTTCGACAGCGCCTGGTGGCCAGCCATAAGGGTCCGTCTGGCTGAAGAAAAATGCCCGATCGGCTTGAGGAGGGTCATCGACAGCTATCTTGAAAACCGTAGAGTCAGGGTCAGGTACGCGGGTGAAGAGTTCGGCAAATCAACAAGTAAGGGCTGTGTCCAGGGCTCCATAGGGGGACCAATACTCTGGAACCTCGTGCTGGACCCACTGCTTAAGATTCTGGAGGCTGAGGAGACCTATTGCCAAGCTTTTGCAGATGACGTAGTGCTGATCTTCGATGGTGACACTGCGCTTGAGATCGAAGGACGTGCCAATGCCGCCCTCGAACATATTCAGGCGTGGGGGAGCCAAAATAAACTTAAATTCGCGCCACACAAAACCAACGCGATGGTTATTACACGCAAGCTCAAGTACGACACCCCACGCCTGAGCATGGGCGGGGTCGACATTGCCATGTCCAAGGAGATCAAAATTCTTGGTGTCACCATCGACAATCAGTTGACATTCAACACACACGTCGCTAACGTCTGCAGAAAGGCAATAGATATCCACAAACAGCTGACTCGAGCGGCAAAAACCACCTGGGGACTACGTCCTGAAGTAATAAAAATAATTTATTTGGCTGTTGTGGAGCCTATTATCCTGTACGCCGCCAGCGTATGGGCCCCGGCCGCCGCAAAGCTGGGCGTCATGAAACAGTTGGCCGCAGTCCAGCGCGGCATTGCGCAAAAGCTGTGCAAGGGATACCGGACGATCTCCTTAAACTCTGCGCTAGTGTTGGCTGGGATACTACCCCTCGACCTCAGAGTCCGCGAAGCGGCATCGCTGTACGAAGCCAGGAGGGGGGTGCCTCAGCCAGCACTCGGCGACAGGAAAGTCGAGCAGCCTGCTTCGGCAATGGAGGCCCCACACCCTGCGGAGCGCGTTGAGCTGGAGCTCATAAGCCTGGTAAACCAAGAGCAACTTGATGCCCAGAGCGAACATGAAGTTCGTATCTTTACGGACGGGAGCAAGATTGGGGGCAAGGTTGGAGCGGCGCTCTCTATGTGGAGAGGCGACACCGAAACCAAAACTCGCAAGCTTGCTCTCCCACACTACTCCACTGTTTACCAGGCTGAGCTTCTGGCAATATGCGTCGCAACCAGGGAAATCCTAAAGCACAGTGCGCAATCGTTTGGAATTTTCAGCGACTCTATGGCGGCTCTCCAAACCATCCAAAATTACGACCGACACCACCCGTTGGCAGTAGAGGTAAGGGCAAACCTGCGGTCCCTGTCCACCCAAAGTAAGACTGTTACTTTGTTTTGGGTCAAAGCCCATGTGGGGTTGGAGGGGAATGAGAGGGCCGATGAACTAGCCAAGAGTGCCGCTGAAGGTTCCAAACGAAAGCCCGACTATGATCTGTGTCCGGTTTCGTACGTCAAGCGATGCATTCGTTCGGCAACGCTTGACGTGTGGAACCAGAGATACAAGTCCGGAGAAACTGCGTCAGTGACGAAAATCTTTCTTCCGGATGCGGTGGCGGCGTACGGGATAGTCCGAAAGTTTCAAGTGAACAATGTGGTCACCCAAATCTTGACAGGACACGGTGGGTTCTCCGCATACTTGAACCGTTTCAAGTGTAAGGAGAGCCCATCGTGCATCTGTGACCCAGAAGCAGAAGAAACAGTGCCACACATTTTGTTTAATTGTCCAGTCTTCGACCGAGAGAGATATGAGGCTGAGCAACTGCTTAACGTTAAACTGGGCGTCGAAAACGTTTGGCAAACAATCGCGGGAAAGAAAAGAGAACTGTTTTTAGATTACGCTGTAAAAATATGTAACAAAGTCATTAATAGAAACAAAAGTGCATAAGTAAAAATGCTAACATAATATTATGCATAATATTAACGATTAGCATTACAATATATAGATGATAAGAATATTAGGAAGTAAGCAAATATAAATAAATAGATAATTAACAGATAAGCTGCCCAGCCCAGATATATAGATTAGAGTTAGGATGGCTGTATGTAATAGTAGGTATAAGATTGATGTATCTCACCTGTAGTATAAAAATATGTTTAAGAATATTATTGTTATTAATAAGAAAACTAGAGTTAAGAAATAAAATAATAAGAATCCTGTTGATAGAAATAAGAATAGATTAAGAATAACATGTATAACCACAAAAATGTAATAGTATTATGAAAGAAATAAGCTAGAATAAGTACTGCTGTTAAAAATAAATAAAAAATTGTGTTGTCGTGTTATCCCCGAAAAATAAATAAAAGAATAAAATACAGAATAGGGACAAGTAGAAGGGCGTCCTACCCTTATGGACCAAATGATGATGAATGAAAGAAAGATAAAGTATGCAGAATGAAAGTACGAGAGGAATAAAAGCGAGAACTGGAATGAACGTAAAGCCTAACATAGACTCCGTTGTGTCGGAGGTAGAAGTAAAAAAAAAAAAAAAAAAAAAAAAAAAAAAAAAAAAAAAAAAAAAAAAAAAAACCTAACCTAACCTAACCTAACCTAACCTAACCTAACCTAACCTAACCTAACCTAACCTAACCTTTTTTTTTTTTTTTTTTTTTTGCGCTGGGAAAAAATGCATTACGCATACCCTCCCATCGGGGGATGGGGGGCTATGTGGGACTCCCCGGTCTGACCCGGTATACCCACTAAAAAGACCCAGCGGCATTCCCGCTTCGTCCGAGTGGCGAGGGACTGGGAAACTGGCACAGCCTTAACGACCAGTCCTCCGCCGACGATTGCCCTTCAGGGCGGACCCATCACGCCCTCACCCCACGCCCGTAGGGGGGGGGAGGATGGGCCCGGGAATGACTGACGAAGGTGGTGATGGGTGCAATGCGGGCGCAGGCACCCCCGCGCCTGCCACCCGCCCATCGCCACCATGAGGAGGGAGAGGACGGCGCCTTCTCCGACCCCTTCTTCGTCTGCGGAGTGGCGCAGCGAGAGGGTCGTCCTCCCGCGCGCGCTCCGCCTCCTCCTTTTGCGAGATTACATCCTCGCAAAAGGAGGCAACCGCTGTCCAGGCCTCCTCGCTCCCCAGCATGGCGTTGACTACGCCGGGAAGTGAGAGGTCCTGTTCAACCACCGCGGTCAGACCGCGGCGCAGCTCGGACCAAGCTGGGCACACTTCGAGGGTGTGCTGCGCCGTGTCCTCCGGCGCGCCACAGTCGTGGCACGCCGGGGTCTCCTCCCTCCCTAACCGGTGCAGGTACGATCCGAAACAGCCATGGCCGGATAACACCTGCACCAGACGGAACGAGAGGAAACCGTGGGACCGCTCGAGCCAGCCCTGCAGGACCGGACCGAGCGCGTCCAACGTCCGGCGGCCAAAAGCGGCTGCGGCGAGGTCCTCCGTCCAGTGGAGGACGATAGCGTCCTTCGCCTCCCGCCGCACGGCCTCCCGCTCCTCGGTGACGGGGCGCTCCCCGAGCGCCTTCCGTTGCGCCGTCCACTCGTACACTCTGGCGAGCACCCAGGCCTCCAACTCCCAAGGAGGAGTGCCGGCCAGAGCGCACGCCGCCGAGAAGCCGACCGAGCGGTAAGCCCTTGCCACCCGCTGTGCAATGGCCCTTTGGGGCTTGCGGATGGCGGTCGCATTCTCCCTCCTGTGAAGGGAGTCTGCCCAGATGGGGGCCCCGTATAGGGCCATGCTCCGCAGAATGCCGGCATATAGGCGCCGGCATTTCGCCTTAGGCCCCCCTAGGTTCGGGAGGAGCCATGAGAGGCCGTCCGCGGCTTTCAACAGGCGCGTCGACAGCCCGCTGAAATGCGGGCCGAAGCGCCACCTGTCGTCCAGCACCAGACCCAGATACTTCATCTGGGGCTGGACCTCCACTCTGACGCCCTCCACGACAATGTGAGCGTCGGGAGGGCAGCGCTGCCGAGGCCCGCGAAAGAACACGGCCTCGGTCTTGTGCAGCGCCACTTTCAAACCCAGGTGGCGGATCCTCTCCGCAACCAAGGACCCGCCAGCCGAGGCCAGACAGGCCGCATCTCCAAAGTTCCTCCCCCGGGCAGTGAGGAGAGTGTCATCCGCGTAGCAGATGACACTCGTGCCCTGGAGGAGGGCTCCCCGTAGGAGCCAGTCGAACCCGATGTTCCACAGGGGGGGCCCCAGCACTGACCCTTGCGGAACACCGGACTCTGCGCCGTACCGCCTCACTGTGGCCGTTTTGTCCACGAGGAGGACCTCTCGGCCCTCCAAGTAGCTGGCCAGAAGGTTCCGCAGGTATTGGGGCACTCCGTGATACCGGAGCGCCTCCAATATCGTCGAGTGGGGGACGGAGTTGAAGGCGTTTGCAATGAACCTAACCTAACCTAACCTAACCTTTTTTTTTTTTTTTTTTTTTTTTTTGCGCTGGGAAAAAATGCATTACGCATACCCTCCCATCGGGGGATGGGGGGGCTATGTGGGACTCCCCGGTCTGACCCGGTATACCCACTAAAAAGACCCAGCGGCATTCCCGCTTCGTCTGAGTGGCGAGGGACTGGGAATCTGGCACAGCCTTAACGACCAGTCCTCCGCCGACGATTGCCCTTCAGGGCGGACCCATCACGCCCTCACCCCACGCCCGTAGGAGGGGGGAGGATGGGCCCGGGAATGACTGACGAAGGTGGTGATGGGTGCAATGCGGGCGCAGGCACCCCCGTGCCTGCCACCCGCCCATCGCCACCATGAGGAGGGAGAGGACGGCGCCTTCTCCGACCCCTTCTTCGTCTGCGGAGTGGCGCAGCGAGAGGGTCGTCCTCCCGCGCGCGCTCCGCCTCCTCCTTTTGCGAGATTACATCCTCGCAAAAGGAGGCAACCGCTGTCCAGGCCTCCTCGCTCCCCAGCATGGCGTTGACTACGCCGGGAAGTGAGAGGTCCTGTCCAACCACCGCGGTCAGACCGCGGCGCAGCTCGGACCAAGCTGGGCACTCCTCAAGGGTGTGCTGCGCCGTGTCCTCCGGCGCGCCACAGTCGTGGCACGCCGGGGTCTCCTCCCTCCCTAACCGGTGCAGGTACGATCCGAAACAGCCATGGCCGGATAACACCTGCACCAGACGGAACGAGAGGAAACCGTGGGACCGCTCGAGCCAGCCCTGCAGGACCGGACCGAGCGCGTCTAACGTCCGGCGGCCAAAAGCGGCTGCGGCGAGGTCCTCCGTCCAGTGGAGGACGATGGCGTCCTTCGCCTCCCGCCGCACGGCCTCCCGCTCCTCGGTGACGGGGCGCTCCCCGAGCGCCTTCCGTTGCGCCGTCCACTCGTACACTCTGGCGAGCACCCAGGCCTCCAACTCCCAAGGAGGAGTGCCGGCCAGAGCGCACGCCGCCGAGAACCCCACCGATCGGTAGGCCCTCGCCACCCGCAGTGCAATGGCCCTTTGTGGCCTGCGGATGGCAGTGGCGTTCTCCCTCCTGTGGAGGGAGTCCGCCCAGATTGGGGCCCCGTAAAGGGCCATGCTCTTAAGGATGCCGGCATACAAGCGCCGGCATCGCGCCTTCGGACCTCCCAGGTTCGGGAGGAGCCAGGACAGGGCGTTCGCAGTCTTCAGCAGGCGCGTCGACAGCCCGCTGAAGTGTGGGCCGAAGCGCCACCTGCTGTCGAGTACAAGGCCCAAATATTTCATCTGGGCCTTGACCCCGATCCTGACGCCCTCCACCACAATGTGGCCGTCAGGAGGGATGCGCTGCCGAGGCCCGTGGAAGTACACGGCCTCGGTTTTGTGCAGCGCAACCTTCAGCCCAAGGCGGCGGATCCTTCCCGCCACTAAGGATCCGCCAGCAGAGGCCAGACTGGCCGCCTCCCTGAAGTCCCTCCCCCGGGCAATGAGGAGGGTATCATCTGCGTAGCATATGATGCTAGTGCCTTGGAGGAGGTTCCCCCGTAGGAGCCAGTCGAATCCAATGTTCCACAGCGGTGGTCCTAAGACCGACCCCTGTGGAACACCGGACTCTGCGCCATATCGCCTCACTCTGGCCGTCTTGTCCTCAAGGAGGACCACCCGGTCCTCCAAGTAGCTGGCCAAGAGTTGGCGCAAGTACTGAGGCACGCCGTGGTACCGGAGTGCCTCCAAGATTGTCGAGTGGGGGACAGAGTTGAAGGCGTTTGCTATGTCGAATGACACCGCCAACACTCCGTCACCCGCCTCGACTGCCTCCCTCACCTGGCCCTTGAGTAGGGCCAACGCGTCGACCGTCGAACGACCCCGTCGGAACCCGAATTGGGCGTCCGACAGGTCCGGCCCCACCGTCCCCAGCAGGCTATTCAGCCGGTCGGCGATTATCCCCTCGAATAACTTACCGACCTCGTCGAGCAAAACGATGGGCCGGTAAGCCGAGGGGGAGTCCGCCGGGCGTCCCTCCTTCCGGAGGAGGCATAACCGCCCCTCCTTCCAAGGTTTCGGGAACCTTCCAGTCGTGAAACACGCGCTAAAGAGGTCCCGAAACCTCTCCTCCATCAGTGAGGCGGCGATAGCCACCACCCGTGCGGGAACGCCGTCCGGCCCTGGGGCCGTGTTCTTAGCGCGGAGGCGGAGAGTCCCCGCGTAAAGTTCCGACGCCGTAACCGCGGGGACCTCCTCCTCCGCTTCCTCCGGCGGAATCGCCTCCCGCGGAGGGTCCATCGCTGGCGGGGTGAAGTCGGCCCTGGGCGGGAACAGGGACCGGACCACCCCATCCAGCAATGCCGGCTCGAGGGACTCCGTCAGTGGAGGACCACAGAGGCGCAGTTTATTCCGCGCCGCCTTGTATGGTCTACCATAGGGGTCCCTGTCGAGACCCTCCAGCATCTCGGCTCTCGCCGAGTCCTCGGCCGCGCGCATTGCCGCCTTGAGGACCGTCTTTGCCTCGACGTAAGAGGCATAGAGGCCCTCCTCGTTGGTGGGGTCTCGGGTCCTGCGCCTCCGACTCCGCGTGTAGGCCCTCCTGGCCGCTACGCAGGCGGATCGGAGCCCCGCCAGTTCCTCCGACCACCAATAGACGGCGCGGCGGGGAGGTGGGCGGCGAGACCGGGGCATGCTGGAGTTGCACACCTCGGTCAGGGACCCCCTCAGCTGGATCGCCGCGGCGTCCACGTCAAGGGCCTCGACAGGAGGCGCGAGCCAGTCTTGGACGAACGCCGCCTCCTCCGCAGCCTCTCGGTCCAGGCGGGTGAGAGCCCACCGTGGGAACCTGGATTGGCCCGAGCGGACCGTCCCCAGGGAGCTCTGGGTGGAGATGTCGAACCGCACATATCGGTGGTCCGACAAGGTCTCCACCATCTCCACCCGCCAGTTCGCGACGTGCGCGGCTAGCACGGGGGTGGCAAACGAGACGTCGACCACCGACCCTCCCCGCTGCCGCACACATGTGTGGACAGTCCCTCTGTTTAAGAGGGACACACCGCACGACGCCGCCCAAAATTCCACGGCGCGACCCCGGACGTTGCAGGAAACGGCCGGGTTGCCCCAGGCCGTCGACTTGGCGTTCAGGTCGCCCAGTATTGCGACCTGGCGTGGCGCCGCCCTCCCGACCACTGCGGTGAGGATTTCCAGAAAATTCTCGAAATCCGAGAGAGGGCGGTTTGGTGAGAAATATACTCCCACCAGTGCCACATCCGCCCACGCGGCGGCCACGTATCCCGGTCCCCTCTCTAAGAGCGAGAGGGGAGGGGAGTCCGTGGAAGACCGCGAAACCAATGCCACCGAGCCATCCCGGTCACCCAGCCAACGGCCAGGGACCGAGTACGGCTCGGCAACCACCGCCACGTCCACCAACCACTCAGCCATGGTCTGCATCAGCAGATCCTGGGCTGCTCTGCAGTGGTTGGTGTTCACCTGGAGGATGCGATGTCTGACCCTATCCATCAATCAGACATCGCATCACCCTCCACGGCCGCCGAAGTCCCAGCCTCAGGGATGGCGGCGGCAGCGACAGGCCGGATCGACGCCTGCACTTTGCCCTTCTTTGGGGGGGGATTGCACTTCCTCCCCATCGTCACGTGGCCCGCCGGGCAGCCACTGGCGGCACACACCGCGCAGTGCGGCGTGGCGGCCTCGCAGGAGGCGGACTTGTGCCCGTCCTTGCCACATCGGAAACAATTATCCGCCCTGTCGACCACGGACGGACAAAGGGCCCGAGTGTGTCCGACTCCTAAGCACTTATAGCAGCGCAGGGGCTTGGCTGCGAGTGCCCGGACTACACCCGAGCTGAATCCGACAGAAAGCCGTCCCTTGGCGAGGACGGCTATAGCTGCGGCGACTGGGCACTCAAGGCGAATGGTGCCCATGCCGCCGCGGCCGGGCCTGATGGCCCGACCTTGCACCGCTGTGACGCCACAGCCCCCCATAGCTGCGACCGCCGTCACCACCTCCTCCTTTGTGACCGAGTCGTCGAGGTCGGTCACCTCCAAGGCTACAGACTTCTCGGGCCTGGCGACTTTTGCCACGTCCGCAATGACCTCTTGCAACTTGGTTGCGAAGAGGTCCGCGTTGGCGCTGCCCTGAGCCCCCGGGAACTCGAAAATTCGAGCCCCGGCCTGGGTCCGGCGGCACGACGGTGTACCGATCCCCAGTTGGGTAGGATCGGCGTTGGTACGCGCCCGCTTCATTACGGACGCGTACGTCTCCCCCCGTTCCACGGCCTCCGGGGTGATGGTCACCACGACGGCCGCGGTTTTGGGAGGAACCAGTTTTCTCCCGCCGGCTGGAGCCTTTTTGCCTGCTGCAGTCGCAGCGGGTTTGGGCTTTTTCCCCTTTCCCCCCTTGACCACTTTTGTCCAGGGCTGGTTGGACGGGGTGTTGGAGGGAAGAAGGGCGTCTTCCCCCTGCGAGTTCCGGGGGTCGGCTGGGGCGTCAGACGCTGCCTCCGCGCTCGTGGAGGGCGTTTGAGAGGCCTCCTTGGTCCTCTTGCCCTTGCCCTTCCCTTTGCCCTTGGAGGGCTTCGAGGCCTGGGGCTGCGCACCCGATGCTGGGCCTCCCAAAGGCGCAGGTTCCGGCTCCAGCTCGCGTGGCCTATTGTCCGCCGCGAGCGGCGGTCGGAGGCGCTTTTCAGGCAAGAGCCTGTCCTCTATGCCCGCAAGACAGGCTCTCGTGAAGGCCCTCTCCTCCATGATGACCTTGCGGATTATATCCTCAAGGTTGGAGGGAGGGACCTCAGCCGCTGGTCTCGGCTCGGCTTGGTTTGGCCGGGCCGTGGCATCAGCCAGCTTCTGGTGCAGCTGGCTGACCTCTGACTGCAGGCGATCGACTTTCGCCTGCAGTTGCCGCGTTTCGTCGGTCGCCTTCCGCTGCACCAGCTCCCCGACGATGCCGCGCATGCTCGCGGCCCTGCATTTAAGGGACTTTTGAAAAGTCCCCTTTAAATTAGAGGACTTAGAGGCGACTTCCACTATCTCCTCTTCGTCCTCCTCAGCCATCCGCTCCAGCTCCACCAGTGAGTGGTCCGCATAGACAACGCGGGACGCGCCGTATCCGGACTTGGCCCGGGCGGCGCGCGTCCGTTGCTCCTTGGCCGCAACCCGCTCCTCCAGGTCTTGCTGGAGCTGCGCCCGCCGAGACAGGTCCAACTGGTGTTGGGCCTCTGCCAGACCCACGTCGTGGGTGTCCGACACCGGCTTCCTGGCCTTCGCGTAGGATGGCCGCCTCGAGTCCGAGGAACCCCCGGACCCATTTCTGTGACGGGCCCGCTTCTCCGGCTCCCGGCGACCAATCCCCGAACTTGCGTCCGACTCGCAAATAATGGACTCGTTGTCGGAGTCCAACATGTCGCCCGCTAAGCTATAGATGCTAGCCGCAGACACCGCGCGGCTAGCCTCCGACGCCGATGCGCCCTCAGATTGGCCCTGAGAAGGGCCTTTGGGTGGGCCCTGAGAAGGGCCTTTTGGCTGGCCCTGAGAAGGGCCTTTGGGTTGGCCCTGAGAAGGGCCTTTGGGTTGGCCCTGAGAAGGGCCCTTGGGTTGGCCCTGAGAAGGGCCTTTTGGCTGGCCCTGAGAAGGGCCTTTTTGTTTTAAAAATCGCCCGCAGGCATCCCGCGTAGAGCTCGACATGATAGTTCCGCAAATTCGTAGAAAACAAGGCAAATATAAAATGGTACTACGAATGCACAGTGCACTTTGGCCAACCCAGTCTGCCACTCCGTTACGGTGGTCAGAACTGGGTCGTTTCCAGGGGACGCGACGTGGACGCAAGCACTGTGGGGGGTCCCCCAACCTAACCTAACCTAACCTTTTTTTTTTTTTTTTTTTTTTTTTTTTGCGCTGGGAAAAAATGCATTACGCATACCCTCCCATCGGGGGATGGGGGGCTATGTGGGACTCCCCGGTCTGACCCGGTATACCCACTAAAAAGACCCAGCGGCATTCCCGCTTCGTCTGAGTGGCGAGGGACTGGGAAACTGGCATAGCCTTAACGACCAGTCCTCCGCCGACGATTGCCCTTCAGGGCGGACCCATCACGCCCTCACCCCACGCCCGTAGGGGGGGGGAGGATGGGCCCGGGAATGACTGACGAAGGTGGTGATGGGTGCAATGCGGGCGCAGGCACCCCCGCGCCTGCCACCCGCCCATCGCCACCATGAGGAGGGAGAGGACGGCGCCTTCTCCGACCCCTTCTTCGTCTGCGGAGTGGCGCAGCGAGAGGGTCGTCCTCCCGCGCGCGCTCCGCCTCCTCCTTTTGCGAGATTACGTCCTCGCAAAAGGAGGCAACCGCTGTCCAGGCCTCCTCGCTCCCCAGCATGGCGTTGACTACGCCGGGAAGTGAGAGGTCCTGTCCAACCACCGCGTTCAGACCGCGGCGCAGCTCGGACCAAGCTGGGCACACCTCAAGGGTGTGCTGCGCCGTGTCCTCCGGCGCGCCACAGTCGTGGCACGCCGGGGTCTCCTCCCTCCCTAACCGGTGCAGGTACGATCCGAAACAGCCATGGCCGGATAACACCTGCACCAGACGGAACGAGAGGAAACCGTGGGACCGCTCGAGCCAGCCCTGCAGGACCGGACCGAGCGCGTCCAACGTCCGGCGGCCAAAAGCGGCTGCGGCGAGGTCCTCCGTCCAGTGGAGGACGATGGCGTCCTTCGCCTCCCGCCGCACGGCCTCCCGCTCCTCGGTGACGGGGCGCTCCCCGAGCGCCTTCCGTTGCGCCGTCCACTCGTACACTCTGGCGAGCACCCAGGCCTCCAACTCCCAAGGAGGAGTGCCGGCCAGAGCGCACGCCGCCGAAAAGCCGACCGAGCGGTAGGCCCTTGCCACCCGCTGTGCAATGGCCCTTTGGGGCTTGCGGATGGCGGTCGCGTTCTCCCTCCTGTGAAGGGAGTCTGCCCAGATGGGGGCCCCGTATAGGGCCATGCTCCGCAGAATGCCGGCATATAGGCGCCGGCATTTCGCCTTAGGCCCCCCTAGGTTCGGGAGGAGCCATGAGAGGCCGTCCGCGGCTTTCAACAGGCGCGTCGACAGCCCGCTGAAATGCGGGCCGAAGCGCCACCTGTCGTCCAGCACCAGACCCAGATACTTCATCTGGGGCTGGACCTCCACTCTGACGCCCTCCACGACAATGTGCAACCTCCACAATCTCCTCCTCGTCCTCCTCCGCCATTCTCTCCAGCTCGGCCAGAGAGTGGTCCGCATAATTTACACGGGACGCACCGTACCCGGACTTTTCCCGGGAGGCGTGCGCCCGTTTTTCTTTCGCGGCAACCCGCTCCTCCAGCTCTTGCTGGAGCTGCGCCCGCCGAGCCAGGTCCAACTGGCGTTGGGCGTCCGCGAGCCCAACGACATGAGGCTCCGCGGCCACCGTCGGCTTTTTAGCCTTCGGCAACCTCGTAGACCCTGAGGCTGAGGAGCCCTCGGACCCACCGCTCTTGCGGACTCGCTTCCGCGTCCGAGAGTCATCCACGTCCGACACACTAATTATAGACTCGTTGTCAGTCAACTCGTCCATCGCTTCGTAGAAACTAGCCGCAGACGGCGCGCGGCTAGTTTCTGACGCCGGAGCGTCGGAGTGGCCCTGAGAAGGGCCTTTGGGTTGGCCCTGAGAAGGGCCTTTGGGTTGGCCCTGAGAAGGGCCTTTGGGTGGGCCCTGAGAAGGGCCTTTGGGTTGGCCCTGAGAAGGGCCTTTGGGTTGGCCCTGAGAAGGGCCTTTTGGCTGGCCCTGAGAAGGGCCTTTGGGTGGGCCCTGAGAAGGGCCTTTTGGCTGGCCCTGAGAAGGGCCTTTGGGTTGGCCCTGAGAAGGGCCTTTGGTTTGGCCCTGAGAAGGGCCTTTTTGTTTTAAAAATCGCCCGCAGGCATCCCGCGAAGACATCGACATCGTTCGTAGTACTAACAAGGCAAGATAAAATTAGAGCTACGAAATCACAGTGCACTTTGGCCAACCCAGTCTGCCACTCCGTTACGGTGGTCAGAACTGGGTCGTTTCCAGGGGACGCGACGTGGACGCAAGCACTGTGGGGGGTCCCCCAACCTAACCTAACCTAACCTAACCTTTTTTTTTTTTTTTTTTTTTTTTTTTTTTTTTTTTTTTTTTTTTTTGCGCTGGGAAAAAATGCATTACGCATACCCTCCCATCGGGGGATGGGGGGCTATGTGGGACTCCCCGGTCTGACCCGGTATACCCACTAAAACGACCCAGCGGCATTCCCGCTTCGTCTGAGTGGCGAGGGACCGGGAAACTGGCACAGCCTCAACTACCAGCCCCCCGCCGACGATTACCCTTCAGGGCGGACCCCTCACGCCTTCCCCTTGGGGAGGTGGACGGGCCCGGGAATGAACGACGAAAGTGGTGATGGGTGCAATGCGGGCGCAGGCACCCCCGCGCCTGTCGCCCGCCCATCACCACCAAGAGGAGGGAGAGGACGGTGCCTTCTCCAACCCCTTCTTACACAACCAGGGCCATAGTTGACACCAACTAGGGCCATGTCTCGCACGCGGCGGCCACGTATCCCGGTCCCCTCTCTAAGAGCGAGAGGAGAGGGGAGTCTGTGGAAGACCGCGACACCAACGGCACCAAGCCGTCCCGGTCGCCCAGCCAACGGCCTGGGACCGAGTAAGACGATGCGATGTTCGACTCTATCCATCAGTCGGACATCGCACCTCCCTCCGCAGCCGCCGCAGGAACGACGGTGCTAGCTGCTGCAGCAGACCATGTCGGCGCTTTGCCCCGCTTAGGGGGAGGATTGCAGTTCCTCCCCTTCATGACGCGGTCTGCCGGGCAGCCACTGGCGGCACACACCGCGCAGTGCGGCTTGGCGACCTCGCAGGAGGCGGCTTTGTGGCCCTCCTTACCGCAGCGGTAGCATGTGTCCGTCCTGTCTACCGTGGACGGACACAGGGGCCGGGTGTGTCCGATGCAGAGGCACCGGAAACACCGCAGAGGCTGGTTCTCGAGTGCCCGGACTGCACCCGAGCTGAACCCTACCGTGAGCCGTCCCTTGGCAAGGACGGCTTTGGCAGCGGCGATTGGGCACTCGAGGCGAATGGTGCCCATGCCACCGCGGCCGGGCCTTATGTCCCGGCCTTGGACCGCCGCGACGCCACAGCCCCCTATCGCTGCGACCGCCGCCACCACCTCCTCCTTGGTGACGGAGTCATCGAGGTCCGTCACCTCTATGGCCGCCGACTTGACCGGCCGGGCCACCTTGGCCGAATCCGCGATGACCTCCAGGAGCTTCGCTGCAAAGAGGTCCGCATGGGCACTCGCCTCTGCCCCCGGGAACTCGAATATTCGAGCCCCGGCTTGGGTCCGCCGGCAAGTCACAGTGCCGATCCCCAGTTTGGTTGGATCGGCATTGGGACGCGCCCGCACCAAAATTGACTCGTAAGTCTCCCCTCGGTCCGCAGCCTCCGCGGTGAGCGTCACCACGACGGCCGCGGTTTTTGGGGCGACTAGCTTCCCCTTTCCCTTTCCTTTCCCCTTTCCCTTGCCAGTCTTCTGCGATTGGCTGGGAGGGGTGGTGGCCGACTTTTTACTCTTGCCCTTCCCCTTACGGACCACTTCTGTCCACTCGTTGGACGGGGTGGTTGAGGGAAGCTGGGCGTCTTCCGTCTGGGAGGAGGACGGCTCCGGCTCGCACTGCTTGTTATCCGCCGCAAGCGGCGGCCTCGGCTCGGTCCTCTTGCCCTTGCCCTTCCCTTTGCCCTTGGAGGGCTTCGAGGCCTGGGGCTGCACACCCGATGCCGGGCCTCCCAAAGGCGCAGGTTCCGGCTCCAGCTCGCGTGGCCTATTGTCCGCCGCGAGCGGCGGTCGGAGGCGCTTTTCAGGCAAGAGCCTGTCCTCTATGCCCGCAAGACAGGCTCTCGTGAAGGCCCTCTCCTCCATGATGACCTTGCGGATTATATCCTCAAGGTTGGAGGGGGGGACCTCAGCCGCTGGTCTCGGCTCCGCTTGGTTTGGCCGGGCCGTGGCATCAGCCAGCTTCTGGTGCAGCTGGCTGACCTCTGACTGCAGGCGATCAACTTTCGCCTGCAGTTGCCGCGTTTCGTCGGTCGCCTTCCGCTGCACCAGCTCCCCGACGATGCCGCGCATGCTCGCGGCCCTGCATTTAAGGGACTTTTGAAAAGTCCCTTTTAAATTAGAGGACTTAGAGGCGACTTCCACTATCTCCTCTTCGTCCTCCTCAGCCATCCGCTCCAGCTCCACCAGTGAGTGGTCCGCATAGAGAACGCGGGACGCGCCGTATCCGGACTTGGCGCGGGCGGCGCGCGTCCGTTGCTCCTTGGCCGCAACCCGCTCCTCCAGGTCTTGCTGGAGCTGCGCCCGCCGAGACAGGTCCAACTGGTGTTGGGCCTCTGCCAGACCCACGTCGTGGGTGTCCGACACCGGCTTCCTGGCCTTTGCGTAGGATGGCCGCCTCGAGTCCGAGGAACCCCCGGACCCATTACTGTGATAGGCCCGCTTCTCCGGCTCCCGGCGACCAATCCCCGAACTTGCGTCCGACTCGCAAATAATGGACTCGTCGTCGGAGTCCAACAACTCGCCCGCTAAGCTATAGATGCTAGCCGCAGACACCGCGCGGCTAGCCTCCGACGCCGATGCGCCCTCAGATTGGCCCTGAGAAGGGCCTTTGGGTGGGCCCTGAGAAGGGCCTTTGGGTTGGCCCTGAGAAGGGCCTTTGGGTTGGCCCTGAGAAGGGCCTTTGGGTTGGCCCTGAGAAGGGCCTTTGGGTTGGCCCTGAGAAGGGCCTTTGGGTTGGCCCTGAGAAGGGCCTTTTTGTTTTAAAAATCGCCCGCAGGCATCCCGCAAAGAGTTAGACATGCTAGTTCCGCAGGTTCGTAGTCAACAAGGCAAATATAAATACTACGAAAGCACAGTGCACTTTGGCCAACCCAGTCTGCCACTCCGTTACGGTGGTCAGAACTGGGTCGTTTCCAGGGGACGCGACGTGGACGCAAGCACTGTGGGGTGGTCCCCCAACCTAACCTAACCTAACCTAACCTAACCTAACCTAACCTTTTTTTTTTTTTTTTTTTTTTTTTTTTTTGCGCTGGGAAAAAATGCATTACGCATACCCTCCCATCGGGGGATGGGGGGCTATGTGGGACTCTCCGGTCTGACCCGGTATACCCACTAAAAAGACCCAGCGGCATTCCCGCTTCGTCTGAGTGGCGAGGGACTGGGAAACTGGCATAGCCTTAACGACCAGTCCTCCGCCGACGATTGCCCTTCAGGGCGGACCCATCACGCCCTCACCCCACGCCCGTAGGGGGGGGGAGGATGGGCCCGGGAATGACTGACGAAGATGGTGATGGGTGCAATGCGGGCGCAGGCACCCCCGCGCCTGCCACCCGCCCATCGCCACCATGAGGAGGGAGAGGACGGCGCCTTCTCCGACCCCTTCTTCGTCTGCGGAGTGGCGCAGCGAGAGGGTCGTCCTCCCGCGCGCGCTCCGCCTCCTCCTTTTGCGAGATTACATCCTCGCAAAAGGAGGCAACCGCTGTCCAGGCCTCCTCGCTCCCCAGCATGGCGTTGACTACGCCGGGAAGTGAGAGGTCCTGTCCAACCACCGCGGTCAGACCGCGGCGCAGCTCGGACCAAGCTGGGCACACCTCAAGGGTGTGCTGCGCCGTGTCCTCCGGCGCGCCACAGTCGTGGCACGCCGGGGTCTCCTCCCTCCCTAACCGGTGCAGGTACGATCCGAAACAGCCATGGCCGGATAACACCTGCACCAGACGGAACGAGAGGAAACCGTGGGACCGCTCGAGCCAGCCCTGCAGGACCGGACCGAGCGCGTCTAACGTCCGGCGGCCAAAAGCGGCTGCGGCGAGGTCCTCCGTCCAGTGGAGGACGATGGCGTCCTTCGCCTCCCGCCGCACGGCCTCCCGCTCCTCGGTGACGGGGCGCTCCCCGAGCGCCTTCCGTTGCGCAGTCCACTCGTACACTCTGGCGAGCACCCAGGCCTCCAACTCCCAAGGAGGAGTGCCGGCCAGAGCGCACGCCGCCGAGAAACCTACCGAGCGGTAGGCCCTTGCCACCCGCTGTGCAATGGCCCTTTGGGGCTTGCGGATGGCGGTCGCATTCTCCCTCCTGTGAAGGGAGTCTGCCCAGATGGGGGCCCCGTATAGGGCCATGCTCCGCAGGATGCCGGCATATACGCGCCGGCATTTTGCCTTGGGCCCCCCCAGATTCGGGAGGAGCCATGAGAGACCGTCCGCGGCTTTTAACAGGCGCGTCGACAGCCCGCTGAAATGCGGGCCGAAGCGCCACCTGTCGTCCAGCACCAGACCCAGATACTTCATCTGGGGCTGGACCTCCACTCTGACGCCCTCCACGACAATGTGAGCGTCGGGAGGGCAGCGCTGCCTAGGCCCGCGAAAGAACACGGCCTCCGTCTTGTGCAGCGCCACCTTCAATCCCAGGTGGCGGATCCTCTCTGCAACCAAGGACCCGCCAGCCGAGGCCAGACAGGCCGCATCTCCGAAGTTCCTCCCCCGGGCAGTGAGGAGAGTGTCATCCGCGTAGCAGATGACACTCGTACCCTGGAGGAGGGCTCCCCGTAGGAGCCAGTCGAACCCGATGTTCCACAGGGGGGGCCCCAGCACTGACCCTTGCGGAACACCGGACTCTGCGCCGTACCGCCTCACTGTGGCCGTTTTGTCCACGAGGAGGACCTCTCGGCCCTCCAAGTAGCTGGCCAGGAGGTTCCGCAGGTATTGGGGCACTCCGTGATACCGGAGCGCCTCCAATATCGTCGAGTGGGGGACGGAGTTGAAGGCGTTTGCAATGTCGAATGACACCGCCAGCACTCCGTCCCCCGCCTCCACCGCCTCCTTCACTTGGCCCTTGAGTAGGGCCAGCGCGTCGATTGTCGAACGCCCACGACGGAAACCAAATTGGGCATCCGACAAATCCGGCCCTACCCCCCGCAAAAGGCTATCAAGCCGGGAGGCGACAATCCCCTCGAACAATTTACCGACCTCATCGAGCAGGACGATGGGCCGGTATGCCGATGGGGAGTCCACCGGGCGTCCCTCCTTTCGGAGAAGGCATAGCTGCCCCTCCTTCCACAGTTTCGGGAACCTCCCAGCCGTAAAGCACGCGCTGAAGAGGTCCCGAAACCTGTCCTCCATTTGGGAGGCGGCGATCGCCACAACCCGTGCGGGGACACCGTCTGGTCCAGGGGCCGTCTTCTTCGCGCGGAGGCTGAGAACCCCTGCGTAGAACTCCGCCGCCGTCACCGGGGGGACCTCCTCATCCGGCGAAGCCGCCCCTTGCGGGGGATCCATCGTTGGTGGGGTGAAGTCGGCCCTGCGCGGAAACAGCGACCGTACCACCCCGTCCAGCAACGCTGGCTCGAGGGTCTCCGTCAGTGGAGGACCATAAGGGCGTAGCTGGTTCCGCGCCGCCCTGTATGGTCTCCCATAAGGATCCCTGTCGAGACCTTCCAGCATCTCGGCCCTCGCCGAGTCTTTTGCAGCGCCCATTGCAGCTTTGAGGACCGTCGTCGCCTCTCGGTAAGAGGCGTATAGGAGGTCCTCTTCTGCCCGGACTCGGTTTTGGGCGCTGCGCCGTCGGCTCCGCGTGTAGGCCCTTCTGGCCGCCACGCAGGCGGCCCTGAGCTCCGCCAGCTCCTCCGTCCACCAATAGACGGCACGACGGGGAGGCGGACGGCGAGACCGAGGCATGCTGGAGTTGCACACCTCTGTCAGGGATCCCCTGAGCTGGACCGCTGCGGCGTCCACGTCCAGGACCTCGACGGGGGGCGACAGCCAGTCCTGAAGAAAGGCCGCCTCCTTAGCTGCCTCCCGGTCCAGGCGGGTGAGTGCCCACCGCGGGAAAGGAGATTGCACAGCGCGGGCCATTCCCCCTCCCCGGGCGGAGATGTCGAACCGCACATATCGGTGGTCCGACAAGGTCTCCACCGTCTCTACCCGCCAATTAACGACGCGGGCGGCCAGCGCGGGCGTGGCAAACGCGACGTCCACCACCGACCCACCCTGTTGCCGCACACACGTGTGGACCGCCCCCCTGTTGAGGAGGGACACACCACATGAGGCCGCCCAAAACTCGACGGCGCGTCCCCGGACGTTGCACCCGGCGGCCGGGTTGCCCCAGGCCACCGACTTGGCGTTCAGGTCACCCAACACCACGACCTGGCGCGGCGCCGCCCTCCCTACGACTGCGGTGATGATTTCGAGAAAATCCTCGAAGTCCGAGAGAGGGCGGTTTGGAGAGAAATAGACCCCCACCAGGGCCATGTCTCCCCACGCGGCGGCCACGTATCCCGGTCCCCTCTCTAAGAGCGAGAGGGGAGGGGAGTCCGTGGAAGGCCGCGACACCAACGCCACCAAGCCGTCCCGGTCGCCCAACCAACGGCCAGGGACCGAGTAAGGCTCGGCGACCACCGCCAAGTCCACCAACCACTCAGCCATGGTCTGCATCAGCAGATCCTGGGCTGCTCTGCAGTGGTTGGTGTTCGCCTGAAGGATGCGATGTTCGACTCTATCCATCAGTCGGACATCGCACCCCCCTCCGCATCCGCCGCCGGAACGACGGTGCTAGTTGAAGCAGCAGGCCCGGTCGGCGCCTGCGCTTTGCCCCGCTTAGGGGGAGGATTGCAGTTCCTCCCCTTCATGACATGGTCTGCCGGGCGGCCACTCGCGGCACACACCGCGCAGTGCGGCTTGGCGACCTCGCAGGAGGCGGCTTTGTGGCCCTCCTTACCGCAGCGATAGCATGTGTCCGTCCTGTCTACCGTGGACGGACACAGGGGCCGGGTGTGTCCGATGCCGAGGCACCGGAAACACCGCAGAGGCTGGTCCTCGAGTGCCCGGACTGCACCCGAGCTGAACCCGACTGTGAGCCGCCCCTTGGCAAGGACGGCTTTGGCAGCGGCGATTGGGCACTCGAGGCGAATGGTGCCCATGCCGCCGCGGCCGGGCCTTATGTCCCGGCCTTGGACCGCCGCGACGCCACAGCCCCCTATCGCTGCGACCGCCGCCACCACCTCCTCCTTGGTGACGGAGTCATCGAGGTCCGTCACCTCTATGGCCGCCGACTTGACCGGTCGGGCCACCTTAGCGGAATCCGCGATGACCTCCTGGAGCTTCGCTGCAAATAGGTCCGCATGAGCACTTGCTTCTGCCCCCGGGAACTCGAAAATACGAGCTCCGGCTTGGGTCCGCCGGCAAGTCACAGTGCCGATCCCCAGTTTGGTTGGATCGGCATTGGGACGCGCCCGCACCAAAACGGATTCATACGTCTCCCCTCTTTCCGCAGCCTCCGCGGTGAGTGTCACCACGACGGCCGCGGTTTTTGGGGCGACTAATTGCCCCTTTCCCCTCCCTTTGCCTTTCCCCTTTCCCTTGCCGGCCGTCTGCGATTGGCTGGGAGGGTTGTTGGCGGCAGTCGCCGACTTTTTCCCCTTGCCCTTCCCCTTTCGGACCACTTCTGTCCACTCGTTGGACGGGGTGGTTGAGGGGAGAAGGGCGTCTTCCGTCTGGGAGGAGGAGGACGGCCCCGGCTCGCACTGCCTGTCATCCGCCGCCAGCGGCGGCCGGAGGCGTTTCTCCGGCAAGAGCCGGTCCTCGATGCCTGCGAAGCAGGCTCTTGTGAAGGCCCTCTCCTCCATAACAACCTTGCGGATGATATCCTCAAGGTTGGAGGCGGGGCCCTCTGCCGCAGGGCTTGTATGGGCTTGTTGTGGCCGGGCCGTGGCTTCAGCCAGCTTCAGATGAAGCTGGCTGACCTCCGACTGCAGGCGATCGATCTTCGCCTGTAGTTGCCGCGTCTCGTCGGTGGCCTTCCGCTTGACGAGCTCCGCGACGACACCGCGCAAGCTCGCGGCCCTACTCTTGAGGGCCTTTTGGAAGGTCCCCTTCAGGTTGGAGGACTTACAGGCAACCTCGACAATCTCCTCCTCGTCCTCCTCCGCCATTCTCTCCAGCTCGGCCAGAGAGTGGTCCGCATAATTTAGACGGGACGCACCGTACCCGGACTTTTCCCGTGCGGCGTGCGCCCGTTTTTCTTTAGCGGCAACCCGCTCCTCCAGCTCTTGCTGGAGCTGCGCCCGCCGAGCCAGGTCCAACTGGCGTTGGGCGTCCGCGAGCCCGACGACATGGGGCTCCGCGGCCACCGTCGGCTTTTTAGCCTTCGGCAACCTTGTAGACCCTGAGGCTAAGGAGCCCTCGGACCCACCGCTCTTGCGGACTCTCTTCCGCGACCGAGACTCGTCCACGTCCGACACACTAATTATAGACTCGTTGTCAGACAACTCGTCCATCGCTTCAAAGTAACTTGCCGCAGACGGCGCGCGGCTAGTCTCTGACGCCGGAGCGTCGGGGTGGCCCTGAGAAGGGCCTTTGGGTTGGCCCTGAGAAGGGCCTTTGGGTGGGCCCTTAGAAGGGCCTTTGGGTTGGCCCTGAGAAGGGCCTTTGGGTTGGCCCTGAGAAGGGCCTTTTGGCTGGCCCTGAGAAGGGCCTTTGGGTGGGCCCTGAGAAGGGCCTTTGGGTTGGCCCTGAGAAGGGCCTTTTGGCTGGCCCTGAGAAGGGCCTTTGGATTGGCCCTGAGAAGGGCCTTTTTGTTTTAAAAATCGCCCGCAGGCATCCCGCGAAGAGATCGACATCGTTCGTAGTACTAACAAGGCAAGATAAAATTAGAGCTACGAAATCACAGTGCACTTTGGCCAACCCAGTCTGCCACTCCGTTACGGTGGTCAGAACTGGGTCGTTTCCAGGGGACGCGACGTGGACGCAAGCACTGTGGGGGGTCCCCCAACCTAACCTAACCTTTTTTTTTTTTTTTTTTTTTTTGCGCTGGGAAAAAATGCATTACGCATACCCTCCCATCGGGGGATGGGGGGCTATGTGGGACTCCCCGGTCTGCTCCGGTATACCCACTAAAAAGACCCAGCGGCATTCCCGCTTCGTCTGAGTGGCGGGGGACTGGGAAACTGGCACAGCCTTAACGACCAGTACCCCGCCGACGATGGCCCCTCAGGGCGGACCCCTCACGCCCTCACCCCACGCCCGTAGGGGGGGGGAGGACGGGTCCGGGAATGACTGACGAAGGTGGTGATGGGTGCAATGCGGGCGCAGGCACCCCCGTGCCTGCCACCCGCCCATCGCCACCATGAGGAGGGAGAGGACGGCGCCTTCTCCGACCCCTTCTTCGTCTGCGGAGTGGCGCAGCGAGAGGGTCGTCCTCCCGCGCGCGCTCCGCCTCCTCCTTTTGCGAGATTACATCCTCGCAAAAGGAGGCAACCGCTGTCCAGGCCTCCTCGCTCCCCAGCATGGCGTTGACTACGCCGGGAAGTGAGAGGTCCTGTCCAACCACCGCGGTCAGACCGCGGCGCAGCTCGGACCAAGCTGGGCACACCTCGAGGGTGTGCTGCGCCGTGTCCTCCAGCGCGCCACAGTCGTGGCACGCCGGGGTCTCCTCCCTCCCTAACCGGTGCAGGTACGATCCGAAACAGCCATGGCCGGATAACACCTGCACCAGACGGAAAGAGAGGAAACCGTGGGACCGCTCAAGCCAATCCTTCAGGACTGGCCCGAGCGCGTCCACAGTTCGGCGACCAAAAGCGGCAGAGGCGAGGTCCTCCGTCCAGTGATGGACGATTGCGTCCTTCGCCTCTTGCCGCACGGCCTCTCGCTCTTCTGCGGCGGGGAGCTCCCCGAGCGCCTTACGCCGCGCCGTCCATTCGTACACTCTGGTCAGCACCCATGCCTCGAGCTCCCAAGGAGAGGTGCCGGCCAGAGCGCACGCCGCCGAGAACCCCACCGATCGGTAGGCCCTCGCCACCCGCAGTGCAATGGCCCTTTGTGGCCTGCGGATGGCAGTGGCGTTCTCCCTCCTGTGGAGGGAGTCCGCCCAGATTGGGGCCCCGTAAAGGGCCATGCTCTTAAGGATGCCGGCATACAAGCGCCGGCATCGCGCCTTCGGACCTCCCAGGTTCGGGAGGAGCCAGGACAGGGCGTTCGCGGTCTTCAGCAGGCGCGTCGACAGCCCGCTGAAGTGTGGGCCGAAGCGCCACCTGCTGTCGAGTACAAGGCCCAAATATTTCATCTGGGCCTTGACCTCGATCCTGACGCCCTCCACCACAATGTGGCCGTCAGGAGAACCTAACCTAACCTAACCTTTTTTTTTTTTTTTTTTTTTTTTTTTTTTTTTTTTTTTTTTTTTTTTTGCGCTGGGAAAAAATGCATTACGCATACCCTCCCATCGGGGGATGGGGGGCTATGTGGGACTCCCCGGTCTGACCCGGTATACCCACTAAAACGACCCAGCGGCACTCCCGCTTCGTCTGAGTGGCGAGGGACCGGGAAACTGGCACAGCCTCAACTACCAGCCCCCCGCCGACGATTACCCTTCAGGGCGGACCCCTCACGCCTTCCCCGTGGGGAGGTGGACGGGCCCGGGAATGAACGACGAAAGTGGTGATGGGTGCAATGCGGGCGCAGGCGCCCCCGCGCCTGCCACCCGCCCATCGCCACCAAGAGGAGGGAGAGGACGGTGCCTTCTCCAACCCCTTCTTCGACTGCGGAATGACACCTACCAGGGCCATATCTCCCACGCGGCGGCCACGTATCCCGGTCCCCTCTCTAAGAGCGAGAGGAGAGGGGAGTCTGTGGAAGACCGCGTCACCAACGGCACCAAGCCGTTTCGGTCGCCCAGCCAACGGCCTGGGACCGAGTAAGACGATGCGATGTTCGACTCTATCCATCAGTCGGACATCGCATCTCCCTCTGCAGCCGCCGCAGGAACGACGGTGCTAGACCATGTCGGCGCTTTGCCCCGCTTAGGGGGAGGATTGCAGTTCCTCCCCTTCATGACGTGGTTTGCCGGGCAGCCACTCGCGGCACACACCGCGCAGTGCGGCTTGGCGACCTCGCAGGAGGCGGCTTTGTGGCCCTCCTTACCGCAGCGGTAGCATGTGTCCGTCCTGTCTACCGTGGACGGACACAGGGGCCGGGTGTGTCCGATGCCGAGACACCGGAAACACCGCAGAGGCTGGTTCTCGAGTGCCCGGACTGCACCCGAGCTGAACCCTACCGTGAGCCGTCCCTTGGCAAGGACGGCTTTGGCAGCGGCGATTGGGCACTCGAGGCGAATGGTGCCCATGCCACCGCGGCCGGGCCTTATGTCCCGGCCTTGGACCGCCGCGACGCCACAGCCCCCTATCGCTGCGACCGCCGCCACCACCTCCTCCTTGGTGACGGAGTCATCGAGGTCCGTCACCTCTATGGCCGCCGACTTGACCGGCCGGGCCACCTTGGCCGAATCCGCGATGACCTCCAGGAGCTTCGCTGCAAAGAGGTCCGCATGGGCACTCGCCTCTGCCCCCGGGAACTCGAATATTCGAGCCCCGGCTTGGGTCCGCCGGCAAGTCACAGTGCCGATCCCCAGTTTGTTTGGATCGGCATTGGGACGCGCCCGCACCAAAATTGACTCGTAAGTCTCCCCTCGGTCCGCAGCCTCCGCGGTGAGCGTCACCACGACGGCCGCGGTTTTTGGGGCGACTAGCTTCCCCTTTCCCTTTCCTTTCCCCTTTCCCTTGCCAGTCTTCTGCGATTGGCTGGGAGGGGTGGTGGCCGACTTTTTACTCTTGCCCTTCCCGTTACGGACCACTTCTGTCCACTCGTTGGACGGGGTGGTTGAGGGAAGCTGGGCGTCTTCCGTCTGGGAGGAGGACGGCTCCGGCTCGCACTGCTTGTTATCCGCCGCAAGCGGCGGCCTCGGCTCGGTCCTCTTGCCCTTGCCCTTCCCTTTGCCCTTGGAGGGCTTCGAGGCCTGGGGCTGCACACCCGATGCCGGGCCTCCCAAAGGCGCAGGTTCCGGCTCCAGCTCGCGTGGCCTATTGTCCGCCGCGAGCGGCGGTCGGAGGCGCTTTTCAGGCAAGAGCCTGTCCTCTATGCCCGCAAGACAGGCTCTCGTGAAGGCCCTCTCCTCCATGATGACCTTGCGGATTATATCCTCAAGGTTGGAGGGGGGGACCTCAGCCGCTGGTCTCGGCTCCGCTTGGTTTGGCCGGGCCGTGGCATCAGCCAGCTTCTGGTGCAGCTGGCTGACCTCTGACTGCAGGCGATCAACTTTCGCCTGCAGTTGCCGCGTTTCGTCGGTCGCCTTCCGCTGCACCAGCTCCCCGACGATGCCGCGCATGCTCGCGGCCCTGCATTTAAGGGACTTTTGAAAAGTCCCTTTTAAATTAGAGGACTTAGAGGCGACTTCCACTATCTCCTCTTCGTCCTCCTCAGCCATCCGCTCCAGCTCCACCAGTGAGTGGTCCGCATAGAGAACGCGGGACGCGCCGTATCCGGACTTGGCGCGGGCGGCGCGCGTCCGTTGCTCCTTGGCCGCAACCCGCTCCTCCAGGTCTTGCTGGAGCTGCGCCCGCCGAGACAGGTCCAACTGGTGTTGGGCCTCTGCCAGACCCACGTCGTGGGTGTCCGACACCGGCTTCCTGGCCTTTGCGTAGGATGGCCGCCTCGAGTCCGAGGAACCCCCGGACCCATTACTGTGATAGGCCCGCTTCTCCGGCTCCCGGCGACCAATCCCCGAACTTGCGTCCGACTCGCAAATAATGGACTCGTCGTCGGAGTCCAACAACTCGCCCGCTAAGCTATAGATGCTAGCCGCAGACACCGCGCGGCTAGCCTCCGACGCCGATGCGCCCTCAGATTGGCCCTGAGAAGGGCCTTTGGGTGGGCCCTGAGAAGGGCCTTTGGGTTGGCCCTGAGAAGGGCCTTTGGGTTGGCCCTGAGAAGGGCCTTTGGGTTGGCCCTGAGAAGGGCCTTTGGGTTGGCCCTGAGAAGGGCCTTTGGGTTGGCCCTGAGAAGGGCCTTTTTGTTTTAAAAATCGCCCGCAGGCATCCCGCAAAGAGTTAGACATGCTAGTTCCGCAGGTTCGTAGTCAACAAGGCAAATATAAATACTACGAAAGCACAGTGCACTTTGGCCAACCCAGTCTGCCACTCCGTTACGGTGGTCAGAACTGGGTCGTTTCCAGGGGACGCGACGTGGACGCAAGCACTGTGGGGTGGTCCCCCAACCTAACCTAACCTAACCTTTTTTTTTTTTTTTTTTTTTTTTTTTTTTTTTTTTGCGCTGGGAAAAAATGCATTACGCATACCCTCCCATCGGGGGATGGGGGGCTATGTGGGACTCCCCGGTCTGACCCGGTATACCCACTAAAAAGACCCAGCGGCATTCCCGCTTCGTCTGAGTGGCGAGGGACTGGGAAACTGGCACAGCCTTAACGACCAGTCCTCCGCCGACGATGGCCCCTCAGGGCGGACCCCTCACGCCCTCACCCCACGCCCGTAGGGGGGGGGAGGACGGGTCCGGGAATGCTTGACGAAGGTGGTGATGGGTGCAATGCGGGCGCAGGCACCCCCGTGCCGACCACCCGCCCATCGCCACCATGAGGAGGGAGAGGACGGCGCCTTCTCCGACCCCTTCTTCGTCTGCGGAGTGGCGCAGCGAGAGGGTCGTCCTCCCGCGCGCGCTCCGCCTCCTCTTTTTGCGAGATGACGTCCTCGCAAAACGAGGCAACCGCTGTCCAGGCCTCCTCGCTCCCCAGCATGGCGTTGACTACGCCGGGAAGTGAGAGGTCCTGTCCAACCACCGCGGTCAGACCGCGGCGCAGCTCGGACCAAGCTGGGCACACCTCGAGGGTGTGCTGCGCCGTGTCCTCCGGTGCGCCACAGTCGTGGCACGCCGGGGTCTCCTCCCTCCCTAACCGGTGCAGGTACGATCCGAAACAGCCATGGCCGGATAATACCTGCACCAGACGGAACGAGAGGAAACCGTGGGACCGCTCGAGCCAGCCCTGCAGGACCGGACCGAGCGCGTCTAATGTCCGGCGGCCAAAAGCGGCTGCGGCGAGGTCCTCCGTCCAGTGGAGGACGATGGCGTCCTTCGCCTCCCGCCGCACGGCCTCCCGCTCCTCGGTGACGGGGCGCTCCCCGAGCGCCTTCCGTTGCGCCGTCCACTCGTACACTCTGGCGAGCACCCAGGCCTCCAACTCCCAAGGAGGAGTGCCGGCCAGAGCGCACGCCGCCGAGAAGCCCACGGAGCGGTAGGCCCTTGCCACCCGCTGTGCAATGGCCCTTTGGGGCTTGCGGATGGCGGACGCATTCTCCCTCCTGTGAAGGGAGTCTGCCCAAATGGGGGCCCCGTATAGGGCCATGCTCCGCAGGATGCCGGCATATAGGCGCCGGCATTTTGCCTTGGGCCCCCCCAGGTTCGGGAGGAGCCATGAGAAGGCGTCCGCGGCTTTTAAGAGGCGCGTCGACAGCCCGCTGAAATGCGGGCCGAAGCGCCACCTCTCGTCCAGCACCAGGCCCAGATATTTCATCTGGGGCTGGACCTCCACTCTGACGCCCTCCACGACAATGTGAGCGTCGGGAGGGCAGCGCTGCCGAGGCCCGCGAAAGAACACGGCCTCGGTCTTGTGCAGCGCCACCTTCAATCCCAGGTGGCGGATCCTCTCTGCAACCAAGGACCCGCCAGCCGAGGCCAGACAAGCCGCGTCCCCAAAGTTCCTCCCCCGGGCAGTGAGGAGAGTGTCATCCGCGTAGCAGATGACACTCGTGCCCTGGAGGAGGGCTCCCCGTAGGAGCCAGTCAAACCCGATGTTCCACAGGGGGGGCCCCAGCACTGACCCTTGCGGAACACCGGACTCTGCGCCGTACCGCCTCACTGTGGCCGTTTTGTCCACGAGGAGGACCTCTCGGCCCTCCAAGTAGCTGGCCAGGAGGTCCCGCAGGTATTGGGGCACTCCGTGATACCGGAGCGCCTCCAATATCGTCGAGTGGGGGACGGAGTTGAAGGCGTTTGCAATGTCGAATGACACCGCCAGCACTCCGTCCCCCGCCTCCACCGCCTCCTTCACTTGGCCCTTGAGTAGGGCCAGCGCGTCGATTGTCGAACGCCCACGACGGAAACCAAATTGGGCATCCGACAAATCCGGCCCTACCCCCCGCAAAAGGCTATCAAGCCGGGAGGCGACAATCCCCTCGAACAATTTACCGACCTCATCGAGCAGGACGATGGGCCGGTATGCCGATGGGGAGTCCACTGGGCGTCCCTCCTTTCGGAGGAGGCATAGCTGCCCCTCCTTCCACAGTTTCGGGAACCTCCTAGCCGTAAAGCACGCGCTGAAGAGGTCCCGAAACCTGTCCTCCATTTGGGAGGCGGCGATCGCCACAACCCGTGCGGGGACGCCGTCTGGTCCAGGGGCCGTCTTCTTCGCGCGGAGGCTGAGAACCCCCGCGTAGAACTCCGCCGCCGTCACCGGGGGGACCTCCTCATCCGGCGAAGCCGCCCCTTGCGGGGGATCCATCGTTGGTGGGGTGAAGTCGGCCCTGCGCGGAAACAGCGACCGGACCACCCCGTCCAGCAACGCTGGCTCGAGGGTCTCCGTCAGTGGGGGACCATAAGGGCGTAGCTGGTTCCGCGCCGCCCTGTATGGTCTCCCATAAGGATCCCTGTCGAGACCCTCCAGCATCTCGGCCCTCGCCGAGTCTTTTGCAGCGCCCATTGCAGCTTTGAGGACCGTCGTCGCCTCTCGGTAAGAGGCGTATAGGAGGTCCTCTTCTGCCCGGACTCGGTTTTGGGCGCTGCGCCGTCGGCTCCGCGTGTAGGCCCTTCTGGCCGCCACGCAGGCGGCCCTGAGCCCCGCCAGCTCCTCCGTCCACCAATAGACGGCACGACGGGGAGGCGGACGGCGAGACCGAGGCATGCTGGAGTTGCACACCTCAGTCAGGGATTCCCTGAGCCGGACCGCTGCGGTGTCCACGTCCAGGACCTCGACGGGGGGCGACAGCCAGTCCTGAAGAAAGGCCGCCTCCTTAGCTGCCTCCCGGTCCAGGCGGGTGAGTGCCCACCGCGGGAAGGGAGATTGCACAGCGCGGGCCATTCCCCCTCCCCGGGTGGAGATGTCGAACCGCACATATCGGTGGTCCGACAGGGTCTCCACCGTCTCTACCCGCCAGTTGACGACGCGGGCGGCCAGCGCGGGGGTGGCAAATGAGACGTCCACCACCGACCCGCCCTGTTGCCGCACACACGTGTGGACCGCCCCCCTGTTGAGGAGGGACACACCGCATGAGGCCGCCCAAAACTCGACGGCACGTCCCCGGACGTTGCAACCGGCGGCCGGGTTGCCCCAGGCCGCTGACTTGGCGTTCAGGTCACCGAACACCACGACCTGGCGCGGCGACGCCCTCCCTACGACTGCAGTGATGATCTCCAGGAAATCCTCAAAGTCAGAGAGAGGGCGGTTTGGAGAGAAATAGACCCCCACCAGGGCCATGTCTCCCCACGCGGCGGCCACGTATCCCGGTCCCCTCTCTAAGAGCGAGAGGGGAGGGGAGTCCGTGGAAGGCCGCGACACCAACGCCACCAAGCCGTCCCGGTCGCCCAGCCAACGGCCAGGGACCGAGTAAGGCTCGGCGACCACCGCCAAGTCCACCAACCACTCAGCCATGGTCTGCATTAGCAGATCCTGGGCTGCTCTGCAGTGGTTGGTGTTCGCCTGAAGGATGCGATGTTCGACTCTATCCATCAGTCGGACATCGCATCCCCCTCCGCAGCCGCCGCAGGAGCGACGGTGCTAACTGTAGCAGCAGACCCGGTCGGCGCCTGCGCTTTGCCCCGCTTAGGGGGAGGATTGCAGTTCCTCCCCTTCATAATGTGGTCCGCCGGGCAGCCACTGGCGGCACACACCACGCAGTGCGGCTTGGCGACCTCGCAGGAGGCGGCTTTGTGGCCCTCCTTACCGCAGCGGTAGCATGTGTCCGTCCTGTCTACCGTGGACGGACACAGGGGCCGGGTGTGTCCGATGCCGAGGCACCGGAAACACCGCAGAGGCTGGTTCTCGAGTGCCCGGACTGCACCCGAGCTGAAACCGACCGTGAGCCGTCCCTTGGCAAGGACGGCTTTGGCAGCGGCGATTGGGCACTCGAGGCGAATGGTGCCCATGCCGCCGCGGCCGGGCCTTATGTCCCGGCCTTGGACCGCCGCGACGCCACAGCCCCCTATCGCTGCAACCGCCGCCACCACCTCCTCCTTGGTGACGGAGTCATCGAGGTCCGTCACCTCTATGGCCGCCGACTTGACCGGCCGGGCCACCTTGGCCGAATCCGCGATGACCTCCTGGAGCTTCGCGGCAAAGAGGTCCGCATGGGCACTCGCATCTGCCCCCGGGAACTCGAATATGCGGGCCCCGGCTTGGGTCCGCCGGCAAGTCACAGTGCCGATCCCAAGTTTGGTTGGATCGGCATTGGGACGCGCCCGCACCAAAACAGATTCATAGGTCTCCCCTCGCTCCGCAGCCTCCGCGGTGAGTGTTACCACAACTGCCGCGGTTTTTGGGGCGACTAGGTGCCCCTTTCCCCTCCCTTTTTCCTTCCCGCTCCCCTTTCCCTTGCCGGCCGTCTGCGATTGGCTGGGAGGGTTGTTGGGGGCGGTCGCCGACTTTTTCCCCTTGCCCTTCCCCTTGCGGACAACTTCGGTCCACTCGTTGGATGGGGTGGTTGACGGAAGCAGGGCGTCTTCCGTCTGGGAGGAGGACGGCCCCGGCTCACGCTGCCTGTTATCCGCCGCAAGCGGCGGCCGAAGGCGTTTCTCCGGCAAGAGCCGGTCCTCGATGCCTGCAAAGCAGGCTCTCGTGAAGGCCCTCTCCTCCATTACAACCTTGCGGATGATATCCTCAAGGTTGGAGGCGGGGCCCTCTGCCGCAGGGCTTGTGTGGGCCTGTTGTGGCCGGGCCGTGGCTTCAGCCAGCTTCAGATGAAGCTGGCTGACCTCCGACTGCAGGCGATCGACCTTCGCCTGCAGTTGCCGCGTCTCGTCGGTGGCCTTCCGCTTGACGAGCTCCGCGACGACACCGCGCAAGCTCGCGGCCCTGCTCTTGAGGGCCTTTTGGAAGGTCCCCTTCAGGTTGGAGGACTTAGAGGCGACCTCCACAATCTCCTCCTCGTCCTCCTCCGCCATCCTCTCCAGCTCGGCCAGAGAGTGGTCCGCGTATACAACACGGGACGCACCGTACCCGGACTTTTCCCGGGCGGCGTGCGCCCGTTTTTCTTTGGCCGCAACCCGCTCCTCCAGCTCTTGCTGGAGCTGCGCCCGTCGAGCCAGGTCCAACTGGCGTTGGGCGTCCGCGAGCCCAACGACATGGGTCTCCGCGGCCACCGTCGGCTTTTTAGCCTTCGGCGACTTCGTCGACCTTGAGGCTGAGGAGCCCTCGGACCCACCGCTCTTGCGGACTCGCTTCCGCGACCGAGAGTCGTCCGCGTCCGACAAACTCATCCACGAGTCGTTGTCAGACGACTCGTCCACTCCTCCAAGGAAACTAGCCACAGACGGCGCGCGGCTAGTCTCTGACGCCGGAGCGTCGGGGTGGCCCTGAGAAGGGCCTTTGGGTTGGCCCTGAGAAGAGCCTTTGGGTTGGCCCTGAGAAGGGCCTTTGGGTTGGCCCTGAGAAGGGCCTTTGGGTTGGCCCTGAGAAGGGCCTTTTGGCTGGCCCTGAGAAGGGCCTTTGGGTGGGCCCTGAGAAGGGCCTTTTGGCTGGCCCTGAGAAGGGCCTTTGGGTTGGCCCTGAGAAGGGCCTTTGGGTTGGCCCTGAGAAGGGCCTTTTTGTTTTAAAAACCGCCCGCAGGCGTCCCGCGTAGAGCTCGACATAGTTCCGGCAGGTTCGTAGTACGCAAGGCAAAGATAAAATGATAGCTACGAAAGCACAGTGCACTTTGGCCAACCCAGTCTGCCACTCCGTTACGGTGGTCAGAACTGGGTCGTTTCCAGGGGACGCGACGTGGACGCAAGCACTGTGGGGGGTCCCCCAACCTAACCTAACCTAACCTAACCTAACCTAACCTAACCTTTTTTTTTTTTTTTTTTTTTTTTTTTTTTGCGCTGGGAAAAAATGCATTACGCATACCCTCCCATCGGGGGATGGGGGGCTATGTGGGACTCCCCGGTCTGCTCCGGTATACCCACTAAAAAGACCCAGCGGCATTCCCGCTTCGTCTGAGTGGCGGGGGACTGGGAAACTGGCACAGCCTTAACGACCAGTCCTCCGCCGACGATTGCCCTTCAGGGCGGACCCATCACGCCCTCACCCCACGCCCGTAGGGGGGGGGAGGATGGGCCCGGGAATGACTGACGAAGGTGGTGATGGGTGCAATGCGGGCGCAGGCACCCCCGCGCCTGCTACCCGCCCATCGCCACCATGAGGAGGGAGAGGACGGCGCCTTCTCCGACCCCTTCTTCGTCTGCGGAGTGGCGCAGCGAGAGGGTCGTCCTCCCGCGCGCGCTCCGCCTCCTCCTTTTGCGAGATTACATCCTCGCAAAAGGAGGCAACCGCTGTCCAGGCCTCCTCGCTCCCCAGCATGGCGTTGACTACGCCGGGAAGTGAGAGGTCCTGTCCAACCACCGCGGTCAGACCGCGGCGCAGCTCGGACCAAGCTGGGCACACCTCAAGGGTGTGCTGCGCCGTGTCCTCCGGCGCGCCACAGTCGTGGCACGCCGGGGTCTCCTCCCTCCCTAACCGGTGCAGGTACGATCCGAAACAGCCATGGCCGGATAACACCTGCACCAGACGGAACGAGAGGAAACCGTGGGACCGCTCGAGCCAGCCCTGCAGGACCGGACCGAGCGCGTCTAACGTCCGGCGGCCAAAAGCGGCTGCGGCGAGGTCCTCCGTCCAGTGGAGGACGATGGCGTCCTTCGCCTCCCGCCGCACGGCCTCCCGCTCCTCGGTGACGGGGCGCTCCCCGAGCGCCTTCCGTTGCGCAGTCCACTCGTACACTCTGGCGAGCACCCAGGCCTCCAACTCCCAAGGAGGAGTGCCGGCCAGAGCGCACGCCGCCGAGAAGCCCACCGAGCGGTAGGCCCTTGCCACCCGCTGTGCAATGGCCCTTTGGGGCTTGCGGATGGCGGTCGCATTCTCCCTCCTGTGAAGGGAGTCTGCCCAGATGGGGGCCCCGTATAGGGCCATGCTCCGCAGAATGCCGGCATATAGGCGCCGGCATTTCGCCTTAGGCCCCCCCAGGTTCGGGAGGAGCCATGAGAGGCCGTCCGCGGCTTTCAACAGGCGCGTCGACAGCCCGCTGAAATGCGGGCCGAAGCGCCACCTGTCGTCCAGCACCAGGCCCAGATATTTCATCTGGGGCTGGACCTCCACTCTGACGCCCTCCACGACAATGTGAGCGTCGGGAGGGCAGCGCTGCCGAGGCCCGCGAAAGAACACGGCCTCGGTCTTGTGCAGCGCCACCTTCAATCCCAGGTGGCGGATCCTCTCTGCAACCAAGGACCCGCCAGCCGAGGCCAGACAGGCCGCGTCCCCAAAGTTCCTCCCCCGGGCAGTGAGGAGAGTGTCATCCGCGTAGCAGATGACACTCGTACCCTGGAGGAGGGCTCCCCGTAGGAGCCAGTCGAACCCGATTGATCGCGCCAGGACTCAGCCGAACCTTATCTCGGGCCCATGGGAGACAGGTCTCCGAACAGCCGCCGTCCTAACGGGATCAAATAGACGCGGTACGCGCCTCCGAACAATATTACAATTTCTGAACTTACAGCTACTCTTACCTCATTTCTTCGAGCCGGTCTCACTTCCTTGACCCCTCGCAAGTTGTGTAACTGTGTATGTGTATAATGAGTGTATATGACCTTGCGATGGTTTGCTGGTAGTTCCGGACGATTCTTCCACGTCGCTGCAAGCCACGCCGTTAACGCGAGCCACCACACTCACTCCGTATTAGTCTAACCACAAAAGCCTCGGTGCTTCCCAATAGCACTCCCGTGACAAGGCAAACCAATGATATTATCAATAACCCGTTCGACATTCACAGCGTCGCTAACCGTACTGCTTAACTAGTATAATTGGGTGCCGCGAAATGACTCCACAAGTCGATTTAATCAATGCGCGTGCGCTTTCACCCGATCTATGGCTACTATAATATTCGTTCGACGCCCAGCGCGACTCAATACGAACTCCTATTCACGCCGAGCCCAGCGCTCGACCTCTGCCTCCGCCCCTTCGCCTCTGTCGCACCGAGGCGGAGAAAATCAAAAATCTGAAGGTAGATTATAAACAATCACCCCCCCCGGACCGACCCGTTGTCGGTCCGCTCAAACTCCCGGGAGTCGAGATAAAGTTGAAACTGCCCGTCTAAGGATCGAGTCCCTCACCTGGACGTCTGCGATCCTTGGAAACCCATCCTTGCCCGTAATCAGGTTAACAATGCGCCCCCGTCGCCAACACAACGGTGATAGGTTAGCATCCTTAACCAGAACGAGGTCTCCAACGCAGGGTGGGGTCGTCCTGTCCGTCCACTTAACGCGTTGCTGTAGAATATGCAAATACTCCAGCGACCATCGCTTCCAAAAATTTTGGCTCATTTGCCGCAACATCTGATACCGTGACAACCGGTACAACTTGACATCAGTATACGGATATTCCGGCAAGGCGTTAAGTGGTTGGCCAATCAAAAAATGACCTGGGGTCATGGCCTCAAGGTCATTCGGGTCAGCGCTCAACGGGCACAAAGGTCGCGAGTTTAAGACCGCCTCAATTCTGCAAAACACCGTTGACAACTCCTCAAAGGTGAGAATCGTTGAGCCGATGACCCGATACAAGTGAGTCTTGGAAGACTTGACTACTGCCTCGAAAATTCCACCCCAGTGGGGGCATCCAGGTGGACTAAAATACCACGAAATGCCCCGACTGGCGAGGCCCGTGCCAATCTCTCGCTCATTCTGACTTAAAAACAATACAATTTCCTTTAAGCACCGGTCGGCGCCCTTGAAGTTGGTACCACAGTCCGACCGAATCAGTGACGGTACTCCCCGTCTAGAAACAAATCGATCTAACGCCGCCAGAAAGGCCTCCGTAGAGAGATCGGCCACCAATTCCAAATGAACGGCCTTGGTCGCCAGACACACGAAGACACACAGATATGCCTTAACCGACTTCGCGTTGCGAAGGTGCGATGTCTTGACCATGAAAGGCCCCGCGAAATCTGTCCCTACGCCAGCAAATGGCCGAGCCTCCGTGACTCGATCGGCCGGGAGATCTCCCATTTGTGGCTGCATTGTGGCTGCCTTGAGTCGGTAACAAGGCAAGCAACGAAACACAACGCTCCGTATGATTCTGCGGGCCGATAAAATCCAAAATTCACGCTGCAAAATGCCCAGAAGGGTGTTACAGCCTGCGTGTGAATTCTTGGTGTGACGGTCCCTAACCAACAACTCCACCAAAGCTCCCTTCTTGGGGAGAATTAGAGGATGTCGCGCTGCATAGGGCAAGTCGGCATTCCGTAATCGTCCTCCCACCCGGAGCATTCCATGCTCATCAATGAACGGGTTGAGGCGGACAAGACCCTTTTTCAATCGACCTGCGCCAGTCTTCAAGACCCTAATTTCGTCCTGGAACTCATTCCGCTGAACGACTCTCACCCAGAGTGAGAGAGCCTTTCGCTGTTCTTCAGGTCCCATTATAGGCGACATGTTTCGCTGCGCGACAGGACAACGACAATTTTGACAAAATCTCATTACCCATCCCGTTACTCTAAGTAACTTCCCTAACGAACTATATCGTTCCAAGAGGGTGTGGTCTACGGTGGCGGGTTCCACTGTAGTCACATTCAGCCTCAAGCCTTGGTCTGGGGGTAATGAATGTCGACCGCACTCATTAAATGGCCACTCCGCATGTGGCTGTTCCAGCCATTGTGGCCCCCACCAAAGAGAATGTTCAACCAAAGCAGGCGCCGGACAGCCGCGTGAAGCGCAGTCAGCCGGATTAATCTCACCTGGAACATGTCTCCAGACCAGAGGAGTCTCTGAGCTATTTATTTGTGAGACTCGGTTGGCCACAAATACCTCGAGCGTGTGGACCGAAGTCTGCAACCAGCATAACACGATTCGGCTGTCAGTCCATGCATAGACCGTCTCGTTCAGAGCCACCGTACCACGCAAATTCCGCACCACATGGTTCAAGAGCCGCGTCAGAAGGGCTGCACCTGCCAGTTCCATCTTCGGAATCGTCCAACGAGTCCGAACAGGTGCAACCTTGCTCTTGGCCAGTACCAAGCGTACCGTTCCCCTACCAGCGGTCTCACCTGTTCTCAGGTAGACTGCGGCCGCGTACCCCTTCTCCGACGCATCACAAAACCCGTGCAGGGTGACCTTGACTCCTGCCTGCGGGAGCAGTTTACGCGGGATCTCAATCTCTGAGATCTGTGGTAAGGTGGTGACGAATGCCGACCACTCCCGAGCCAGCTCCTCCGTGAGCTGATCATCCCAACCTAGTTGAGCCAACCAAAGCTTCTGAATGAAGCACTTTCCCATGAACGTGACCGGCGCGATCCAACCGGTTGGGTCGAACGTTCGTGCGATAGTCGAAAGGACCGATCGCTTGGTCCAGGTCTTCGACAGCAACTCGGCCTCACAACTGTATGTGAAGGCATCCTGACTCGGTCGATACTGGACCCCTAAAATGGCCAACGCATGAAGATTCTCCGAATCCTCAAACAAATGCGGGTCTTGTTGATACTCAGTTGGCAGTCCTGCCAGTACCTCTGGGCAGTTCGACAGCCATTTCCTGAGTTCATAGCCACCGGAGGCCATGAGCGCCACCAATTCATCCCTTAAGATGAGCGCCTGCTCAATACTGTCTGAGCCCGTACAAATGTCGTCTACATAGACGTCCCTATCAATGACAGCAGCCGCGCGGGGAAAGCGGAGCCGTTCTTGATCAGCCAGTTCTCGTAGCGTACGCATGGCTACATATGGGCTGGGCTTTAATCCGTACGTGTTTGTGTTGAGCTCGTACGTGACCATCGGTTCTTCTGGGCTCTCTCGCCACAATATCAGCTGGAACCGACGGTCGTCTGGATGAATCTCAGTTTGACGAAACATCATCCGTACGTCCGTAACGAAGACAACCTGGTGTCTCCTGAAGTCCGTGAGAATGTCTGCAATGTCTCTGGTCAGCTTAGGACCAGCATGGAGACATTGATTCAGGGACACCCCGCTAGACGTCTCCGCGCTCCCGTCGAACACGACCCTAATCTTTGAGTCAGGTGTCTTCAAAACAGCATGATGAGGCAACACATAATGCTCCTCATGACGATAGTCAACCCTGGACACCGACATGTGACCCAACGTCAGGTATTCGCGCATGAACTCCACATACTTCTGTCGGAAGTTGGAGTCCCGCTTCATGCGCCTTTCCATTGCCACTAACCGCTTTTCTGCCAGACTCCATGAGCTCCCCAGCGGAGGTCGAGTTGACAGAAATGGCAACCTTGTCATAAATCTACCCGATGGGAGGCGCACCGTGTTACATCGATAGAATGTTTCGCACTCCTCATCACGTGGGTTATTTCTAAGAGCGGTGGGTGGCTCTTCCGTTGCCCAGAACCGTTGCAGGACGTCGGATAACACGCTGCCATAATATATGGAGCTATAATCCGTTGAGTGCTGTGGTTCCCGTACTGGGCCCAATAACGCGTAACCACCTGCGGTACGCATGGCCACAACCCCGTTTGGTTGCAGCTCCCGTTTGCCGCTTCGGAGCAGCTTCCCGAGGACGTCAGACCCAAGCAAGACGTCCACCCGTCCGGGGATCGCGAAGTGGGGATCGGCTAACTCCAATCCATTGGTCAACCCTTTTACCGCAGACGGTAACCGAGTCTGAGGGAGGACCCCAACCACTTCGTCCAAAACGATCGCCGTGGCATTCACCCGCGTGACCGATGCCGTGTCACCCATCTCGAACAGGAATGTCGTCTGACCCCTGAGGTGAGGCACCCGATTGCCACCTATACCTACGGCGCCATCCCGTGATGGCTCTAATGTAAGGCCCAGCTTTTTCACTAAACAGCTGGACACAATACAACCTTGTGCCCCTGAATCTAACAGTGCTCGCACGTGCACCGGCTGTCCGTCAGTACCCCTGACAGTAATCCTAGCCGTCGGTAATAATACCGTTACTGTCGGGGTGGGCACCACTGACGAACAGGCTGCTAGTTGCTAATAGGAGGCACCTCCCTCCTCCCCTGCCGGAGGGGGAGTAAATACTGTCCCAGTATACGGGTCCCAACCCGGGTAGTAACCCTCCCGACCCATCGGTGACATCCGTGCCGGTCGGAAGTAGCCTACTGGCATCCTTCCGAACGGTGGCGGGCGCGCCGTCAGCCGAGGGCGTTCTGCGAGAGGCGGGGAGAAGCGACTACTCGGGGGTGGCAACATGCCCCCCAACGCATTCGAGTACGCCGCGTAACCCGTCTGTACTACCTCCGGGCCCCTGCCCGAGTCTCGGTGCCTATCCCCCCCCCGCGGGGAAGACGACGGTATCGGGTTGTGCTCTGGATCAGCCCTTGGCCCACCCCCCCGAGGGGGCGGCGACCGCTGATTCCTGGCCGACCCACCCCCCCTAGGGGGGGGTGACCGACCACCCGAATCTGGCTTAGGAGAGGGGGGGTGACCTCCCGGCGAGGCTCCGTGCACCTCCCTACTCTCCGCCAGGCATAGCAACTCGTGATGGGCTCCTCCGCAGGTTCCACAGTTAGTGGTCCTGTGGCACTCACGTACAAAGTGAGTCCCCAAGCAGCGGAAGCACAAATAGCGCTGCTTGACCACCCCTCTTCGTCTATGCACCCGCTGCGCCTTAAAGTCCGCGCATGCGGCGAGACCGTGCCCTTCCTTCCGACAGAAGGCGCACACTTCCGATTGGAGGGCGTGGTATTTCTTCCCCCCCCGACGGGGCTCAACCGGCTTGGGCCCGCTCGTACGTCGGGTTGACGGAGGAGGGTGCGACGTGGATGCCCCTTGGCAATCCGCCCGCCGGCACTCGCCTTCTAAAAACACCCTCAAGTCATCGTAACTTGGGAGGTGGTCCGTCGATTCGCCACCATGTGACTGCTCAAAGCGCGCCACCACGTCGATCGGCAACTTCCGTAAAACCCTATTGACGATGATATATTTATTGTCCCCTAACGACAACTTAAGTCGATCTAACGTGTTCACCGCAACCGTGACCGGATTAAGGATTTTCGACCTTATTTCGTACACGTTAGACACCTTCGGGATTTCAAAAATCTTATCAATGAGGCCATCAACTATTAATCGCCGATTATCATATCGGTCGATTAATAGGCCCCATGCCGTCTCATAACTGGCGTCCGTAATCTCCAGGTGGGTCAAGATGTCGTGCGGCTCACCGTTAAGCCTACCCATTAATTGAGCCATCTTGTAGGCGGGCGAGAGATCCGTACGCGAATGCACGACACTATTAAAAATATCGCGGAATCGCGGCCAATCGGCATACTCGCCGCTAAACTCGGGTACATGTACTGGTGGCAACGGCGCCTGAATTCCTACGCCTGCTGGCCGACATGATTCCCTGACGTCACCCATGCGCGATCGCTCAATGTCGGCCGCCGCCTGGATTATGCTCATGGACATTTCCCCACACTGGTCCACATTGCCCCGTACCACCTGAGCATCCTTGTCCACCGACGACAGATCCGTCGATTCGAGACATGCTAAATACTCAGCGTGACACTTTAACACGGCGTCATATCGTTCGTCAACTTGCCGAGCGCGTGACAATAACGCATCTTCACGATCGGTTCGACCTACCAACGTAACAACCGATGAAAACCATCTCAATTCAGCTTCGATTCTGGCTGCGATAGTTTTCGTTACTGACGGAGCCATAGTACCAACTTCAATACGCGATTATGCAATAATAAATAACAATAACCAAAAAAAAATAACAATTATTGTATCCGGAACTAACAATAATAATATATTCGTTGAGTGAATAAATCTACGACGCTATGCCAACTCTTGAACTTATTCCTCTACGTGCTCTAGAGGTTATTCCTCTATGTCTCAAATGTTGACAATCATAACACGATTTGTGATGAGGTTATATTTGTGCGTAACCGAACGTAAATAACAAATTATTTTATCAACGAATATTCACATTCCATGTACTTATTATTAATAACGCCAAACTCAACTTGAGGCGTACACTGGTATGTAGGTCAATGTACTACTACCTACAAGTTGAATTTGTACATGAACACAATTTTTACAAGTAAATTGGTACCAAGTACCTACTAATTTTTACAAGTGGGTATAACCACTGCTCTGCTACCAGATTTTGATCGCGCCAGGACTCAGCCGAACCTTATCTCGGGCCCATGGGAGACAGGTCTCCGAACAGCCGCCGTCCTAACGGGATCAAATAGACGCGGTACGCGCCTCCGAACAATATTACAATTTCTGAACTTACAGCTACTCTTACCTCATTTCTTCGAGCCGGTCTCACTTCCTTGACCCCTCGCAAGTTGTGTAACTGTGTATGTGTATAATGAGTGTATATGACCTTGCGATGGTTTGCTGGTAGTTCCGGACGATTCTTCCACGTCGCTGCAAGCCACGCCGTTAACGCGAGCCACCACACTCACTCCGTATTAGTCTAACCACAAAAGCCTCGGTGCTTCCCAATAGCACTCCCGTGACAAGGCAAACCAATGATATTATCAATAACCCGTTCGACATTCACAGCGTCGCTAACCGTACTGCTTAACTAGTATAATTGGGTGCCGCGAAATGACTCCACAAGTCGATTTAATCAATGCGCGTGCGCTTTCACCCGATCTATGGCTACTATAATATTCGTTCGACGCCCAGCGCGACTCAATACGAACTCCTATTCACGCCGAGCCCAGCGCTCGACCTCTGCCTCCGCCCCTTCGCCTCTGTCGCACCGAGGCGGAGAAAATCAAAAATCTGAAGGTAGATTATAAACACCGATGTTCCACAGGGGGGGCCCCAGCACTGACCCTTGCGGAACACCGGACTCTGCGCCGTACCGCCTCACTGTGGCCGTTTTGTCCACGAGGAGGACCTCTCGGCCCTCCAAGTAGCTGGCCAGGAGGTTCCGCAGGTATTGGGGCACTCCGTGATACCGGAGCGCCTCCAATATCGTCGAGTGGGGGACGGAGTTGAAGGCGTTTGCAATGTCGAATGACACCGCCAGCACTCCGTCCCCCGCCTCCACCGCCTCCTTCACTTGGCCCTTGAGTAGGGCCAGCGCGTCGATTGTCGAACGCCCACGACGGAAACCAAATTGGGCATCCGACAAATCCGGCCCTACCCCCCGCAAAAGGCTATCAAGCCGGGAGGCGACAATCCCCTCGAACAATTTACCGACCTCATCGAGCAGGACGATGGGCCGGTATGCCGATGGGGAGTCCACCGGGCGTCCCTCCTTTCGGAGGAGGCATAGCTGCCCCTCCTTCCACAGTTTCGGGAACCTTCCAGCCGCAAAGCACGCGCTGAAGAGGTCCCGAAACCTGTCCTCCATTTGGGAGGCGGCGATCGCCACCACCCGTGCGGGGACGCCGTCTGGTCCAGGGGCCGTCTTCTTCGCGCGGAGGCTGAGAACCCCCGCGTAGAACTCCGCCGCCGTCACCGGGGGGACCTCCTCATCCGGCGAAGCCGCCCCTTGCGGGGGATCCATCGTTGGTGGGGTGAAGTCGGCCCTGCGCGGAAACAGGGACCGGACTACCCCGTCCAGCAACGCTGGCTCGAGGGTCTCCGTCAGTGGGGGACCATAAGGGCGTAGCTGGTTCCGCGCCGCCCTGTATGGTCTCCCATAAGGATCCCTGTCGAGACCCTCCAGCATCTCGGCCCTCGCCAAGTCTTTTGCAGCGCCCATTGCAGCTTTGAGGACCGTCGTCGCCTCTCGGTAAGAGGCGTATAGGAGGTCCTCCTCTGCCCGGACTCGGTTTTGGGCGCTGCGCCGTCGGCTCCGCGTGTAGGCCCTTCTGGCTGCCACGCAGGCGGCCCTGAGCCCCGCCAGCTCCTCCGTCCACCAATAGACGGCACGACGGGGAGGCGGACGGCGAGACCGAGGCATGCTGGAGTTGCACACCTCTGTCAGGGATTCCCTGAGCCGGACCGCTGCGGCGTCCACGTCCAGGACCTCGACGGGGGGCGACAGCCAGTCCTGAAGAAAGGCCGCCTCCTTAGCTGCCTCCCGGTCCAGGCGGGTGAGTGCCCACCGTGGGAAGGGAGATTGCACAGCGCGGGCCATTCCCCCTCCCCGGGTGGAGATGTCGAACCGCACATATCGGTGGTCCGACAAGGTCTCCACCGTCTCTACCCGCCAGTTAACGACGCGGGCGGCCAGCGCGGGCGTGGCAAACGAGACGTCCACCACCGACCCGCCCTGTTGCCGCGCACACGTGTGGACCGCCCCCCTGTTGAGGAGGGACACACCACATGAGGCCGCCCAAAACTCGACGGCGCGTCCCCGGACGTTGCACCCGGCGGCTGGGTTGCCCCAGGCCACCGACTTGGCGTTCAGGTCACCCAACACCACGACCTGGCGCGGCGCCGCCCTCCCTACGACTGCGGTGATGATTTCGAGAAAATCCTCGAAGTCCGAGAGAGGGCGGTTTGGAGAGAAATAAACCCCCACCAGGGCCATGTCTCCCCACGCGGCGGCCACGTATCCCGGTCCCCTCTCTAAGAGCGAGAGGGGAGGGGAGTCCGTGGAAGGCCGCGACACCAACGCCACCAAGCCGTCCCGGTCGCCCAGCCAACGGCCAGGGACAGAGTAAGGCTCAGCGACCACCGCCAAGTCCACCAACCACTCAGCCATGGTCTGCATCAGCAGATCCTGGGCTGCTCTGCAGTGGTTGGTGTTCGCCTGAAGGATGCGATGTTCGACTCTATCCATCAGTCGGACATCGCACCCCCCTCCGCAGCCGCCGCAGGAGCGACGGTGCTAACTGTAGCAGCAGGCCCGGTCGGCGCCTGCGCTTTGCCCCGCTTAGGGGGAGGATTGCAGTTCCTCCCCTTCATAATATGGTCTGCCGGGCAGCCACTGGCGGCACACACCGCGCAGTGCGGCTTGGCGGCCTCGCAGGAGGCGGCTTTGTGGCCCTCCTTGCCGCAGCGGTAGCATGTGTCCGTCCTGTCCACCGTGGACGGACACAGGGGCCGGGTGTGTCCGATGCCGAGGCACCGGAAACACCGCAGAGGCTGGTCCTCGAGTGCCCGAACTGCGCCCGAGCTGAACCCAACCGTGAGACGTCCCTTAGCAAGGACGGCTTTGGCAGCGGCGATTGGGCACTCGAGGCGAATGGTGCCCATGCCGCCACGGCCGGGCCTTATGTCCCGGCCTTGGACCGCTGCGACGCCACAGCCCCCTATCGCTGCGACCGCCGCCACAACCTCCTCCTTGGTGACGGAGTCATCGAGGTCCGTCACCTCTATGGCCGCCGACTTGACCGGTCGGGCCACCTTGGCCGAATCCGCGATGACCTCCTGCAGCTTCGCTGCAAAGAGGTCCGCATGAGCACTTGCCTCTGCCCCCGGGAACTCGAAAATACGAGCTCCGGCTTGGGTCCGCCGGCAAGTCGCAGTGCCGATCCCCAGTTTGGTTGGATCGGCATTGGGACGCGCCCGCACCAAAAGGGATTCGTAAGTCTCCCCTCTTTCCGCAGCCTCCGCCGTGAGTGTCACCACGACGGCCGCGGTTTTTGGGGCGACTAATTTCCCCTTTCCCCTCCCTTTTCCTTTCTCCTTTCCCTTGCCGGCCGTCTGCGATTGGCTGGGAGGGTTGTTGGCGGCGGTCGCCGACTTTTTTCCCTTGCCCTTCCCCTTTCGGACCACTTCTGTCCACTCGTTGGACGGGGTGGTTGAGGGGAGAAGGGCGTCTTCCGTCTGGGAGGAGGAGGACGGCCCCGGCTCGCACTGCCTGTTATCCGCCGCAAGCGGCGGCCGGAGGCGTTTCTCCGGCAGGAGCCGGTCCTCGATGCCCGCGAAGCAGGCTCTTGTGAAGGCCCTCTCCTCCATAACAACCTTGCGGATGATATCCTCAAGGTTGGAGGCGGGGCCCTCTGCCGCAGGGCTTGTGTGGGCCTGTTCTGGCCGGGCCGTTGCTTCAGCCAGCTTCAGATGAAGCTGGCTGACCTCCGACTGCAGGCGATCGATCTTCGCCTGCAGTTGCCGCGTCTCGTCGGTGGCCTTCCGCTTGACGAGCTCCGCGACGACACTGCGCAAGCTCGCGGCCCTACTCTTGAGGGCCTTCTGGAAGGTCCCCTTCAGGTTGGAGGACTTAGAGGCAACCTCCACAATCTCCTCCTCGTCCTCCTCCGCCATTCTCTCCAGCTCGGCCAGAGAGTGGTCCGCATAATTTACACGGGACGCACCGTACCCGGACTTTTCCCGGGAGGCGTGCGCCCGTTTTTCTTTCGCGGCAACCCGCTCCTCCAGCTCTTGCTGGAGCTGCGCCCGCCGAGCCAGGTCCAACTGGCGTTGGGCGTCCGCGAGCCCAACGACATGGGGCTCCGCGGCCACCGTCGGCTTTTTAGCCTTCGGCAACCTCGTAGACCCTGAGGCTGAGGAGCCCTCGGACCCACCGCTCTTGCGGACTCGCTTCCGCGTCCGAGAGTCATCCACGTCCGACACACTAATTATAGACTCGTTGTCAGTCAACTCGTCCATCGCTTCGTAGAAACTAGCCGCAGACGGCGCGCGGCTAGTTTCTGACGCCGGAGCGTCGGAGTGGCCCTGAGAAGGGCCTTTGGGTTGGCCCTGAGAAGGGCCTTTGGGTGGGCCCTGAGAAGGGCCTTTGGGTTGGCCCTGAGAAGGGCCTTTGGGTTGGCCCTGAGAAGGGCCTTTTGGCTGGCCCTGAGAAGGGCCTTTGGGTGGGCCCTGAGAAGGGCCTTTTGGCTGGCCCTGAGAAGGGCCTTTGGGTTGGCCCTGAGAAGGGCCTTTGGTTTGGCCCTGAGAAGGGCCTTTTTGTTTTAAAAATCGCCCGCAGGCATCCCGCGAAGACATCGACATCGTTCGTAGTACTAACAAGGCAAGATAAAATTAGAGCTACGAAATCACAGTGCACTTTGGCCAACCCAGTCTGCCACTCCGTTACGGTGGTCAGAACTGGGTCGTTTCCAGGGGACGCGACGTGGACGCAAGCACTGTGGGGGGTCCCCCAACCTAACCTAACCTAACCTAACCTAACCTAACCTAACCTAACCTAACCTAACCTAACCTAACCTAACGATAGATAGATAGATAGATAGATAGATAGATAGATAGATAGATAGATAGATAGATAGATAGATAGATAGATAGATAGATAGATAGATAGATAGATAGATAGATAGATAGATAGATAGATAGATAGATAGATAGATAGATAGATAGATAGATAGATAGATAGATAGATAGATAGATAGATAGATAGATAGATAGATAGATAGATAGATAGATAGATAGATAGATAGATAGATAGATAGATAGATAGATAGATAGATAGATAGATAGATAGATAGATAGATAGATAGATAGATAGATAGATAGATAGATAGATAGATAGATAGATAGATAGATAGATAGATAGATAGATAGATAGATAGATAGATAGATAGATAGATAGATAGATAGATAGATAGATAGATAGATAGATAGATAGATAGATAGATAGATAGATAGATAGATAGATAGATAGATAGATAGATAGATAGATAGATAGATAGATAGATAGATAGATAGATAGATAGATAGATAGATAGATAGATAGATAGATAGATAGATAGATAGATAGATAGATAGATAGATAGATAGATAGATAGATAGATAGATAGATAGATAGATAGATAGATAGATAGATAGATAGATAGATAGATAGAAAGATAGATTGATAGATAGATAGATAGATAGATAGATATAGCACTGACCGTGAATAATCTGTGATGTAACTATTGGTAGCTTAGCACAAGCAAAAAATCCAACAACCCGTCTGAATTAACTGTCGCTGTGACGTCACTCTTTCGGTACTGTTAGCGAATGGTAAGAAAATGCAGAACGCGGGTGGAAAAATGTGAAATGCGAAACCTCTCCAGCGAGGTGCACAGTTCATTCGTACGGGTTGTACTTAAGGTGTTGTGGGACAAGTGTTAATGTTCATTTGATTTAACAATACAGAAAATGGAAAAAAAATCTAGAGCATTGCTTAGGTGTTTTCGGCGTATTTAAAAAGTTAATTATAATTTTAAGTAGGTACTTACAGTTCATAATCACTGATTTCACCTTCATTAATCTCAACAACTGTTTAACGAATCTGAACATGGGCCTGGCCTGTCCATGAACTGGCCGTAGCTACGTACCCTTTGTGTTGCCGCCAACATCGTTTCACGTTGGGGCACGGACTGTTCAGGAAACAATTCTACATACATTGTTCACATTATCACCCGCGAAGGCGTAAAGCCGCACTATTTCGGTAAGACAAAGCAATAAGTACACTCAATTTAAACACGAGAAACAAACGGCACGGTGCGCGGTAAGGGGCGCTACGAGTTACGTGCGCTCGCTAGCGCAACAACTGACTGACTGAGCAGCAGGGGGAGACAGTTAGAACAAGCACAACTTCTATAAAGAAAGAGTCGCCATCTACATTATTTACCCCAAAAACTATGAGTTTCCTTGGTTTCATAATAGAAATAAAATTAGGTGACGATTAATGTAATTTTATAAAATTGAAACAGTATGCATGTTAGATAGCTATGAGTGATTATTGAATAGTTTTGTCGACGGAAAACTAAACGTTTGTATCGAAATAAGGATAATATATTTTTCAACACACTTGCTCATAAAGTGGCTATAATTTCACCGCAATTAGGCACATAATGACACCTAAAATCAAACTGTGACTTTTTCATTGCTATCATTCACTAGTGAGTTATAAGGTTTTTTTTTTAAATTTTATTGGTTGAGTTGCTGGTTGCTACGTTCATAAAAAAGTTTCGATAGATACAAAAAAGATCGTGTTCAATAGTAAAAATAAATTAATGTACTTAGTGCTTGCTCATTTCATGCAAATTTGAATTGAAATAGATAATTTCAACTTGTACGTTTTTATTAAATGAAACTTTCACTCAAATAATATAACTTTTATTTTTTCTGTTTAATAAAGAAAATCTTCATTTTATACGTGGCCAAAACTCTATCGCGCTCATTCATTTACTCTATGGTCAATCGCCATTGTTACAGTATGACCATTTTAAGTGTGAATTTCAAGGTGGCGCCACTGGTCAAGAAAAAATGCATCGCTACGTCAAACTTAGTACATTTATTTTAGTTCCGTGTTTTCCCACATGCACAGATAAGTTGGTAGAACTGTAGATGCGCGCGCATAGGAAAACCGATTAATTTTTCCCGCTATTGTGAAAAAAAATCAGAACTCGTTTTAACTGTTGAAGATGACTTTTTAGTATTATTTTCTTCACAAGTGTGTTGAAAAACGTCGTATAATACACGTGTGTATTGATGATTACCGTCCTCGGCTTTCTTAAGACCCTCACCTGGCGGCTCGAGTTTCAATGGCGCCTCAGCGGTAATCACCAACGTTACACACTTGTGCCATAATGTACTATTTCAACACACTTGCTCATAAAGTGGCTATAATTTCACCGCAATTAGGCACGTAATGACACCTATAATCAAACTGTGACTTTTTACCCACGACGGAACGGAGCAGATAAATATTCGTTTAGGGTGAGAGATGTGTGTGCACTTTTTTTAAGTTCCAACCTATCTTCTAAACTAATGATCCGATTTTGATGCGGTTTTCAATAACGGGTTTGTGCTCGATGAGTTCATGTTCTTAGACAGGTGTCATGGCTGTAACTCACTAGGGGGCGCCACAATATTAGTGCAAAACAATGTTGCAATATAATCAAAACGAAATGTCCGATTACAATTCTGTTTTCAGCAATGTGTACGTGGTAGCTTAATGCATGTTCCTAAATAATAAAAATTACATCTGTAACTCACTAGAGGGCGCTAAAATAGTAGTGCAAAATAATATTGCAATAATATTAAAACGAATTGTCCGATTTCGATGCGATTTTCATCAGCAATGGGTTAGTAGTTGATTGGTGCATGGTCTAAGTTAAGTCTTATGATATTAACTCACTATAATCGTTTCGTTTCGTTTGTGTTTCTATAATCGTATAAGTGCGAAACGATTATAAATATTATTCAAATTAAAACGTATTGTCTGATTTAATTTCAATGCGGATTTCAGGAATGAGTTCGTGGGTGACGAGCTTTCCTATAATTCGTATAATATGCTCTCTAAAAAGTCTAAAATAAAATTAAGCAAAATTAAAAAAAAAATAAAAAACCCCACGACGCGCGACGGTAAAAATCTAATTGAAAAAGAATAAAATAACTCAAAATCAACATAACTAATAGGAATAGGAATATCCGTCGGGGGCTGCCTTTTCTATATGTTTCAACAAAATCATAGAATTAGAATTTATTTATTTGCCAGAATGCAGTTGTACATTGTATAATGTTAGGTTCGTTTTATGGTTTCTTACATTCTACCATATAATCTGGTGTACAAATATTATGTTAGTTTTACAATTGAAGTTAATATTTTAGTGAATAACATGCCAATTTAATTATAAATAATAGGTATAAACACCTAAAATTGAATGTCAACACAATAAGCATGTAATTTAAATGTCCAGGTCAGAATTGAAATTGAATGTCATAGCGAATAGAAAATAGAAAGTTTATGTCATAATTAATTAGATTATCATGTTAGTTTTTACAAAAGTCCATAAATTCGTTAATGTCATAAAAACAATTACACAATTGCCAATTTGTCAGCTTTTTTTTAAACATGTTCATAGGAAGCTCCTTGAATGCGTTAGGCAACTTGTTATATACCTGCATAGCAGTAATGTATACATTTTTTCTGAACAAATGTAATTTGCAATGAGGTATATTCAGTTCGTATTTATATTTATTTCGAGGCGCAGATCGCTTGTTAGTCTGTTACCTCTGATTGCATACGGAAGTAATGCGGATTTTGTTTTACTAGCATACATAGTTCCCTGATATAAATGCAGGGTAACGGCAAAATGCGAAGTTTTTTAAACAATGGGCGACAGCTGTCCAAAAACCAGACACCAGATATTGCCCTAACACATTTCTTCTGCACACGAAATGCTCTAATCATTTCAGTCGAATTAGATTTTTACAGTCGTGGGTTTTTTTCAAAATTTTTAATTTTGCTTAATTTTATTCATTGCTATTATTCACTAGTGAGTTACTTATAGGTTTCTTTTTAATTTTACTGGTTGAGTTGCTATGTTCTTAAAAAAGTTTCGATACAAAAAAGATCGGGTCAATAGTAAAAATAAATTGATGTACATACCTAGTGCTTGCTCATTTCATGCAACTTTGAATTTAAATAGATAATTTCAACTTGTACGTATTTAATAAATGAATCTTTCACTAAAATAATATAACTTTTTTTTTATCTGTAATAAAGAAAACTTTGAATTCCCTATTTTGTCCGTGACTAAAACTCTATCCGCGAAAAGAAAAAAATAAAGAAACCTCATTATTTTATTCTATGGCCGATCGCCATTGTCACAGCATTTAGTGGTGGCGCCACTGGTCAAGAAAAAATGCATCGCTACGTCAAACTTAGTACATTTATTTTAGTTCCGTGTTTTCCCGCCTGCACAGATAAGTTGGTCGAACTGTAGATTCTATGCGCGCGCATAGGAAAACCGATTATTTTTTCCCGCTATTGTGAAAAAAAACCAGAACTCGTTTTAACTGTTGAAAATGACTAGGTATTTAGTATTATTTTCTTCACAAGTGTGTTGAAAAACATCGTATGATACACGTGTGTATTGATGATTACCGTCCTCAGTTCTCTTACGACCCTCACCTGACAGCTCGGGTCTCAATGGCTCCTCAGCGGTAACCACCAACATTACACACTTGTACCATATTGTACTATTAATACAGTTGCGAAAAAATTAAGCAATTTAATAAAGAACATTTTTGGAAAATGGCGGCCACCATAAAAGAATATAAGCAGATTATTTTTTTTTGTTTTCTTCACCCATTCTGGGTAGGCAAAGGGAACTATGCCCATACAGCCAAGTCTTCAGTAGATTTTTTAATTGATATGAAATGAAAATGAAATGTAATGAGATGAAATGGAATCAAACCTAACCTAACTCATTGAATTAAGTAATTAAATCTGATAATGAAACAAATTAGTAGCTTCTTTTTAGAAATATTTGCATGAATCATAAAAACTTCTACGAAATTTTTGACAGTTGGGAAAGAGAACGCACGAGTTCGGAAAAGGTAAAGAAAAAGCTCGAGTATATAAAAAAATTAAGGAATTTAATAAAGAACATTTTTGGAAAATGGCGCCAACCGTAAAAGAATATAGCAGAGATTTTTTTTGTTTTCTTAACCTATTCTGGGTAGGCAAAGGGAACTATGCCCATACAGTCAAGTCTTCAGTAGTTTTTTTATTGATATGAAATGAAAATGAAATTTAATGAGATGATATGGAATGAAACCTAACATAAAAATAAAATAAATAAAATAAACTTCTATATTTTTTTTTTAGAAATCATAGAAGTTTATATTTTAACTTCGTGGTTGGTTTTTTTTAACGGACATTATTTTGACAGTTGGGAAAGAGAACGCACGAGTCGTAGTACATTATACCTCAATGGCACGAGTTCGGAAAAGGTAAAGAAAAAGCACGAGTACATGTAATATCCCACATCCCGAACGCTAAACGTCCCTGCAATACGCCACTTTTTGAGCAACTGTTTTAAAAATATATTTTAACAACTTTCTGCAGCTTCCACAACAACTTCACATGACAATGAATTACTTTGCCCATGGTTGTGGAACGAGCCAAGCATTTTAATCATCAATGTAAATCTCCAACATCTAATATGCTTGCCTATAAATAGTGTACGAGCTCACTCGACAATTTATGCTGACGCCCGTGATCACGTCATGTACTTACATTTATACATTATTGCATGCGCATTACTGTAATTATAGTTAGTTCAATAAAGCCGCTTGGTGACTACACATGTCGGGCCTTTTCTTCCACATTACACACATAAGAATTCCCGGCGCACATTGCACCTCCGCGGTAGGACTCCACATATTTTTGGTCCTTCGAGACTATAAGTGAAGTGTGAGTGAAAGTGTCTTCATCAATAGCGAATCGGCTCGACTGGCCTCCCACAAGCGGGTCTCACCAGTCAAGTTGAGAATGCGCACATATTGGTGACGGGCATCTGCTCACGCGGAACTAACAGAACCAGTTGACAGTGACACACAAGTCCACAACGTATTCTTCTATCAGTGACAGTGATTACGACATACAACTAGTTTCTTCAACACATCTACAATGGAAGGGCTACTACAACGTCAACAAATCATTGCTGAAACTGTACAGAAGATTTCTACAAACATCAAGAAAGATTCTGCAATTCGGAAAACTGCCGAGTACACAAAAAAACGGCTAGTGACACTTGAAGAATTGTGGGATGAATTCGACAACAATCACATAAAACTAACAGTGCTTTGTGATGACAAACACGAGTACATTCAGTCTGGTGCTTACCTCTCCGTGAAAGAGCTCTACACAGCTACATGTGCTCTGCTGATAGACATGAAACAGACCGAAGCCATGGCTAAACAAGGTACAAGTAGTCAAGGTGACGAACAACACAATTTCAGCACGGAAGAGAGAGGTATGTTATCCAAAACTGATGAGCTGATTAGTCAACAACGAACAAACTTTCGAGCTTTTTCAAGAGTCGTACGAGGTATTGACATTAACACTATCTCAGAAAAATGGGAACTACAAGACAAGCTGCAGATGATACAGGCGCGCTGGAAAACTATTGACGATCAACACTGGCAAATAGATAATCTATTAATCGGCACGGAACTGGATTATGAACAGGAGTACGCAGAGCATGAAAATATTTACGAAGCCATCAAGAGACAACTAAACCAAAAACTTAGCCATACATCTCACCAACAACAAACCATGCCAAAATTAGAGATTCCGGCATTTAATGGCAACTATGCTCAATGGCCAACTTTTAAGGACCTCTACTCAGAAGCCATCCACATCAATCCAACGCTGAGCAAAACACAAAAAATGCAGCACCTCAAGGGGAAACTGAAAGGTGAGGCAGAGCGCCTAGTGCAGCATCTCAACGTCTCAGCTGAAAATTACGACGCATGCTGGGAAATACTCACCCGAAGGTACAACAACATACAGCTGCTATTTACAAAGCAAATCCAAATATTCTTAAGCCAGCCGACTGCACACAAACATTCTGCTCAAGAACTGAAAAACCTCCACGACACGACCTTGGAAACGATTCACGCCATACGCAATCTCGGAGTCGACACCACTACGTGGGACCCGTTTTTGGTGCACATACTTACAGAAAAAATGGATGCAGAAACCTACAGTTCGTACATGGAGTGCCGAAGGGCACCACGAAACCTGCCTTCATTCGACGAACTTATGGCATTTCTGGAGAGCAAGTTTACAGCTCTCGAGCCAGTCAACAGGAAAAATAACAAGACAGATTCTACGAAGCATGAGGCCAAGAACATGGACAACAGTGAGGGCAAGGAATTTTCTTCAAAATACTTTCCTAAGAAGTTCAACAACAGGGCAAGGACCTATCATGCTCGATTTGAAAGAAAATGTCCATTGTGCAATTTGGACCACATATTGGTTTCTTGTAAAACATTCCAAGATATGGCGCCAGAAGATAAAATAAATACAATTGCACAATTGAAAGTCTGTGAGAATTGTTTGTACTGCCATAATGAAAAACAATGCAATTCCGCGAAAACATGTAAGGTGTGCAATAACAAGCATCATACGACGTTACATGATGCTATACAACAAAAGGCTCAACATACGATTCCTGCTAATAACATGACACCTAAAAGCGTTCCGACAGTATCGCAACAACATAAATCACATCACGTTAGTGGGAATGTGAACGAAGTTCTACTAGCCACAGTTGAACTGTATGTTATGTCTGAAAATGGAGTGCCTACAAAACTCAGGGCTCTACTTGACCAAGGTTCCCAAATCAACTTGATTACAGAATCAGCTGCGCAGCGATTGGGACTTCACAGGCGCAAACAAGATGCAATCGTCTCAGGAGTTGGCATTTCGAACAACAAAAGCCATGGAACCGTAGTACTTACTTGCAACTCCATATACCAAAACTTCACCTTTACTTTTGAGGCGCTTGTCATGACAAGAATGCTGAACAATTTACCCAATTACACGTTTGAGCGCCAACAGTGGACACATTTAGAAAACATCAGTCTCGCGGACCCTAACTACAACATTTCCAGGCCAGTTGACATTTTACTGGACGCAGGAGTTTACGCACAAATAATCATGGATGGGATTCTGCGAGGACCTATACATGCGCCAATAGCTCAACAGACAAAGGTCGGATGGGTTCTATTTGGCAACACCACGACATTTCAATGCCATGCAGTGCTTAACAACCAAGACGACATTTCGCGGTTCTGGGAAGTAGAAGAAATAACTGAACAGACTGCAACGCTGACGTCAGACGAACAATATTGCGAAAACTTATACGCAACTACAACTATCAGGAAGTCTGACGGCAGATATGAGGTCAGAATACCCATGAAACAGGGATTCGAGAGACAGTTAGGTTTTTCAAAACCGCAGGCATTGGCACAATTTCGACAAATGGAGAAACGGTTAGCCAGAGACCAGTCTATTGCTGACAGTTACAAGGCATTCATGGCCGACTATTTATGTCTCAATCACATGAAACAAAGTTTAATTCCACTAGAACCAAGTTGCTATCTACCACACCACGGTGTCATGAAATTGGACTCTACTACTACAAAACTCCGAGTTGTGTTTAATGCCTCAAACAAAACAACTTCGGGCAACAGTCTTAACCCTAGTAGCAATTGCCGTTGGCTTCCATACGCCAACAGTTGGGAATGTATTGGCAGACGGTTAGTTATTCCGCCAACCCAAACTTAAAATAGGCCCATTGTCTTAAACATGCACTATTTGCCCTACGAAGAGCCAACGACGGGCCTGCGTTATTATTCTTACTGTTGGGTGATTTTTGTAGGGATTTATGTTATTAAAACAACATTGGGCCAACTAACGACGGGCCTGCTGCTTCTATTCCTACTGTTGGGAGATTTTTGTAGGGATATAAGTTATGATAACAACATCTGTCCAACTTAGATACCATTCAATGGCCCTGTTACTTGCTGCTCCTACGGGGTGGTATCGGGGTGCGCGGGGGGCGGGCGCGGCGGCGGCACTCGTCGCCCGCCCGGCCCGCCGCCCGCCATTTTGCAGTTTGTTATTTCATTTGTGCGGTGCCGGGTGCGCTTGCGGCTGCGGAGTATTTGTTTTATTTATATATATAAAATATTAGCCTGACAGGCAGTGATAAAAATGTTTAAAGTTGTGGAATTTGACGATGAAGATGGTTACGGTGGGGAACTCGGTGTGGTGCGTGAAAACTGGATGACGCCACGGAAGACGCATTGCATGTGGCCTCCATATACCTAAAACTGCAATAATATTCAACAAATGCCTTAGCAGTAACGAACGAGGCTCCAACTAAGATAACATGGACATTATGTCCTGTAAAACGTTTATTTTACGAAACGGGTAAGTTTTTCATAAGTAGGTATTTATCTACTTAGAACCCGTGCGAATTACCTTGAGACCTGGGACTAAGATGCTATTATTTATGAAATACTATCTTATTTTGTTCCTAATAAATCTCGTGCAAATCTCTAGCTAAAAAAAATACTACGACGCATCATTTTGCACAACATTTTATAAATTGAAATTGAATCATCGGTCCGGTCTCAAGTTAATTTGCACATAACCTAACAAAAAATTGTCTATAATTTATCCTTACTGGCATTGCATGTATTTGTTGTTTTACTATATTGGGTTGTGTTGTGTTTGTTGCAGATAAACTACATAACCTACATTGGTGGGAACAAAACTGGTCCTATCACAAGAAGAATCCTTGAACGAATCTTTGACAACAACTTAGCTGCAAAGTGTAACTTTGTAAAAGTAGGTAGGTACTCTATCAATGTATCATAGTAGGTACGGTGTGTATCGTTTTACTGCAGAGTACCGTCTCCAAATTGTGTAAAATTTGTCTTCATTTTGTCAATAACATAATACTTATAACAATAAATAAATACTTATTCAATTATCATAATTTGTATTTCATTTAATTTCAGTTAATTAACACAAAGTATAATAGGTCAACGCAGACGACACAACGTTCTCTCATGTACAGACGCCAGCATGTCAAGCTACCCGAAACTGTCAAATTTTCCCAACGAACCTTGAACCTAATGCCCTAGAAATAAAGTCGAAAATCTATCAAAGAAATCTGACAGATTGTAGTAGCTTGATGTGCTGGCGTCTGTACTCACGTCAAAGTGCAAAAGAGAGATGACTGTTTGTTTGGGTGACTTTTGTATGTCGTCGTCTGGGTTGGCCTATTAGGGCTGGTTTCAGAGCGACGCGTCTTGCCAGCGCCGGCCGCACGCACGTCGCTGCACATGAACCTTATCGACTTTAAAATAAGGTTGGTTTTTCAAAACATCGCAAAAACCAAACTTATTATGAAGCTGATAAAGTTGATGTTCAGCGACACGCGTACGGCCGGCGCTGGCGAGACGCGTCGCTATGAAACCAGCTATAGAACCAACAAACATACAACCGCTTGCCTACATGTATTATGTGTCGTTGGGCCTACCCATAACACGTTTTCCTCGGGCCTCCGTAGGGCAATGCACGTTGGCCCTATCGCAAGTTGGGCCTTCGTAGGCAAATCCACGTAGGCCATCAGTTTTGGGCCCAACCCGCAAACTGCCCGCCAATTGTATGCATTTGCCAACTAACCAGAGGTATGTGGCCCAACTAAATGCCAACAAAAAATGCTACTAGGGAATGAGCTAATGGAGTGTGGGCCAAACCTTCAACAGGACCTACAGGCATTAATCCTACGGTGGAGGGGGTTCCAATTTGTTTATTCCGCCGACATTGAAAAGTTTTACAGACAAGTCGGAATACAGGAACAAGATCAACATCTACAGAAGATACTGTGGAGAGAAAACAAGGAAGACAAGATCCAAGAGTACCAGCTGTGCACCGTAACATACGGCACTAAATCTGCTCCCTTTTTAGCGATGCGAACAATAAAACAACTAATTCACGAAGATGGTGATCAATACCCGCTTGCTGCTGAAACATTGGACAGTCAGCTGTACGTCGACGACCTTCTCGGCGGAAGCAATGACATCCAACAAGCCAAAACCACTCAACAACAATTAATAGACCTACTAAAACGAGGTGGCTTCAACTTACGCAAGTGGGCGAGCAACGACGGACGCCTATTAGAAGATCTAACACCCGATCAAATTAGTCAAAACATGATAGACTTCAAGCACGCTGAAACGAACAAGACATTGGGAGTTATGTGGAATCCCTCTACAGATCAATTTACATTTCATCATCCAGTGGAAACATCAAACACGTGCGCTAACATTACGAAAAGACCATGGACTGACTCAACTGTCGTTCTGGGATGGCTACATGGCGACGTTTCCCGCTGGAAAACATTCGTAGCTAACAGGGTTACGAAAGTTACAAATATATTGCCGCCATCAAGTTGGAGACATATCAAATCCGAGGAAAACCCGGCGGATAGCGCTAGTCGTGGCTTACTTCTGTCACAACTAGTCAAACACAAACTTTGGTGGGAGGCACCTACGTGGCTGATACAGAACAACACCTGCCTAACGCCTGCACATTTCTTAGTGGGAGGGCCAATACTGTCAAGCCCACTCTCACCTGACGAAGACATCAGAAACATTAAAACAAAAAATGGCACTCTAAAACGCCCTATCATCAAATTATCACGACTACCTGTCGAAAAGAGTGAAACAGGGTGCGTAGAGAGTGAAGGTGACATAACGCCTCTCGAACAACAGAAAACAGAGAGACCGAAACGGAAAAAACGTGCTAACACATTCCTAAACAGTTACGTTTGCATATTTTTCACGTTTGCCTTATGCATAGCAACATCACTGTCACAGACAACAGTGAACGTCACCACATTATCATCAGCAAAATTAATCTACTTCGACAAAATTGCTGAGATGCAAATACGGCAAGACGACTGGAAAATGATTGTGTATTACAATATGACAACGTACTGGCGAAGTTTACAAAACGTGGCAGACTACGTCACACATTTGAACAGCCTGACTAAGGAAGAACCAACCTTGATATCGATCGCCTCTCAACTAGAACACGAAATCAAAGAAATACAGCACTATAATGATGTTTTGCGATCGGAGCACGGAACGCGCAAGAAAAGGGGTCTGATAAATGGAATTGGTTATGCAGCAAATTATCTATTTGGAGTCCTTGACGAAAACTTTGCCAAAAAATACGATAGTGATATCAACCTCATACAGACAAACGAAAACCACTTACTCAACCTCTATAAGGAACAAACATCGATTGTGGAAGGCGAGTACAATATTTTGAAGAGAAACGAGGATATCATGAACAAGCAATTCACGCTAATAAACAAACGGCTCCAAGAAACCAACGAGCGCATACACATAGAACGTAGCAATGCACTCAACGTGATATCATCTGCCTTAGCTGCCAACTTAATAATCTCCAACATAAGGAGAGTTCAACAATTACTGCTCGACTTAGTGACTGATGTAAAGGGCGGACACGTCGATGTACACTTATTGAAGCCAGATCAGTTACAAGACCAATTAAACATAATATCTGGACAATTGCCAAGTGAACTATCGCTACCATGCACAAACAGCCATCAGTGCATTCGACAGATGTATAAATTGTCAAGAGTACACGTCAAGCTGACAAGAGACTTCTTCCTTTTTGAAGTTAAGTTGCCTTTGGTGAACAACGAACAGTACGAGCTAAGCCGAGTGATACCTATACCTTCGATACAAGGACAGACAGAGAAGCAAATCATGCCTACATCTGATTATTTGGCAATAAACCTTAAGAAGGACGTGATGATGCCTCTAACATACGACGACCTAAGCACATGTATACAACTGAGAAAACACAAGTTACTATGTGCACTGAGTTTACCGATTTATGACATAAAGCAAGCCACAACGATGTGCGAGGCACAAATTATAGTAAACAATAAGAACTTGTCGGCGTGCCATACGACTGTATCAAGTTGCAGTGATAAGTGGACACAGTTACACAATGATGGCGCGTGGCTCTACACATGTTGTAAACAATGCTTGACTCGCATTTTCTGTCCATCCGGCACATTATCGAAACAATTAAGTGCTACTGGTATTATCTCACTTGACCCTGGATGCATGTTGAAAGGAGATAACATTATACTACGCTCTCATAACAACTTTCACAGTGAGATAAGCGTGACTGAAGACGAGCTTTACTTGAAAGAATCGACTTTAAATCACTTCATAGCAGACAACAACTATACTTTTGAAACTGAGCATCATGAAGTGATGATGAAGACCTTGAAAGCCAAAATAGAAAAGGTGAAGATGCACCAAGAAATTCTAAACGAAGTGGCAACTTCCCACGACACACATCGCTATATCATGTATAGCTTTATGCTTATCGTTGTTGTTGGGGCTTGTTTATGGATCAGTCTCAAACTGAGGAAACGCTATGGTGCAGTTCTTCGAGTTACTTACAGACCTGACAACCCGGAGCGGGAGCAAACGATCAGCGAGCCGCAACCACGGATGAGCCAGGACACTAGCCGCGCGCACAAGGTCGACAGGGCAACCTCGCCGGCAAGCTGTTAGAGTTACATAATAATATATAAGCTTTGGACTTTATATTCTTTATTTTACATTGTTTGATTTACTGTTTACTTTTACGTTTAATTTACTGTGTTTACATTATTTTTACATTTTGTTTATTTTTGTGATTTGGGAGCATGTACGAGCTCACTCGACAATTTATGCTGACGCCCGTGATCACGTCATGTACTTACATTTATACATTATTGCATGCGCATTACTGTAATTATAGTTAGTTCAATAAAGCCGCTTGGTGACTACACATGTCGGGCCTTTTCTTCCACATTACACATAAGAAATCCCGGCGCACATTGCACCTCCGCGGTAGGACTCCACAAATAGTGTGCGATTTATATAAGATTTAAAGGGGATAGAACCGATGTGGCATATAAACCTGCCCGCCATTATGATTTTTTTTCGAAATTGCGGCCCACGATGAAAGTGGTAAAGTATGAATAGAGGACATATTATAGACGAACAAAAAATTTCTTGTAACACGGTACCCCTAAGTTTCCGTTGCCGAGATAATATTTGAAGGTAAAAATCGACGAATGAGTACAACGGCAATCATTAAAAATAGACTTATTACGTGTATAGGCGTTAAATTATATCCAAATAATAGTTCCCAGGTTGATTATTATTATTTCATATCATTTTTTGTTCGTCTATATGTCCTCTATCCATACATACCACTTTCATCGTGGGCCACGTTCATTTTGATTTTCCAGCTTTTCCTTCGTTTCATTCAGATGTAGAATGCGGGTTGGTATTCGTTTTGTAACATTTTAAACAGTCGCTACCCCATGAAAGATGACTGATGCTACTTTAACTAGCCTAAAACTCAGCTGTACCAGTTAGACCCTATTTAGGGTTCCGTAGCCGAATGGTATAAAACGGAACCCTTATTATAGATTCGTCATGTCTGTCTGTCCGTATGTTCGTCTGTCCGTCCGTATGTCACAGCCACTTTATTCGGAAACTATTAAGACTTTACAGTTAAAACTTGGTAGGTAGATGTATTCTGTGTACCGCTTTACAATTTTTATAAAAAAATAAAAAAAAAGATTAAGGAGATCCCCGAGATGGGGAGACCTCCCCATACATGGAACTGAAACGAAAAAAACTTTTTTCATCATAAAAATAACATTGAGGTTTTTAAAACCTTTTTTTCCCAAAGTCAATCGTTTGGAACATGGACACTTCCAAAGTGGTAAAGCCAGATCTCCTGCAAATACCTTGGAGACTTTATTTCGCACTATTGCGTCTTTAATACACTCGGTATTAAAGCGGTGGAGGTCGGTCTTCAAGGATTTAGATTTTCTGAAGACTGCAGGATCATTTCACGCCGCTCGCTCCTTCATGAGACTCAGAGTTTGATCAGAGAGCTTCTTGTTTTTATTCCACAATTTTATTATTATTTCCAAAGCTTAGATTTCAATTTTATGAATAGATACCAAAAGTGTGTTAGATTTTAATTCCTTGCTTTTTTTTAGAATTTTATTATTAAGTACATAATTTTTACTGGTAGCGCTGGAAGGTTAAATATGTTTTTTTGAATAATAAATTAAAAAGATAATATGTAAATGATAAGTCCTTATCTTCACAATTCACACATTTTATATTTCTTTTGCTGTGCCCGACAGGGTCCATGATTGTTACTTTTTTGAAAATCTTTACCACCTAACGGCCTGGCCACGGGGATCGGCGCGGGTGACGGTGCGAATGGCGGTGCGGCCGGCGATGCGACTACTCGCGCGGCGGCATTAGCAGGCCACGGGGAGACGCGTTCGCCGCCGCAACCAATAAGGAAGTCCGAGAGCCAAATGTCCTTATCAAAGTTATCTCGATATTGCTTACAAAGTAATACATTTATTTGGTTCAAGACGTAATATTTGGAAGAGATTGTGGAGTACATTATTTGAATACGAATCGAGGTATAGATGGAGAATTCCACAAGAAGTGCGAGAAATACAGAATGTATCCAGATTTTTTTTTCGAGTATACCAGAATGAGTGTCGAAACCTTCGATTATATTCTTGTTAATATTCAACCAGAATTGGACAAAAAAGTCAGTCAGTCGCGGCGAATCAACTAAATTTTTTTAATCCCTTCTTCCGTACTGATTCATGTATTTGTTTCACTCGCCGGTCGCGCCGCCGGTCGCCGCCGGTCGCCGCTCCCCGTGGCTTGATCAGTACATTTCTATACGTTTGTTTCAGTCGCTAGACGCCTCGCCGTTCGCACCGCGCGAATTTTCGCTATGGCGAATGGGCCAACGCGTAAGCCTACATTGTGGAATGCAATAAAGAATTGAGTATTGAGAACTTAGACCCAGTCGTATGGACAGTTTCTAGGAACCCATCGTTTTATTCGTCCAGTGAGCTTCTTAGACACTCAAAACGATTAGAGTTGGAAGCTGAAAGCGCTCGGGGTTTTGGATCTGGATCTGTGCTGGACGGAGCGTAGACTTCATCTGTCGAGACCTTTCAAGCTTAATATTGATGTTCAATGTGTCCCTTACCATGCGGTGATCGCGCTCCCGGTTATGACGAATTGAGAACCTCCTATTTTAAAGTCGGTTAGGAATTTGAGGTTAAAGTAGGTACTCTTAGTAATATTAATAATGAACAAATCGAGACCGGGTGTAGTTGCGCAGCGCGGCTAGGAACAGCCATGTCGTCGTACAGCCGCGCACTGCGACAGCCGCACTGGATTATACTCCAAGTTCCTCTAGACAGCTCAGAGAGAGAGAAAGAGAAAGAGGAAATCAATTAAACTATCAAATAAACTCAGTTTATTTTTTATTACAACAACATTTCATTTTCTCTTTACAACCTTTACAAACAAAAATACTCCATTTGATTTAACCACTCACAAAACGTACAAATTTCACACCGTTCAACATTATTTACATAAAATACAATATTTACAAGAAGGCGATCTGCGTCGTACAAATAAATAGTTTGAGTGTCGCGCTCGGCGCTACTCCACTAGTATCACAGAGTGACGTCACTGCCGCGCGCGCGTGACGTCACACGAGCACGGTGAGGCGCTCGGGCGGCGGGTGGCGGGAGGGGGGCGGCTCGGGGGGCGGCAGCGCGCGCTTCGTGAGCTCCTTGTCGCGCGGCGGAGTGTCGTTGCGCGCGTCCGCGTTCTGCGCCTTGTACAGCGAGTGCGCGCGCGGCAGCTCCCCGCCCCCCACGCCGCCACCCGCACCCCCCGCCGGGTCCTCGCGCAGCGGGTTGGCGTAGCGCCGCAGGTTCTCCTCGTTCTGCAGGTTGTTGGACTTCTCCTCGTCGCAGCGCCGTGAGCGCTCGGCGGCGGCGGCAGCGCGGCGCCTGCGCAGCAGCAGCACTGCGCCCGCAGCCGCGCCGCCCAGCGCCAGCAGCGCCAGTGCCGCCAACGTCAGCGCCAGCGCGGGAGCGGGCGCGGCGCCGTCCGTGGCGGGCTCGGGTGTGGGTGCGTGCGGCACGCGCAGGCGCAGCGCGGCGCCCAGCAGAGCGTGGTGCGCCAGGCGCCGGCGCGACACCAGCTCGCTGAGCGCGCGGACAGCGGCACCCAGTGCGGAGGCACGCTCGGCCCCGTCGGTGCCCACCTCGTCACCGATCCACTGTTTGATAAGATAAGATTATGAAGATTGTTTGGAAAAGATTAATGGACGAGCGGTATAACGAATGTTTTAAGTTGTAACGTCGTCAGTGGCATCAGATTATGATGTTTACCAGAGCAAGGTCGAGCGCGTCGTCGTCATCAGGCGCGAGGTCGCAGAGCAGCGCGAGCGGCGGTGCGGGCGGAGCGCGCGCGGCCAGTGCCGCAGCCAGCGCCCGGCGCAGCGCCACGCACGCGCGCTCCACGTGCGCGCCGCGTGCCAGCCGCTCGCGCGCCAGCTGCAGGGAGGCGCGCGCACAGCCGGGCGGCAGGCGGGCGTCGCGCGCGCCGGGCCAGCACGCGGGCGGCGCGGGCAGGGCGGGCGGCTCCACGCGGCGCCCCGACACGCGCCGACACTCGCCGATGGGCGCGCACGGTGCTCGCAGGCACAGCGCGGGCGCGGCGGGGACGCACACCTGCGGATTCAGGTGATAATAATTATGAATAAAGATGTCACTGTATTCCGTCACTATACCCGTTTTTTGTTGTGGACATATCGACGCTTTCCGCTACAAAGGGCGTAAAGACCATTTTGGCCAAATTGACTTTTTGATGCAGTCTTATTTAGTTTTTCACGCTCTTTCTATCTGTATATTCAAAATTGCGCTACGGTGAAAAAAATGGTTTTTACTACCCAATATTTTCTTAACGCTAAACATCACTCTTTAAAAAAACCAAGTCGTAAAACACATTTCTTTTACGTTACGACATCAAACTTGGTGTATCTACAAACAAAAATATTTTCTTGAATGTAAAACGGGGTAAAACACAATAACAAAACAAATTGTGACTTACGCCCTGCAAAAAAATATTCTGATAACTCTTGATGTCGGTAAAAAAGGATGTATCTCACAAAGGTTACAGTAGGTAACATTTACGTCTCTGTCGTAACGTTAATAAACGTTTAACGTAGAGCGTATAATACGGTGATAATCTGAATTGAATTATTTTTTTTGTTGGAAATAGGAAATAAGTTACATATTTGCAAGGTATGGGTGGTAAAACCACATTGGAAAGTCTGCACGGTCAAGTTTTTAGTTGTATAATTGTAAGTTACTAAAAATAGTGTTGTATTATCAAAATATTGGTGTTACGACCTAAACACCAATATTTTTGATTTATACACCCTAAAATTCACTAAGAACACAATTAAAGTATGGTTTTTACACCCTACGTTTAAATGTCATTAAGACAAAATATTGTGTTTTACGACCTAAGTGAGGTAGGTATTTATTATAATTTAGTTTTAGAAGAAACGTAAACGGCTTTAGAATGGATGTTTGTTTGCGAAGGTGTTTATTTCTATAATACGTTGTGTAAACGGCTTGATGGATAATGATATAGTTTTGAAAAGGTAGATTCATCTAATGTAAAAGTAACTTATGGTTATCTGTTGTTATTATTATGCAGTCGTTTCAGTCGTTAAACTCCAAAAAACTTGGGCCTCAAACAAAAAAAAAAAACAAAAAAATCTCTGTATTTCCAAACTAGTAGTTGAAGATTTAGCGAAAGACCCCAGAGCTAGACTGACCCGACACTATACCGAAGACATCCCGGATGTGAGCCTGTACGAGATTAGGATGGCTCTGAAACAGCTTAAGAACAACAAGGCACCGGGTGATGACGGAATTACGGCCGAACTCCTGAAGGCTGTTCGATTCCGTCATTCTCGAGGGAAAAACGCCACAAGCATGGTGCAGAGGTGTGGTGGTACTCTTCTTCAAGAAGGGCGACAATGCCCGACTGAAGAATTATAGGCCCATCTCACTTCTGAGCCATGTCTATAAGTAGTTTTCAAGAGTCATTACGAATCGTCTCGCGCGCAGGTTCGACGACTTTCAGCCTCCCGAACAAGCCGGATCCCGAAAAGGCTTTAGCACCGTAGACCACATACATACGCTGCGGCAGGTTAAACAGAAGACCGAAGAGTATAATCTTCCTCTCGGTTTAGCGTTTGTGGACTACGAGAAAGTCTTCGATTCGATTGAAACTTGGGCTGTACTGCAGTGTTGAAGTGTTTATACAAAAATGCCACCATGTCAGTCCAGCTTCAGGACCAGACCACGGAACCTATCCTTCTGCAGTGAGTTGTGAGACAGGAAGACGTCATATCTCCGAAGCTGTTCACCACTGTACTGGAGGATGTCGTCAAGCTTCTGGACTGGAGAGGACTAGGCTTCAACATCAAGGCGAGTACATGACTCACCTTTGATTTGCCGACGATATAGTGGTCACGGCTGAGACCATGGAGGACCTCAGTGCAATGCTCGATGACCTCAGTAGAGCCTCCAAAAGAGTGGGTCTTAAAATGAACATGGATAAAACCAAGGTCATGTTGAATGCCCATGTTACACCCACTCCTATAAAGACCGAGGACTCTACACTCGAAGTTGTAGACGATTATGTCTACCTGGGACAAACAGTCCAGTTAGGTAGGTGGACCTACCTAACTGGACTGTTTGTCCCAGGTTTCACTTTGAGAAAGAGGTCAATCGAATCAAATCCGACTCGGCTGGGCAGCGTTTGGGGAGCTGAGAAGTATCATCTCGTCCAAGTTACTGCAGTGTCTCAAGACGAAAGTCTATGACCAGTGTGTGTTGCCAGTGATTACATACGGGACCGAAACGTGGTCGCTCACAATGGGCCTCATCAGAAGGCTTAAAGTCACCCAAAGGGCAACGGAGAGGGCTATGCTCGGAGTTTCGTTGCGTGATCGAATCAGAAATGAGGAAATCCGCATGAGAACCAAAGTTACCGACATAGCCCGAAGAATTGCCAAACTTAAGTGGCAGTGGGCAGGGCACATTGCTCGCAGAACGGATGGCCGATGGGGCTGGAAAGTTCTGGAGTGGCGACCGCGAACCGGAAGACGTTGCGTTGGAAGGCCTTCCACTAGGTGGACCGATGACCTGGTGAAGGTTGCGGGGATCCTCTGGATGCGAGACGCACGGAACCGGTCAATGTGGCGACACTTAGGGGAGGCCTATGTCCAGCAGTGGACGTCTTTCGGCTGAAATGATGATGATGATGATGATGAAAAGCTTTTTATTTTATCCTTTTTATTGGGTACAGACGTGTTATTATGCTGTGTGATTGTAGATTGATTCACGGGACCTGTAACTTACCAGTTGTGATTCAATGAAGTGCTTAATGTTCCTATTACAAGTAATAATAAATGAATTGATTTTTAAAACCGTTAATTTCATTTTGACTCGACTAACTATGATTTATATTAAAAATACCTCCAATATATCCTTACTTATTTAATAATATTCATCCTTATTAATAAAACTGATCTTATATTCATTGCATTAGTATTAATAACAGGGTGTATCTACATATTTTGCAAAAAAAAATGGTCTTTACAACTACAAACATTACCCTTGCATGTGCTTAACTGGTTTTTACTGCAGACGTTTGTTCCCAGGCCATTTAATTATGGGTTGTATCTACATTTTTATTTCATTTTCAGGGGTGTAACTCCATGCTAACTTCGTCAATAACTATCGTAGACGATTGTAATTAAATGAGGCAAAGGACGGCCAAAATTTAAGAATTTTATTCCTAGAACTCAAATTTATAAGTATAAAAACAAAAGAGTTATTGAAGAAAGTTTTTTTTTTTTTTTGTTTTTTGCTCATTGCCAAAAGTATGAGATTTGGAGTTACGCCCTTTGTAGCGGAAAGCGTCGATATCTGTGTTGTGGACAACAAACAACTCACAAATCTTCACGACAAATAGATGTAAGGAGTGCTTTACGGTATACTACGAGTACAACCCGTACAGCCCCCCACGTGCCATGTCTTGAGTTACAGCTCGTGAGTTAGAAGCGTATTGTGTGAATATATTAAGTGACAGGTTGTTACCTCGTCGGTACGGCAGGGCTGCGCGTTGGGCATGTGGCAGTCGGGCAGGCCGCACCACAGGCGCGTGCAGGCGGGCGCGCCGGCGTCGCACCAGCACGCGTTGCAGCCCCACCACCACGTGCCGTTGTCGGCGCCGCACACGCCGGGCTCGCCCTCCACGCCCTCCGGCTCGCCGCCCTCCCCACCCTCCACGCCCTCGTCGCCGTCCGCGCCCAGCCCCGCCAGCACTGAGCACACAGAACAACGTTAAACTTGACAGCACAGGAGACAACACTCAGTAGCGAGCAGCATGTCGGTCACTTACTCTCTAGACAGCGGCGAGCGGCGCGCTGCGGCGGCGGCGGACACACGCAGCGCGCGCCGCGCTCCGGGCTGCGCGGGTCGGGCACGCACGCGGCGGCCGGCGGGCACGCGGGCGTGCACGTCGCGGGCGGTGGAGCGGCGCGTGCACTGCACGTATCGCCCGCCCAGCCCGGCGCACACTCGCACGCCCACCAGCCCGCGCCGCCCACGCAGCGCCCACCGTTGCGGCACGGCGCAGACGCGCAAGGCTCGGTCACGTGCTCGCAGCGCGCGCCCGTGCGGCCCTCCCGGCACGCGCACGCCCAGCCCGGCGGCGCGGCCGTGGGCACGCATGTTCCGCCCGCCGCGCACGGGCACGCGGGCGCGGCGGGCGCCACCGGCGCGGGCACGAGAGGCGTGTCGCACGCGGCGCCCGCCCACCCGGTGGCGCACGCGCAGCGCCAGCCACCTCCTTCACGCAAGCACGTACCTCCGTTGGCACAGGTACCTTCTGGGCACCGATCGAGACCTTCGACCCGCACTGAGCACGTTTTGCCTGCAATGACAGTAAATGCGTGAATACGGAGAGCACTCGAGCTGATGGTTGTTTGTTCGAGCTGGTAGCGGTCCACACCTGTCCATCCGTCGCGGCAGATGCAGGTGAAGTCGCTGTTGCTGGGCACGCAGCTGCCGTTGTTGCGGCACGGGCTGGTCGCGCACTCGTCCAGCTCTGTAACGTAACACAAGCTGTAGCAGCTGCGGCAGAGCGCACTGTGCGCGCATTCAAATGTCATGTGATTTTAGATTAAAAGAAATAAATGTGCAAGTTCACATATTTTGATGGGCAACCTACGGAACCCTAAATTGTGCGTGGTCCGACACGCATTTGACCGGTTTTAGATAATAAAGGATGATCGACTAATTGTGCTCCACGACTGCTATCCAACTTATTTTTTATTTTCAATTCCAAGTAGTTCTTGAGATTAGCACGTTCAACCAAACAAACAAAACTCTTCAGCAAAAAAAATAATAAATGATTCGCAGTTTACGCAATCGAAGTGATCGTTGTGTTGTAGAGTGTAGTGGGTAGTGGTGGTCTCACTCACGTGGGCTGGCGGCGCGCTGCGTGCAGTTCTTGCCGGTCCAGCCGGGCGCGCAGTGGCAGTAGTAGTCGCTCTGCGCCGTGTAGCACGCCGCGCCGTTGTCGCACGGCGCGCCCGCGCAGTGGTCGCGGTCGTCCTGCACTCAAACATTGCCGACATATAGCTCAAGTACCACCAGGGCTGGGCAGTATTTGAATTACTTGTAATTAAAATACGTAATTGAAATACAAATACGTATTTTGTATTTGTATTTCAATTACTTCCTTAAAATGTAATTTGTAAGTCGTATTTCAAATACCTGACGACGAAGTATTTTGTAATTAGTATTTCAAATACTTGAGGCTTCAAAATACATTTTAACAAAAATACATTTCTACCTTCATTTAGCGATCGTGAGTGTGAGAGCGAGGCGAGAGTGCAATGATATAATAGCTGCTTTACCAGCAGCTATTATAGCTAGCAACACTACATCTGTTATATTATACTGAAAGTTTAGTTATGACTGTACGTAAAAATTGGCCAACGAAACGAAAAAAAAATGTACGTTGAATTGTCAATGTCAACCTAAGATGGCAAGTCATAACGGTTTAGTTTTGCACGTGTAAGGAAATTAGGTTGTTGACAAGAGTTTGGGTTAAATTTTTGAACAAAAAAGGTTAAAATAAAAACTTTTAAGTTGGTTATTTTGTTTTTAATTCATTTTTACCCGACTGCGGCGAAGCCCAAAAGGAGGGTTATGTGTTTGACGTGTATGTATGTATGTAAGTATGTATGTATGTATGTCCGTTTCTTTGTTCCCTCATAACTCCTAAACGGATGAAGGGATTTGAATGAAATATACATCGTTAGATTCGTCTTGATAGCGCGAGTGTGGCTACAATAAAATTAAAAAACAAAGAAATATTGCGGATTTTGGGGGCCAAATCGTGGAGTTAAAAAAATTTTTTTTTTGCCAATACCATCGAGTAGGGTATCAAAATAAAGGGTTTTAAAGGGAGATTACAAAAATATATAACAATTATATGTTTAAAAGAAATTTATAGTGACAAGTCCTATAAACAAGCACAAAAGTTAAATCATTTGCGAAGAATTTTACGCGACCAACGAAAGAACAAACACAAAAGAACTAAAAAGTTGGAAATAAAAAAAATTGTTAAAAAACTAAAACACCCGACTGAAAAAACTGAAAAGCAATAAACAAGCACATTTTAAATTAAACAAAACTTGGAACCAGGCGGGGGTTCATTTGAATAGGTATTAAATTATAAAAAGAAAAACATAGAACTAAAATAGAACACCGCCTGGTTCCAAGTTTTGTTTAATTTAAAATGTGCTTGTTTTTTGCTTTTCAGTTTTTTCAGTTGGGTGTTTTAGTTTTTTAACTATTTTTTTTTGCCATCGACTTCCGAAAGAAAGTTACTTTACACTTTTTTCTGATGGGTTTTGGAGGCGGTTATTTTTTTTGTAAGTTGTTGTAAGTAATTATGTAATTTGTATTTTGTATTTCAATTAAAAATTGCTAAAATACTGTATTTTGTATTTTATATTTCAAATACCTTACTTAAATGTATTTTGTATTTTAATTACTTGCGATACTGTATTTTGTAATTTGTATTTCAATTAAAGCAAAGCATGTATTTTGCCCAGCCCTGAGTACCACACGATACAATATTAATCAAATTAGAAGAAACTCACCGCGCAGTAGCGTCCATAACAGGAGGTCAGCTAAAAAAGCAGAAGACGGGTTAGTCGTTGTTAGAGCTAGAGCGACTGGCCGACCGTTCCACCTGAGCGGGCGACGAGCAGATCGTTAGTTGTACATTAGTTGTTGACAGAGAAGAGAGCGCGGGCAGTGGGGGGGGGGGGGGAGGTGTGGGTACCTCGCAGTTGGTGCCGGAGAAGCCGACCGGGCAGATGCAGCGGTAGGCGTTGAGCAAGTCCACGCACTCGCCACCGTTGCGGCACGGGCGCGGCGCGCAGTCGTCGATGTCACGCGCGCACGTGCGGCCCGCGTACCCGGCGGCGCACGCGCAGTGGAAGTCGTCCACCAGGTCGATGCAGGTGGCGCCGTGCAGGCACTGGCCCGTGCAGTCGTCCACGTTGGCGCCGCAGTCGCGCCCGGTCCAGCCAGCCAGGCACGTGCACGAGTACCCGCCCGCCGTGTTGTTGCACGCGGCCGCGTTCACGCACGGGCCCAGCGCGCCCTCCGCCGCACCAGCCGCACCTGCCGCACTCTCCACCTCGCGCTGCTCACACTCGTTCACGTCTGAGGAGAAACACGCAAATGACGTCACATGAGAGTGCATAATCGGTCGATCGAGATAAAAGGTAAGCAGACAGCGGCGCGCGGCGTACCTTCGGCGCAGGTGGGTCCGGTCCAGCCGGGTGCGCACTCGCAGGAGAAGGCGTCGAGGCGGTCGCGGCACGTGGCGCCGTTGCGGCACGGCGCGCTGGCGCAGTCGTCCACGTCTGTGTCGCACAGCGCGCCGCCCCAGCCGCGCTGGCACGCGCACGAGAACCCGCGCGGCGATGACGTGAGCGCGCACTCGCCGTGCACGCAGGGCTGCGGCGCGCACGGGTTGTCCACGCGCTCGCAGTCCGTCCCGGAGAAGCCCTCGGCGCAACGGCACAGGTACTGGTCGGGCGCCGTGTTCTCACACGTGCCGCCGTGCTGGCATGGCTCGTGCGTGCCACAATAATTGAGATCTGAACAGTTCAAATACCGTAAACATACAAACACATCGCTGACAGCACACCAGAAATGAACGGCAAAGGCTTCGATGACGAAGTAAGTGAATTTAGAGATAAAGGAAGTTACGGAGCTCAACCAAGCTTTTATAAGTCCCTTTTATGGAATCAGAGGTAACAGTTGTAGTGTACCTTGGTCACACAGGATGCCGCCCCAGTTGGTGTCGCAGGTGCAGTCCCACGAGGAGCCGTTGCAGTAGCCGTGCTTGCAGCCAGGGTAGGGCTGGCACTGGGAGCACAGCTCGCCGCGCCAGCCTGGCCGACAGCTGGAAACACAAACAACACGCTTACTACATCAACGAACACCAGTTTGGAATTATTATTTTTATTTTTGACGTACATATGAAGTACCTACACTATATTATTATTATTATCGGTATAAAGCTGGATATGTACTCACTCGCAGTCGCCCGGACGGTCGCAGCGGCCGTGTGTCGGGTGACAACCTTCCTTGCATACGGCTAAAAGCAAAGAAATAAACCGCATTAATATGACGGTACTCCCGTAAGTAGCACATAAGTGCGGATAGGACAGAGCAGAGACTCACGCTTCTCGCAGTTGTCGCCCTGCCAGCCGGGCAGGCAGCGCTTGGCGCCGTCCGCCGTGCACGAGTAGTGGCCGAACTTGTCGTCGCGCGGCCGGCAGAACGTGGTGCACGTGGTGTTGTAGTAGTTGGGCTGGCACAGCACGCGCACGCGGTACGCCACGGCCGCCGCCGTGCCCGCGTGCTGCAGCGCGTGCCACTCCGCGCTCGGCTCCACGATGCCCGACCACCACGCCTCCTCCACCAGCCCCGCCTCTGCCACACGCAACGCAATCAGTACACGCCCTCCTTTCCTCACACTCACACACCCACATATCCACACACCTGAAGCTCACTCACCTGGCTCTGGATATTCAAAATCGTCGAACGCTTGGAGTATCAATGTGAAGGATCTCTGCAAATGTACAAAAACGAAGATTAGTCAATGAATGAGAGGACCGTTATGTCGGTGTTTTAGTTATGTAGACTAAGAAATAGTCACCGTCCAGCGGAAGGAGAAAGGCAGCGCCAGGGTGTAGAGCGGCTCGGCCAGCGTGAAGGAGTCGGTGCCGAGCGCGGGCGAGGCGGCGCGCCCGAACGAGCAGGCGCCGGGCGCGGCGGCCGACTGGTACTCCTTGAGGCACAGCGTGAAGCGCGTGCGGCACGGTGCGGCGCACGCGTCTGCAGCCGGCCGCGTGCCACCGCCGCAGCACGCGCCCGACGCCAGCGCCGCGCGGTAGTTGGAGAACTCGAGGATCTGCAGCTCGAACACGCCCGCCCCCGCCGCGCACTGCAACAAACGTCACACAAGCGGTCAGTAAGCACCATAAAACACTACTACGGCTATACACCATTCGGAAAAAACGTGTTTAACTCTTTTCAGAAAATTAACCGCCTCAGATCGGCACGATAAACCTGGTAGGTTGAAAGAAGTTCATTGAGAATATATAAATATTGCGCAAAGAAAAAAAAAAAAAACATTGACCGGTCTCGTGCGTCTCGCATCCAGCGGGTTCCTGCAACCCTGACCAGGTCATCGGTCCACCTAGTGGGAGGCCTTCCAACGCAACGTCTTCCGGTTCACGGTCGCCATTCCAGAACTTTTCGGCCCCATCGGCCATCCGTTCTGCGAGCAATGTGCCCTGCCCATTGCCACTTAAGTCTGGCGATTCTTCGGGCTACGTCGGTAACCTTGGTCCTCATGCGGATGTCCTCATTTCTGATTCGATCACGCAAGGAAACTCCGAGCATAGCCCTCTCCATTGCCCTTTGGGTGACTTTGAGCTTTCTGATGAGGCCCATTGTAAGCGACCACGTTTCGGTCCCGTATGTAATCACTGGCAACACACACTGGTCATAGACTTTCGTCTTGAGACACTGGGGTAAGTTGGACGAGAAGATACCGCGCAACTTCCCGAACGCTGCCCAGCCGAGTCGGATTCGACGATCGACCTCATTCTCGAAGTTGGACCTACCTACCTACAAATACGCACAGGTAACTACGAGACCAATTGACGTTGAAGTTATAATAAGAGTGTTTTAAGTAGGAGACCATAATGACACGTGACTGTGAACAGGCACAAACACCAATATGTATTCACTGAGGAAGATTCAAAAGAGATTTTCTCGCAGAAGAACAAAGAGTTTTTGGTAGTTAAGACTGTTAGTTCTTCCGGCCGCTTGCTATTGGACCCGCGGGTTCTCTAAGACCGCATCATTTAGTTTCTTACAATATACTAACTTTATAAAAGCAATGTCATAAACCAGTGGGTACAGTCGAGCGCAAAATTGTTTAGTCAAAATATAAGTTAAACAGCTTAACAGATTTTAATGAAATTTTGTGTAAAGATCGCGTATAATCTGTATTAACACATAAATGCTACTTTTGATCCCGGTGTTTCCGTGTGATGAACGAAAAACTCAAATATGGTTTTAACCCTATCTATAACGCTCAAACTATTTGACATTATTTGAATATTATTTGGTATGAGGTATGTGATGTCATTCTTATTTTCAAGTTTGGTTACGTGTGCGCGTGCGTGTGTGCGTTCACCACGGGTAACGCCGCGCGCCGCCGCGCCGTGGGCAACAATATACTATACAATACACTCTAGCTGGTAAAACAAACGTAATTGAACAATATTATTTGATCGCCCAAGGACTAGCAATAAACTTATATTTGGGTATATTTGTTTTGAAAGCGTTACTTATAGTAATTGCTGCATCGCTGCGGTACATCAACATGTGTGTCAATAAATAGATCGACTGAAGCGCCCGATGCCAAGTAATTAACACAACATAAAGACAGTGTGTGTGATGGATAAATACTTGCAACAAGTAAAACAACACATGCAAATATTTTATGAATCTAAAATTAACAATAACATAAACACCAAACGTTCTTCCTTAAAGAGCTTCCGAATTAGATTCCAACTTGTTACTTAATAATGTTACATCCATTTGTGCACATTTGTGCAAATCCGCGACAACAAGCACGCAAACAGTGAACACCCTATGACAACACAACAACGCTGCGAACCCAGATGTGTGAACGTGGACGAGGCTAACGTTAGAACAACGATATTATCGTAGCAAATGTCGTTCTGAAGTTTCTGCCTAACTCTATTGGAAAATTTGCGAGTTCATGTAAGCAGAATTATAGTATAGTTGTACGTCTTCATCTGCCTAGTTTCAAATATACCTAACTACTAACTAGTGAGTGGACATTACTCGGCAGTGGCGCCGCGTGCGTGTCCGGTGAGCATCACAAAGACAGCCCGCCTACATTCTATTCCAAACGATGTTCACGTCACGCGTCGTAGCTCCTCTACACGCTACGTGGCTACGTAGGCCGTAGCAGTGCTACGCCGTAGCACCGCTACAACTGAATCCCGTATTCGAAATAGAGCATTTTGATACAAGTGCAAAAAGTTTGTTGTGCAATAACAAATTCGCACGTGTATCCAACGACGTTTTGAACCGACTTCCAAAAAGGAGGAGGTTCTCTATTCGTGTGTATGTATGTTATTGTTTTTGGTCCTGTTGTGAAATCAATAAATACTTTTTCTTTCTTTCTTTTTAGGGTTCCGTAGCCGAATGGCAAAAAAATGGAATCCTTAGAAATTCGTCATGTCTGTCTGTCCGTTCTTTTGTCACAACCACTTTATTCGGAAACTATTAAAACTACACTGTTGAAACTTAGTAGGTAATAGATGTGTCGGGTTTGGCCCAGACATCAGAAGTAAAACTCAGATATGGCAATACACAAATTTATTTCACAATCACACAATCACTATCACACAATCACTATGATTTATCAGTAGTTATCACTAACACTTATAACTTATTTAAACACAGAAATAATATAAAATAAAATAAAACTTATAACGGCAGTAAGGGCGGTCAAGTAGGACTGTACTGACTGTCGAGAGACAGTGGTCCGTGCACCAGGACGTATCCGTTGGAAATGCGTGCCGACTCTACAGCTCAGTCGCTTATATAGGCGATCGCCGGGGGTACCAACCTAAAAACATTTTACCGGATTTGAATTTAAATGTTTTAAGCAAAATGATTTCTCTATGATGCGTCCGGTGCACGTTCCACTAGCGCCATCTAGTCGCCGTCTCTCGCAGCTAAATAATATGGCTGCCGTCACGGCCATTCTGATAAATCACTCGTCCTCGAGTGTATTCACTTATCTAAAACAAAAGACTTCTATTAATTCACATCGTCATCATTGTTACATAGCAAATATCACTGGTCTAGGTATTTCTTTACAATAGAAAACCCCTACAGTTCAAAAATGCTGGTCTAAATCGTCACCCACTAAAGCAGGTGAGATTCCTGCAGCGCGACACATTATCCATTATATGCTGGTCTAAATCGTCACCCACTAAAGCAGGTGAGATTCCTGCAGCGCGACACATTATCTATTACATGCTGGTCTAAATCGTCACCCACAAAAGCAGGTGAGATTCCTGCAGCGCATCGAGTATCATCTCCCACAACAGTAAACGAGATCATACTAATTAATCATTCCAAAGATTCTATTAAAGCTTCGGAATTATCTACACTTAATGTTCGAGAGCTAACAGATAAAGTATCTTCAGAGCTGTTTGCGCTTAAAGTGCGAGAGCTTACAGAAAGTGTTTCCTCTGAATCATCTACAGTCAATGTACGAGAACTTACAGTAAGTGTTTCCTCTGAATCTGAGGTCATATTATTTACAGGAACAACAGACATACTCAACTCATCACCTGCCGTCACGGTCCGTTCATCATTATCATCATCATTTTCATCACTATAATTTTCGTAAATTTCTAAATAACCTTCTTGACCTTTAGGTACTTCTCTTAAATTTTCATGAGCAAATTTATAAATTCTGTTAGAACCGTTAATATGTTTAAGTTCATAACGGTCATTATCTAATACAGTGACTATTTTATAAGGTCCCTTAAATTTCTTATCTAATTTAGTTTGATGTCTTGGTTCGCATTTTACGAAAACAAATTCACCAACTGAAAAAGGTTTAATGCGGGCCTTCCCTTTATTAAACCTTATAGTATCAGCGTTAGCTACTCTTTGAATATTTTCTGATGCAGATGAACGAGCCGTTTCAACATTGATTACAGTGGGTTCAGAAGAATTAGGAGTTATTTTAGCCAGATTCAGTGAAGAACCTTGAATGCCAAACATCAGTTCCATAGGCGTAAAACCTGTGGTCCTGGAACGTGTACTATTAAGAGCAAGTTGAATCTCTCCTAGTTCATCCCTCCAGGCATTATTAGAATTACATTCTATAATAGTAAGGATATTCTTTAAGGTTCGCATGACCCTCTCAACCTGCCCGTTTGCTCTACTAGAACCGGTTGCTATTAAATGAAGCTCTATTTTATTATCATTACAAAAGTTTTTGAACTCACTGCAGTCGTAACAACGTCCTCTATCGGCGATAATGCGCTTTGGGGCACCAAATAAGTTTACAGCATTCTTAATTGCTCTAACCGCGTATGAAGAGCTTAAGGCCGGAGTATATTCAAGCAGTACAAACTTCGTAAACGCATCTATTAAAACTGAGCAATATTCTTTTCTGTCACTTTTGCCTGAAAGTTTTCCTGTTAGATCTAAATGAATTGTGTGCCAAGGAACTGGATGTTTAGGAATCGAATGCAACTGCATTTGCTGTGCACCTGAAGGGCCTTTGGAAGTTTTACATACCACACAGCAATTAATAAACTTTTTTACAAATTTAGCCATATCAGGAAACCAATATAATTCGTAAAGTTTGTCTAAAGTCTTCTCAAAACCTAAATGTTTTATTTCATTATGGACATGGCTAATGAGGGACCAAACCAAAGAACGGGGCACAATGGGTAGCCAACTAGAAACTCCTCTACGTTCTATCTTCCTATATAATATCCCTTGTCTTAAATCATAAGTACGCGATATCTCTTCAGGTATTTGATTATTACGGAATTTTGATATGATTTCAGATAGCTCCGAATCGCGTTCTTGTTCTACAATTAACCAACCTATATCTAATTCAAGAAAATTTACTTCACGGGGTTCAGAATAATTTGTGTTAGACAAATTGCGTGATAAGAAATCTGCATGAGCCATCTTTCGACCTTCTTTGTACACGATGTCAAAATCGTAAGCCTGCAATATAGCCCACCAACGGTGGACCCTTGGAGTCAAATCACGTTTGGAGTGAGAAGCTTTAAGGGAATTACAATCGGTGAATACCGTGAATTTTCGCCCATGCAAATAATGACGAAAATGTTCGATTGCTTTTACTACCGCAAGGGTCTCTAACTCATAAGAGTGGTAACGTGTTTCTGCATCTATGGTCTTCCTGCTGAAATACGCTACTACATGAGGGGTATCATTATATTTTTGGATAAGAATTGCACCATATCCCTCGCTACTTGCATCGGTATGGAGTTCAATGGGCAAAGAAGGGTCAAAAACTTTTAAAACTGGTTCGGATGTTAAAATGTGGATAATTTTTTGGTGTATTTGGTTATGCTCCGGGGTCCATTTAACATTACCCTTTCCTTTTGTTAAGGGATACAGAGGCCGTATTATCTGAGAAAAATCAGGAATAAATTGTCTAAAATACGTAGCTAGCCCTATGAGCTGCCTAACTTGAGTGACAGTTTTCGGAGTAGGGACATTAATTAAGGCTTGTATTTTTTTTGGATTTGGTCTAATTTCTCCGGCTGAAACTATGTACCCAAGGTACTCAGTTTGGACTTTCAGAAATGAACACTTCTTTAAATTAAACGAGAACCCCGATTCGGACAATATTTTAAGTAATTTATCTAAACGGTTAAGCCCCTCATTAATATCTTTTGAAATTGAAAGTACATCATCCATGAAAACTAAAATCTTTTCATCATTCATAGGCTTCAAAGCAGTATTAATAGCTTTTTGAAAAATGGAAGGGGCGTTGCGTAACCCAAAAGGCATAGCTAAATATTCAAACTGCCCTTTTGGGGTTACAAATGCTGTTTTTTCTATAGAACTTTCATGTACAGGTAGTTGGTGAAACCCAGAGGCCATATCAACACTACTAAAATAGTGAGCACCATTAAGTTTATCAATTTGTTCACTAATCAGAGGTAAAGGATAATGATTCGGTTGAGTATTGCTATTCAATTCCCGATAGTCAACACACATGCGCGTACTACCGTCTTTTTTCTCTACAAGAATGATAGGGCTTGCAAATGGAGATGAACTTTCTCTAATAATATTTGCCGTCAATAATTGCTGAATTTTTTCATCAACTATCTTAGATTCCTGAGGGGATAACCTATAAGGTCTCCTATGTACTACTTTATGAGGATCAATTAAATCAATTTTCAACTGTCCCGTCTTAATTCTGGTTGTAGGAAAATTTTCAATAAAATAATCTGCATATTGCGTTAATATGTTAAAAAGTTTTACTCTATCAGGTCCTGTTAGGTCAGTATTAATTGAATCAATGTCAAAAATAGGTTTGGTTTTGGTACACATATTCAATTCTCTACCCTGCTTGAATGTTAAACCGGTCTCGGAAATTTCAACAAGAATATCACGCTCAAGTATATCTCTACCTAATAAAATAGCGTCACGCAAGCAATCATCCGGAACTACATGAAGAGTGACGTTAATTTCGATGCACTGAATTTTTAAATCACAAACGATTTGCTCTGTGCTACTAATTATACTCTTTCCAATACCAATCATGTTGATAAGGTCATGCGATCTTTGTCCAGTAACAAGGTGTGAAGAACTTTTCCTAATTAAACTACACTCAGAACCGGAATCAAAAATAAAGGAAAATGTCATACCACTACAGTCCATAATACCTCGAACAATCTTCGAGCACACGTTTACTTCTTTGCTTCCGGTAGTTGCTTGTTCCTTCTTCGTATTGTCAACCCTCTTTGGGCAGGTGGAGACGACGTGGCCTGGCTCCCCGCAGACGTAGCACGTAACTTGTGACTTCTGGTTTACGCGTTTATCCGTTACTGTAGAACGATTGGGTTGCTTGTTTCTTTCACGGCAATCAGCCGCACGATGCCCAGTCTTGTCACATATGTTACAATTGCCACGAAAGGGAAACGTAGAACGAGGGCGTTTGATATCAGAATCGTTTGACTCGGGCAATTCTGACTTTCTTTTCAAGGATATGCCTCGTAGTACTCGAAATAACTGGGATTTGTCATTTACCACAGTAGAGTTTAATTCACGACGTATTTGAACGTCACACTGGGATAATACGGAGATGGCAAACCCCGTCACAACCTTCTCGGGTAAACTTGCGTCCGGGATATTTTCTATCAATTGCCAAAGACGTAGACATGCCTGAGCCGGGGTCTCATTGGAAACAATTTGAAATTTGAGGATACTGTCAAAATGATCCTGAACAAGCATAGGGCGAGAGAACTGAGCTTTTAAAGTCTCCTGTATATCTTCCCATTGATATTGACTGGGAGGTATCTTGGTCAGTAATGTGGCTGCACGGCCTCGAAGACAATGGGTCAGCGTCATGATTAAATCGAGACCTTTTAATTTTTTGCCCTTAATTATGGTGTCTGACAGCCGACACCAACCCTCTATGTCTGAATTAGGGTCGTCAGGATCAAATGGTACCAACGCTGTAAAAGGATGCGGTGGTGCATTGGACCGGGGTAGTAAAGCTTCAGTTAATTTTGAAAGAATTGCTTCTAGAGTGTTTGAGGGTAGCGGAACATTTTCCTGCATTTTTTGCGATGATGAAGTGCCAGAGGTGGGCGGACAATCCGATCCCACTTCTGATGTCGGGTTTGGCCCAGACATCAGAAGTAAAACTCAGATATGGCAATACACAAATTTATTTCACAATCACACAATCACTATCACACAATCACTATGATTTATCAGTAGTTATCACTAACACTTATAACTTATTTAAACACAGAAATAATATAAAATAAAATAAAACTTATAACGGCAGTAAGGGCGGTCAAGTAGGACTGTACTGACTGTCGAGAGACAGTGGTCCGTGCACCAGGACGTATCCGTTGGAAATGCGTGCCGACTCTACAGCTCAGTCGCTTATATAGGCGATCGCCGGGGGTACCAACCTAAAAACATTTTACCGGATTTGAATTTAAATGTTTTAAGCAAAATGATTTCTCTATGATGCGTCCGGTGCACGTTCCACTAGCGCCATCTAGTCGCCGTCTCTCGCAGCTAAATAATATGGCTGCCGTCAGATGTATTATGTGCACCGCTTTACGATTTTCGTCAACAAATAAAAGATTAATCCCCATACATGGACAAGGAAGAACATGGAAAAGTTGGAAGTATCTACTTCCAAAATAGTAAAAATGTGTGCCCCCCAACCCCCCCTCTAAATTCTAAGCTAAGAGAGTGAAAAATCAAAAAAATATATGCTGTAGACCGCAATAAAAACTTTCACCCAAAATTGGTTTGAACGAGATATAGTAAATAGTTTTTGAGATATAATACAGCACATTAAAAAACTGCAAATGTAACTTTGTCATTCATAAAAAGCAAATAAAATAAATATACAAGACTTACTTACAGACACTATGAAAAACAAAATTATCATAAAATGAGTATTTCTGTCGCCCCCCTCAATGTTTTTTTTTTGCAGAAGACATCGTAAAGCGGTTCAGGAATATTTTTGTTTGTTTTGTTTTTAAAAACATTGCCCCACACTAGGAATTTCTCCTGTATCGTGGGTGCGTTCACAAACATTTAAGCTCACATACACAAATACCTAGACCCGAAACAACTATCTGTAGGTCATACAAATATTTGTTCCGTGCGGGGATCGAACCCGCGACACGCAGCGCATCAGTCCAATCGCTCAGCCACTGCGCCAACCGTGCCGTCAATATATTTCATGCTTACCAAGTTTCAATAGTCACTAATGGTTATTTGAAAGGAAGCACATTTTTTTGTGTTTTATTTTGGAAGTCGTTTTTTTTTCAAAGACTTATTAGTATTTAAAAGTCTAATATAACTTTACTCAACAAACAACAAAGTCACCAAGTTCCGAAAGTAACGTTATTTTATACTTTTTTAGTGTTATTTGAAGTCGGTTGATTTTTTTTGCACAAGCATCGTTTTGAACGCCCTATAGCAAATTGTAACGGAATCAGACAGGTCACCCATACTCGCGCACCGAAGGTTCCGCACAAACTTGGATGTTGATGGTTGCTCCATCTCGGAATCAGATCTCTGAAGTTGAATTAGATTGAAGAACAATTTTGCAGTTGAAACGATACATACATAATATTAATTTTTAAGTTAATTTCTCTCTTATGTAAAACAACCACAAATTAGTGATGTTTGATTCAAATCTTAGTTAACGGAAACTGCCCTGTAGCTTTTGATCTACTTGTAAATTAATAAAATATGCGTCATATTTACCTACGTATATTTATATTTTTTGCTTATTTACAATCAATCAAGCATTTTTTATTATTAGCAACATACTGACACGATCCTCGGACATGAGGGACCGACCAGAGAGATTTACAATCAGTCATAGACTCTAAGCAAACTGTTTGCGTGCATAGGATGCCATGCCGAGCGTGTACTCAACTGCTCCTTGTCGATTGACTAGATTGGGTTCAGTTGTAGGATAACATGCCGTTTAGACGTGTTTCGCACTTGGTGTGTTATTAGGGTGATTTGATGATCTTGTTTTATGGAATGGAGCTTTTAATCTCTGTTGAAAAACGAGGCCACATGACTACTGGCTGGCTGAGCGCGCAACCTCTTTGTTTTGTGAATATTTTAAATATTTTCTTTTAATCTTCACTTGTTTTCTGATGGGTCTCAGGGCGACACGCGTTCGTTCCATCCCTATACGATTTTTCTGTAATATAATTTGATATACCTAATAAATACAACGATTCGATTCACGAGTAAATAAAGTATTCATTGAAGTACCCGCTGCGTCCCACACACTATAAAAAACACCAACATTACCCAACAATCTCTCTCTTTATGGTGTAGGTACATGTTTACATTTTTGTGTATTTGTACATATTTTGTACTTTGTACTCGTAGTATACCATGAAGCGTTTGATATGGTTCTGAGTATTTGGTTCTGTAGTCGCTGCAGTATATTTGGGCATTTATCCACTAACTGGAAAATCACTGTCCCAAGCTAATTTTACATTGTGAAACGTAATATTTCTCAGTTAATTGTATCAATAACGACATAGTATTACGTATTTTTGGAATGCAACTGCGTATTCAGCAATTTAATAATGTAATATTTGAGAAAATTAACCTCAAACACCTCAAAAAACAGTCCCCTGGTGCGTCCCTATTCCAGAATTACAAATCTTGTAACAAATATTTCTTTTTTTGCTGTTGATAACTGAATAAAAAATATCCAAATACATTACACATAACAGTAAGCATCTAATACATAGCAATTATATTTTTACGATTGAAATTAAATCAAAATATCTATGTGCAAATGCTGTCCTCAAATTATTGAAACAGTCCTCTGTTAAAATTTGAACACCACGCTGAAGTCAAATTTTGTTTTAGCGTGATGCATTTAGATCGTGATACAGAAAGTAATCGATGTGAATTTTGTGCGGTTGTGGAGCTAAGCGAGAAACTGCCATTTTTTTTGTGCTACGACAGCGTCTGTAGGTGAACTACACATCTTGACCGTTACGTAAACAGTCCCCTGGCTAGCTTATTTTATACTATTTTAAGAGTTAAAATTATGAAAATTTGTTAAAAAGAATTGATTATCTAGGATGTAGCCACATCTGTTTGGTTAATCTGATATGTTTAAATGATTTTGTTTTATTAAGTATTCATGTAAAAAAAACAGTCCTCTGGTGAACAGTCCCCTGTCATTTTTTAAAATGAAAAAAATATATATATTACGAATTACAAAGAAAAATAAATTACTAATTACTTTAACAAACAAAATCCTTGTTAAAAACAAGTATTTTTTATTATAAGGGGCCTGTTTTTCTGTACAAAAGTAGAGAAAAACAGTCCCCTGTCACGGTTTGCTTAGGACTGTCTTGTATGGACGATTTTCCAGTTAGTGGAGAAATGCCCATTTATGTTTGAATCGCTAGCAGTTGCCAACAGTTGGGTACCATACATGAAACTAGGTTTCAAAATACTGTTATACAGGGCGTCCCACGGCTATGCCACATGGAGGGAAAATACCTTGAATATTGTAGATGGAACATTTTACTGAAAGAAGACATTATTTTAATTTTAACATTTGATGTGAAATTTTGTTCAGAAACATGAAAAGCTGTCATTGCCGTAAGGACTTACAACTGACATTATCTTAAGTACCTATTACTAATAAATGTACCCACTTGAGAAGTACGCATCATTTCAATGTCCACGAGCTACAAACAGAACTTAGACGTATTATTCTAAATATCCACCACAACAAGATCAAAAAATCGACAGGGAGTGAAATAATCAAAAGAGTGCGACTTTGAATTCAACAGTATGGAACTCATTTTGAGCATTTGATAAATTGATTAATTTTGTATTAAAAATGTTAAAATTCATGTTCTTCCTTTTATTTCTGACACTATGTTATTTAGCAAAAATAATCCTCATGATGAAGCCTTTCGATTGGTATGATAAAACTACGCGGGTTCGGTTCCCGGTTCAACAATGTAATTATTTTTAAATCTATGAATGCAGTTTAAATTGTTTTTTAAATTAAAATAATGCCTTCTTTCTAGGCGAACAACGTCCACCTGAGCCAATCAAGACTTCAAACAGATTCGGCCCACTACCAGGCAACCAACCATCTGCCGCTGATTCTAGCACCAGACTGCGTGATGCTGTCACCAAAAAGACCAGCCGCATTCCTCCCATCGTCTGGGAGATACTACCCAACTGGACACATGAGTTCATCAGGACCACAATGGCGTCGTACTCAAAAAAAAATTCACTTGCAGTATAGACGTTATAATAGATTTGCTGTTATCTGCCACACGTCTGAAAGCCACCAAGCAATCAAAGAAGGTCTACGTGCCAAGGACATTGCTTTTCACACGTACTCGCGAAAGGATGAGAAGATGTACAAAGCGGTAATTTTCGGCCTTCCTGACTATGTCGAGGATACCCTTCCAGCAGAAATTGCCTCACTTGGGTTTGAGAACGTGATCGTACGTAAAATGAAAGTTCCAGCTGAAAAGACTTTCTATTGTCCTCCTTTTTTGGTACAGTTGCCACCTGGTGCTGATTTCGTCAAATTTCGACAGATCAGGCTCCTATGCAACACCGTGGTACAGTTCAAAAAGTACCGAAGCAACAATCTGTACGGAACGCAGTGCTATAGATGCCAAGGATTCGGCCATTCGTCTATGAACTGTAATTTAGCACCACGCTGTGTTAAATGTACAGATCCTCACCAGACTGAAGAATGTCCGAAAAAGACCAGAGACCAACCAGCCAAATGCTGCAACTGTGGTGGAAATCACCCTGCAAACTTTCGACAATGCAAGGAGCGCGAAAATTACTTGAAGATACTGCGGGAACGTCAGGACCAACTCAAAGCCGTTGAACATTGCAAAACTAGTTCATTTAATGTCAGCCCCCGACGGACATTCTTGGGTTTTTTTAAGGCTGGTGTTTTATGTTATTTTATCCTTTTTTCAATTAATTTTTAACCGTCGTGGGTTTTTTCAAAATTTTTAATTTTGCTTTTTTTTGTTTATAAACCAACTAGCGACCCGACCCGGCTTCGCACGGAAGCATAATTCTACACATAAACCTTCCTCTTGAATCACTCTATCTATAAAAAAAACCCGCATCAAAATCCGTTGCGTAGTTTTAAAGATCTAAGCATACATAGGGACAGACAGAGGGAAGCGACTTTTTAACCGACTTCAAAAAAGGAGGTTAGTTACTATGTTCGTGTGTATGTATTTTTTTTTTTATGTATGTTACCTGATTTCTCCCCCGTTTGTGGACCGATTCTCAAAATTCTTTTTTTATTTGAAAGAGTATACTCCTGAGGTGGTCCCATTTTTTTTGGTGAAGATCTGGTGCTGATCTTCGGAGATATACAATGGAACTCTTCAAAAATAGGCGGCAAATCTGTCGTAATTGCTGGAATCGCTTGGATGTTTATTGAATATACCATTATCATGACGTAACATCACGCCTGTATGCTCTGAGGTGGTATGCAGATGTGTACAATACACATTTTGTTAGTTGATAAATGAATTTCATAGACACATATTACATGTTTCGTGCTTTTTCTGGCGCTATTCAAGTATTCGCATCTAGCAGTCATCACTTTTATTCATGTTGATGAGCTGATAATGGAAGGTATACTACTACTCCTCAACGGTTAAGAGTTGAAAGCAAAAATAGGGGAATTTTGAAGGTTAAGGGTTAGGTTTCTTAGTTGAATGTTAAATGCATAGTAAATATTTGTATAGGATATAATATAGGTACCTATTACAACTAAAAATGAAAAAATAAAAAAATCTTTTTTGCAAAAAAAACAACCGACTTCAAAAACACCAAAAAGAGAAAAATAAACTTCAGAAGAAAAATCAGCTTCTGAAGTCGGTGGCAAAAAAATAAAATCAAACAAACAAATGTCACCGACTTCAGAAGCTGATTTTTCTTCTGAAGTTTATTTTTCTCTTTTTGGTGTTTTTGAAGTCGGTTGTTTTTTTATACTATGTAGTTAGTGATAATAAACTGTACCGATCTTTCTTAACCATCCGTGCACCATTTTTAATACACTGTTTACACTGACATCTTAACTAATACTCAATACTTCTAACTTAATTAGGAACACAAAACAACGTTAACCCCTCATCTGTCCACGACCCGCACCGGGTCACTTTCCAATATGGCCGCTTCTGTCAAACTGAATTCCCGTTTCTGCACAATGTTGATGTTTTAGTAATGTAAACTACTTAAGTACTTTCAAGTCTGAAAACCTACCTCTATCTTTTTTTTGCTATCTTTTAAAAATTTGTCCCTGTGCGTTGTTTTCAAAACGAATAAAGTTTGTGATTATGTAAATATTTTCGCGATCGCATTAAACAATCCAGTCCGTACCGATCATTTTCCTATTTACATTTGTTGAATTAATTTACTTAGAGTCGGTTATTCAATCATCAGTTAACTTTTACATAATGAATAAAATTATGTGATGTTTTGACAGATTGTCTATACAAAAACTGTTAAAATGCCACTCATATTCGTCAGATAAACGTGATCTGGTGATTGAAAAAGCAGCCTATACTGAAGTAAAACTTGTGAAGTGAACGTTTATCGTTGAATGTGCAACTCGTGCAGGATTCTCTCAAGTCGCAGTTTTCTTTTCTCGACGAATGCATATCCCTTCTGTTACTTTTGAAACCTGCTCAAAATATTAGAATGTCGTCAACGTACACAATTTGTTTACAAGTTAATTCTGTTAAAGTTCGTTACATTAACTTAATACTTCATTCATATATTTAACTAGCTGACCCACGCAACTTCGTCTGCGTCACATAAATATTTATAACTTATAACCTTTCTCGATAAATCGACTATCCAACATAAATTAAGTTAAATCGTAACAAACAATAAATCTTATCTTTTATTAGTTTAGGTTTGTTAGATGTTTCGTTTTGATTCAAGTTACTGTATAAGTAAGTAGAAGATAAAGACGCCTTCATTCTGAGACAAGTGTAAAATGCTTTTTGTGCACAGTGATATTAATTAAATAATTAATAGAATAGAGTCACGAGGGCGGGCGGCGCAGCGGGGGCGGGCGGAGTGCGCGTGTGGGAGCTTTGTTTACATCGTGCAGTTAGCTCAGGGCGCGGAAGCATGCGCAGCGCTCCGCCCGCCACGCGCCCCTCCCCCACGCCCCGCCCTCCGCGCCTACACGCCCACCACGCGACACGCCCACTACGTCGCTCGCTCACGATTACAAAAGTTTGTTCATGAATGTTATGCCAGTTACGTGAAGAAGAGGTTACGAGGTTTCAGTATTTTTGAGCTTCCTCCCTCTTTTTTCGTGGATGTAATCTGTTTGGTTAGTGATGTAAGTTGTCGGTCTTTTATGTTAGTGTAATTACTTAATGATCACTACACGAATAATTAATATCAATGAGCCATGAAAAATGAGGCACCGAACGCTTGCAACCACTCAATGTTTATATTATACTCCGGCACACCGCCACACGACAGGATACGTATTCTCAATATTTAACTTGTTATCGTAATTACCGTACAGATAATATCGTATCCCCCTTATATTGTGTTTAGTTCTAAGTTAGTAGAGTTTAAGTCATTTTTTTTTATTAAAATAATTGTGTCGATATGTAATGTTAAAGATTAAACAAGAAAACTACTGTCATACATATAACATATTGTTAGAGCTCCTTCAGCCTATCCTAGTACAGGCATCTAACATTATTAGACCTGCATTTTTAGTTAAGATTTTTATTGTATTTACCTTCTGTGTATTTTGAATAAAGAATTATTATTATTATTGCTATATTTCTGCGAGCCAGTATGTTAGTGAGGCTACTACATACATACATATACAGTCATGCATGGTATAAGGTCGTACAACACAAACGTTGGGTTAAACTAACGTGGCTGTTTGCTGTTTATAGCACAATCACTATTAGTTTTATGTTTTTTGTTGAACATACTTATTGTATTTTCATTCAACGATTTCTGATGCGTGCTTCTACAAAATATAAATTAATTAAATCTAATTAATGAAAAAAGTACCAGTGTGTCTTTTTAATTTCATATTATGCACTTTTTAGGGTTCCGTAGTTAGTATGGAACTTACAGTTTCGCCGTGTCCGTCTGTTTGTATGTTTGTCCGTACTATATCTCAAAGACTCTTATTATAGTACTAGAAAGCTGTTTTTATTTAAATTGGCATGAAATACAAATGAAATACGCCGTCGCTTTTTCGGCGTATTATTGGCTCGTACAATTTGTGTCCCCCAAAAATCAAATGTAAGTTTTTGTTTTTACACGACTGCCCCAAAAAAAGAGTGTTAAGTATGTTTTTTACAATAATAATCATCACTACTATTAATATCATAAACGGGATATTTACAATGTTTGCTTATTCTTTCGAGTTCCCGATATTTCGGCGCTGTTACAAGCACCATGATCACGGATAAACTGAAGTCATTGCGGGTGGATGTTTATGAGCAGACAAATCGGTCTAGGTACCCTCTTTCTCGTTCGTTTTTTGCGTTCGGCACCACTACCATTGTAACTCACTACACGATTCTGTTCCCGACACACAAAACTCAGTGTGGAAGAGTAGGTATATGACCTTCCACGGTATATACTTCATCCAATGGTATTATTTGCAGATGATAGCACAACTATTATTTCACGTATTAATGAAGAATCATATGTAAATGACATAAACAATACAATTAGTAGTTTAGTAAAGTGGCTTGATAATAATAATTTAGTTATTAATCTTCAAAAAACTAAAATTATGAACTTTTACCAACGAATATTTACAGGAGATATGGATATAATCTACAACGGCCAAACTATAGAAAAAGTAAACAGCACAAAATTTTTAGGAATCATAATTGACAGCCAGTTAACTTGGAAGCCGCAGGCAGAAGATATATGTAAACGTTTAAGCACAGCCGCGTTTATGTTGCATAACCTATCGAAAAAAGTAAATTTATCGACAATACTTGTGGCTTACCATGGTCTAGTAATTTCTATCTTAAGATTTGGTATCATATTTTGGGGTCACTGTAGTGATCGAGAAAGCATTTTCAAAGCTCAAAAGCGCTGTCTGAGAGCTATATTTGGACTTAAAGTAACAGACAGCTGCGTACCTATATTTAAGTCTCATAAACTACTAACCTTCCCATGCCTTTATATCCTTGAATTGGCAATATTTGTAATAACAAATCGATGTCTTTTTGCAACTTTAATAGAAACTAGAAAACGAAGTACAGCTATGAGATCTCAATACAAAAATCTACTATGCACGGGCGTATATAAAACTAGTTTATTAAAGAAAAATGTGATTTGTATGGCCCCAGCAATCTTTAATAAAATACCTGACCAAATTAAAAACTTACCGTTGCAAAAATTCAAAAAACGTTTCACAGAATTACTTGTAGACAAATGTTATTACTCTGTGCAGGACTTTTTGAATGATAATTCTTTGTAATATCCTTATAATCCTAGTGTTATGTATTACATTTGCATGCTATATTAAGGCAGAATGTACATGGATTCTATTGTATAATGTCAACAACTTATTTTTATGTACCTACATTCTAAGCAAATAAAGATTCTATTCTATTCTATTCTATTCTAATACTCCCGAGGTGTTCCCGTTGTCACCATCTCAGTATCTGATGATGGGATCCCAGGTAAATCGAGGGCAACCCTTAAATTTTATGGGCGCTCATTACGTTTTTCATGTATTTTCTAAAGCTGTTCTGACAATCATAATCTTATAATCTTGGCTGATGATGGAAGGTACAAAATAACACTTGGAGTTGATCAAAATCTTTCAACATTAAACGTCAATAGTGGACTGATAGTTGAATTCTTTCAAGTTATTGGTGGTAAAGATTGACCAGTTTGGTGTTGTCAAAATCAACAATTATTGTGAGATTAATGATAGACCATTCTGACACTATTGAATAGCAGACTAGGGGCCCTGATAATAGAAGGTAAATCTCAATAACCGACTTTAAATAAAAACTTTTTAACAAAAAATAAAACCGACTTAAAAAAAAAACACATAAAAGTGAAAAATAAACTTTAGAAGAAAAATCAGTTTCTGAAGTCAGTGACTTTTGTTTGTTTGATTTCATTTTTAAACGACTTCTAAAAAAAGAAGGAGGTTCTCAATTCGGATGTTTTTTATTTTATTTTTTTTATGTTTGTTCGGGCATAACTCCGTCACTTGCTAACCGATTTAATAATAATAATAATAATGATGATGATAATAATGATGATTTGAAAAAATCTTTTTTTGTTGGAAAGGGTATACTTCCGAAATGGTCCCATATTTTTTTTATCGAAATTGGACAAGCGGTTTTTGAAAAATCAACAAACCTTAAAAAAAAAACTACATTGTCCACATTATGACTCATGAACATGTGAACTTACATAAATAGGAACCACTAAAAAGTGAAAAATAAAAACTTTTTAGCAAAAAATAAAACCGCCTTCAAACAAAAAACACGAAAAAGTGAAAACTAAACTTTAAAAGAAAAATCAGCTTTTGAAGTCGGTGGCAGAAACATGAAATCAAACAAACAAAAGTCACCGACTTCAGAAGCTGATTTTTCTTCTAAAGTTTATTTTTCACTTTTTCGTGTTTTTTTTTGCCACCCGAGTTCAGAAACTGATTTTTCTTCTAAAGTTTATTTTCACTTTTTAGTGGTTCACATGTTCATGGGTCAATGTGGACAATGTAGTTTTATTTTGAGTTTTGTTGATTTTTCAAAAACCGCTTGTCCGATTTCGATAAAAAAATTATGGGACCATTTCGGAAGTATACCCTTTCCAACAAAAAAATAATTTTTCAAATCGGTTAGCAAGTGACGGAGCTATGCCCGAACAAACATTAAAAAAAAAAGTTTTTAACCGACTTCAAAAAAAGGAGGAGGTTATCAATTCGACTGTTTATTTTTATTTTTTTATGTTTGTTAGCTCATAACTTGCGACTGGGTAAACTGATTTTCATGATTCTTTTTTCATTTGAAAGCTGGTGCTTCCCGCGTGGTCCCATTTTCACCATTTCAATATCTGATGATGGGATCTTGTAGAAATCGGGGGAACTCTTCAATAAATAACAGCAGATTAACCGCGATTGTTGCTATAGCATATCTAAGCATTGTTTACACCATCACACAACATAATATCACGCCTGTACTCACTACAAAGGTTATAAAAACTATTTGGTGAAGATCTGATGAAGAGCTTCGGAGATAGGCAACGGAACTCCTCAATAAATGATAGCAAATGGACTGGGATTGCTGAAATCTCATGTCTGTCTATTGTTTACACCAGTTCATAACATAACATCACGCCGGTACGTTGTGAAGGGGTAAGCACATGTGAACCACTAAAACGTGAAAAATAAAAACTTTTTTACAAAAAATAAAACCGACTTCGACAAAAATAAAACACAAAAAGTGAAAAATAAAAAAAATCAGCTTCAGAAGTTGGTGGCAAAAACATGAAATCAAACAAACAAAAGTCACCGACTTCAGAAGCAGATTTTTTTTTATTTTTCACTTTTTGTGTTTTATTTTTGTCGAAGTCGGTTTTATTTTTTTAGCCACCGACACAATAAACCCAGAATAAAAAGTAATCCAGCCCGATTACCTTTTATTCTTAGTAGAATTATGTATTTCAAATAAAAATAGCTATAAAATACTGAGTTTTGCATTTAATATTTCAAATACATTACCTACTAAAAGATATTTGTATTTCCTTAATTTTACTTGCGAGATAGTATTTTGTAATTTGCATTTTAATTTAAGCAAAGCACGTATTTAGGACAGCCCTGACTAGTACTGATAGATTCTTTGTAATGTAACAGTTGAGCGTCAGACATTACATAGAGTGAGCAGACCCGAGGTTGTGCACTGTAATGCAGTGCACAACCTGAAATAATGTAATTATCACTTGATTCTGTACATCATCGAATCTTAGGTCGTTGCATTACCTGCGGATGAAAGTTTTTGAGTTTATCTCGATCAGACAGACAAACACGGGGGAGGACTTTGTTTTATAATATGTAGTGATGATAGTGATAAATTGTTACGACAATAAATATACGTATTTGTTTTCATCATCATCATGATGATGATGATGATGATGATTTGTTTTAATTACATGTATATTAAAACCCTGTTATTTGATCTGAGATTAAAACGTAACCCTTCCGGAATCAATTTATGTAAAACCACATCAAAATCCATTGTGTTAGTCGAACTGAGCAGTCCCACCGAAAGACACGAGAAGCGATTTTGCTTCCTTACTCTATGTGTGAATGTTATAAATTTTCATTAATTATGTGTAATTCTAATTTAATTAATTTTTAATAATTTATTTAATTTTCCTAAGTTAATTATGTGTACAAAGGTTTTCGATATTGGGAAACGCGTAACGGGACTCAAATGCAGTTGGGCAGGATACCTACTTATAGCAAGGCGCAGTGATGACAGGTGGACTAAGGCTACTGTCACCGAATGGCAAAAGAAGTGTGGGTCGTCCGGCGGCGAGATGGGCAGACGACATAGTTACCATCGGGGGCAAAACCTGGCTGAGGCTGGCACAGGACCGTGGAGATTGGCACAAGAAAAGGGAGGCCTATACCCTGCAGTAGGTGATGATGATGTGCTATCTCTGCGTTACTAACAGGCCGCCAGGATATGCAGCTCATCATCATCATCAGCCTATCAATGTTCCCACTGCTGGGACACAGGCCTCCTCTCTTTGAGAGGGAATGGACTATAAGACTATAATCTACCACGCAGGCCCAGTGCAGCTCAAGTCTTTAAATATGTCTTTCTAGGACATGCCGGTTTCCTCACGATGTTTTCCTTCACAGTTTTTGGTGATGAAATAAAGAACACAAAGTAATCCGCCTGCCTGGGTTCGAACCAACGACTCGCTGTTCGTAAGTCGGGGCCACCTCCACTGGGCCACCGCTGCTCTCATCTGGAGCTATGACATGTTAATGAGCCAGTTTCCGTTAGATTGTTATTATTCTCATTAGCGCTTTCAGTGCCCTGTGATAAAATGAGCAGAAGTATCACGTGTGCGAAACCGCTTTGGTTTCTGCCACAAACACGCGAATAAAATGGCATATATTTAACGCGGCGACTAAGTAAAACGAATATAGGTATTCCAAAATATTAGACTGTGTACCATTTATTTATTTATTATTTAATACAAAATATCAGATTCTATTTAAAATTGTTTGTTTGATAAATAAATATAAACCAGCTAATATTTGACATATATTGTGCGGCTTTTAAAAGCTTTAAATAAAGTCGAAAATGACATGCAGAAAAAATATTATTTTATGGCTGGTTTTTCAATCGACTTCCTAAAAGGAGCAGTATTTTTTTTATGTTCATTTATGAACAGATTTTCAAAATGATTTAAATGATCTCAGGGAAATCGAGGGCAACCCGGAAATTGTATCGGTACGTATTAGGTACGTGTTTCGTTTTTTTTTTAAGCTATTCAAGTATTCGTATTATATCTATATTATATCATTCATCATGTTGATGAACTGATGATAGATGGTATGGAGGCGTTGAAGGATAATCCATAAAAGATCAGTTACTCCTATAAAAGGTTATCAAATGGGTGTAATGTAAGTCTCACGTGAATATCACGGAGGTTACACAGGGGGACACATGCACGGGCATTTTTTGCCTAGGGCGCTCCTTTTTCGAGATATTTCAATTTCAATTCTTTCGGGCAATTTTTTGGTACAAACTAAGGGACTTCGAACAAATTTTACAGGAGGTTAAAAAAAGCTGTTTTTTTATGCCTTATCAAACTATGAATCTACAGCTCAATATGATTTTTGGTGATGGTAGATAAGATTATAACTGTCTACAATTTTGCATACTAAAACTTTAAAAATATAATTTGATACACTTACTAACTTTGAAATGGGATCCAACACTAAGCTTTACCCATGGAAACTAAACCAAAACACAGTATGAGATGTAACTAGGTTTTTGAAATTGTTACCAATACTTACTTTTGGTGTTTTAGACATGTTAATTCCCAAATCAAAAACCTAGCAAGTGGAAATTCCCAATCCAAAACAAAGTAGGTAAGTATGCTTTGCTGTGTCTTGAACTGGTTATCACCTCCTATTAGATGTGGGGTTTGCGGTTTAGTCTGTGCACTTACTAGGTTTTATGGTATCGCTATATTGAGAATGGAGGCCTTTATTGAAAAAAGGGTTTTTACATATTGTGGGCATTTACTGTTTAAATCGTGGTGTAAAAATCTTGATTTCGACAAAAATGTCCCTTACTGTGTTTTGATTTGGGACAGCTGATTTGTTGCAGCCCGGTTTTCATTCGGTTTTTTATTGGAATTAAATACAATGACTTGGTACACATTTCCTTCGACAAACAAATGTCATAATAAGATTTTTGCATCTGACAGGCCATTTTTAGACAGAACCCATAAAAATATCAGTAAGCAACCTTGTAAACAGACAGACGCGATACCGCAGCTGAAGTCGCAGTAAGATACTTGGAATGTCCGTGCTATGAGACATGAGCTTTTACCGCGGATGAACCGCCTGATAATTATACCGTCAGGCAGGGACACGTGATTACGTATTCTCTCATCGAGATGCGCGTGACAGTCTACACCTGCTTCGTACCCAAGTACCCAACACCGTGAGCCAGCGGTGTACGACTCGTCTGTAGATACATGTCAATGCGATGCATCTGTATTGTGATCACTGGTGCACACTTACGCTTGATTACTAAGTTATTGTCCTCAGGTTATTAGTTGTCTACTTAAGATTTCGAAGGCTTTTAGTTTGATTTGTATATATGTTTCCGTAAACATTAATTATTTCAGTCAATATTAGACTTCAAGCGGAAACTTTAAAAAATATATTACCTATAATCTTAAGAAATAAAATTGGTAACCACGAGTTTCAGAACTCTACATCGTTCAGTTTAGCGTAATTCAGCGGGAGGTGTGGACTATGTGGAGTATCGTGGATCTATGAGATGTGTAGTTGTACCGGTTGTACGACATGACATCTCTCTGTGTTGGAAGCATGTTTGATTTGTGCTTGTTTAGGGTGCAGAAGGGCAAAACTTTTGACATTTCTTGCATGTATTACAATCTTAGTAAGCACTTGTGTTATGTATACTACTTGCAGGTATGGATAGGGTTTACATTGGATTCTCCACTTTAATATTTCCATTTTGTAAAGAACTTTAACTGTTCCGTTTCAGATGCAAGGATATCGTTTATGCAATGAATGCTTTTCATTTTGATTCAGATCATTATTTTAGAGAGTTCCTTACGTTTTCGTATTTTTGTCTTCAATTCTTATATACGTACTAGCTGATGCCCGCGACTTCGTTCACGTGGAAAATGTGTGTCTGTCTCGTTGATCGAGTGGCCCTAAGCGCAACTACTGAGCTTGAAGTCCGGGATTTGATTCCCGATACGGGCAAAGGGTTTTCTCAGTAGAGGCCACGGAGTCTCGTTATGTGCCCGGTTGATGGCAATAGCCCATATTACATCAATGTATATACGTCAAGCTTCCCCGTTTACATGGCGCTTCAAGATCACTACGAAATAACTGTGTTCGATTAGGTACACCACTACCTAACCCTTTCGGAATTACAGGCGTGATCATGTCTATGGATGTGCATACTTTTGAACTGCCAAATCTTGTCTAAGTTGTTTTATTGTGATCATCCACACGTTCCTTATCCTGCAAGCTGCGGTTTAACGCCTCTAATGCATGCTGGTGCGATATTGTGCACTCGTCCCATATTATTACAGTGCCAAACTGGAGGAAAAAAATATTCGGAAAATAGAATTGGCCCATCTGCGTCCGATTCCAGACGGCTCTCTCCTGTTTTATCAGTTTATTTGCAAAGACGCAGTTTTTGGTGATGTTGCAATTTGGGGCAAGATTCAGCGGAAATTTGGAAACGGAATGTGAAAAATTTCACATTCATCAGGCTATCAGCAATGCCCGAGGAACCCACAGCCACAGTATGACGGCACGGTTGGCGAAGTGGCATGGCTGGGCGATTGATTGCGGCGCGACTTGTCTTATTTTTTCGTTTTCGTACTGTGTGTATTCGTAAATTTTTGATTCAGAAAATCAAAAATTTGATTCGTAGTTTGATTTGGTCCGTTTGATCGAAGACGAAGTCAAAATTAAATGCATAAAAAGCGAACACACTTTAAGATTTATATTATAGGCTATTTAGATTGTCAAAGCAGCGTCATTTAGACTATGTATGAGTACCTTAGCTACCATAACTTTTTGAAAAAATCGATTTAAAAGTTATCTTGTGAACACATTTATTAATTAGTACCAATTTGGTGTAGTAAATGTCGTTGCATGTATGTATCTTTCGTTATCACGATAAGTTCATCTTTTTTAAATCATATTTTTTGATAGACAGCACCGATTACAATGAAAACTAAAACCCTTATTAAATTGGCTTTAAAATTTACACCTGATACTATAACAAATAGGGACAGGGAGACGTCATATCTCCGAAACTGCACTGGAGAATTTCAGGATTGAAGAGGACTTGAAATCAACTTCAATGGCGAGTGCATCACTCACCTTCGGTTTGCCGACGTCATAGTTGTTATGGCTGAGACCATGGAGAAACTCAGTACAATGCTCGACGAATCCTACTCGGCTGGGCAGCGTTCGGGAAGTTGCGCGGTATCTTCTCGTCCAACTTACCACAAATGTCTCAAGACGAAAGTCTATGACCAGTGTGTGTTGCCAGTGATTAGATATATGGGACCGAAAAGTGGTCACTCACAATGGGCCTCATCAGAAATCTCAATCCACCCAAAGGGCAATGGAGAGGGCTATGCTCTGAGTTTCCTTGCGTGATAGAATCAGAAATGAAGACATCCGCATAAGAACCAAGGTTACCGACTGAGCCCGAAGAATCGCAAGACAGTGGCAATGGGCACATTTCTCGCAGAACGGATGGCCGATAGGCCGAAAAGTTGTGGAGTGACGAGTGCAAACCGCAAGACGTTGCGTTGGAAGGCCTCCCGATAGATTACAGACAAAAAATTCTAAAACGAATGAACACGCCAATAGAAAACATTCTTTTTTTCTGAATAAAATGTTCAATGTAGGTACAGAAACTCTACGTCTACACATTTATTATTATGTAAGTATTTAGATTTATTATTATTTTTTGTTGTTTTTGTAATTATTTTAAAATCATAAAGCATCAAAATAAAAACAAATACCTAAAAATGACAAAAAGTGAAAACCGATTGGGGATCGAACTCGCGAACATGTTTAACAGTTTTGGAAATCTTACAGCATTATTTAAAAAAAAAACACAAAAAAAAACTAAAAAACCCGACTGAAAAAACGGAAAAGCAAAAAACAAGCACATTTTAAATTAAACAAAACTTGTAAGCAGGCGGGGTCCATTCTATTTTCATTTCATAATTTAATATTCAAATGAACCCCGCCTGCTTTCAAGTTTTGTTTAATTTAAAATGTGCTTGTTTTTTGCTTTTCCGTTTTTTCAGTCGGGTTTTTTAGTTTTTTAACTACATTTTTTTATTATCGGCGTTTTACCTGAAATAAAACGCTTATTAAACTACTTACCTTATTCGAAGCATAATTAACAATTGAGATAGGCTGTATCTTGTTTCCTGTGCCATTTTTCCATACGATTCTAGCCGTTTGGCTCTCGTGACGTCACCGGGGCAGAGAGGGGAGGGCGCTTGCGAGCGCGCGAGCCTCTGTCTTGTTCATTGGATGATTGACTTTGTCACCAGGCAGAAATTACTGTTATGCTTCGAATAAGGTAAGTAGTTTAATAAGCGTTTTATTTCAGGTAAAACGCCGATATTAAACCACTTGACCGTTATTCGAAGCATAATTAACAATTGAGATGTGTCTGTTATCGCCTGGTGACGTTCACGATGAACGCCAATGTGTAGGGATAAATCAAGAAAATGAGAATGTAATAGAAAATGTATTGTATTATTAAAATAGAAAAAACAAAATTAAATAGGTACCAAATTAATTAGCTAATTCACTGGATTAAATAGACCAGTAATGCTGCTACTCCTAGAAGAATCCAAAACTTGTCGCTTATAAAATCGAATAAAAGTATTAGAGGACTTCCAATTTCCCCGAGCCATAATATCTTCTATGGGGAAGTTGTCCAACCAATTCTTAGAAGCAACAGCGGACCGGACACTTCCAGGAGCAGCAACAATGCCTGCCTGACGCATCAGGGTTTTTATCCAGCCTGCAATAACCGTTCGTGACGCTGCACCTCTTATTGTGATAAATAAGTTGTGACATTTTGCTTCCTGACGTCTAATGGAAAGCAGTGATACGGTCTGTTCAACCCAGAATACCGGATCCAAATTCCTATCATCATTATTTTTAAATAATCTCCATCCTGATTGCCTATGGTCAGATGAATCAGTTTTAGACCCAAAGGCAGGCCATAAAGTTATAAAATCTTGCTCTGGTGATTTTAAATAATTATCTTTATCAGAAGGACGGTCAAGTCATGAATACGTCTACCAGAACAGAGTACTAATAAGGCAGCTGCTTGACTCGATACATCAAAAATATTATCACTATTTATAGTTCTATTGCCAAGAAAGGAAACAAAATCATCAATATTCCAGATGGGTAACTTGAATTCAATAGGTTTTTTTTTAATTGAAATTGATTTCAAAATGTGTTTCACCAAAACGTGATTACTTAGAACATCTGAATTATTTACATTGCACAGGGTAGAGACCACGGACTTATGCAAAATTATTGTGTTAAAAGACAGTTTATATTCTATGTGCAGATCAGCTAGAAAACGAGCTAGGTCAGAACCTGAGGGGCTCTTAGGGTTAACACTCCTAGCTCTACACCATAAGACCCAGCGGTTCCATGCAGGCTTGTAAGTTCTCAGGGTGGAAGCGCGCCAAGAACTCTTTATTTGAGAATTATCCCAATCACCTAAATCATGTGTCCACCCCCACATTTCCATATTTCCAATACAAGATCCTGGACGCAAGGTGGTGGTAGTCCTCACATCGATTAATACTTTGTCCAGGTTCTGTATTGTGAATGGTGGGGCTAAAGCCCGGGCTTTGAGATCGCCGCGCCAGAACACTTTTTCCCACCTCGGTGCCACCAGCAAGTAAATTCCCGATGCCTGATTGAGGTAGCTCAGAACTTTGGGGATCAGAAACGGAGGCGGGAACATCCATGCCAGATTGAATGTCCAAGCAATCGAAAATGCGTCGTGGGCTACAGCTTGTTTGTCGTTCTGATCCTTCGATACGTAATGAGAGACTACGTGGGCTTTGCTGGAAGCAAACAGGTCTATTTGGGGAATGCCCCATTTCAGGAATACTGTTTTTGTGACTTCGGGCAACAGATGCCATTCGGGGACCTGGCGAAACCGTGATAAGTGGTCGGCATGGCTGTTGTACCTCCCCGGAATGTAGTGCACTTTGATTTGAATCTGGTATAGATCTATCAAGCAAAATAGGTCGTAAGTTATGTCCATCAATTGCGTGGATTTGGTCCCCCCTTCGTGACGGAGATGCGCTACTACCGTGCGATTGTCGCATTGTATGGTGACTGTAGATTGGCTCAGATACAGGAATGACTTTGGAAGACCTTCAATATTGCCAACATTTCTTTTACATTGCAGTGACAATATTTCTCGTTTTTTGACCAAGTTCCGCTTATGGACTGGTTGTCTATCTGGGCGCCCCAGCCTAAGTCGGAGGCGTCCGTCGTGATAAAATGGGACACCGGTGCGTGGTGTAGCATTGACGGATGCTGCAAATTCTGGGCCCACCATTGTAGGTCGCCCATTGCGTCTGCTGGTACAGAATATACCTTGACAGAATTGTTTAGATCTAGAGTGTTTACGAATTTCAATAGAGCTCGATAATGCAATCTCCCTCTTTGAACGACAAAACTCGCAAAGTTTAGTGCTCGTATTACACTCTGCAACTTTTTCAGGTCTGTCTTTCCAACATCTACAATGTGGCGAATTTTTGCCATCAACGAACTTACTTTTTCCTTTGGTAAACATGAGGTTTAACCAAGGGTCCCACAGCACGCCCAGATAAACCAGAGATTTCTTTGGTGTTAGAATCGATTTTTTGGACTTTTATTTGCCAACACAGATATTTTAATGTGTTTACCAGAAGACTGACATGGCTTTTGAGAATTTCTGGGTCTTGGTGAGCCAAAAGAAAATCGTCGAGAAATACCAATATTCTCACACCTTTGCTTCTCATTACTTGAGCAATCCAATTTGTCAAACTGGCAAAGGTTTTTGGAGCCGTGCTGAGACCGAATGGAAGTCAGGTCATTTGCAGAAGCTGTTTGTTGTAAATAAGGCGTAGGAAGCGCCTGTGGGTATTTACAATGTTTAGGTGGAAGTATGCCTGGGAAATGTCCAGCTTGCACATCCAATCCTTGGGCTGAATGAAATCTGGGATTCGGAATACATTTATCAGACTGAAAGGGGTGGTCAGTACGAATTCGTTTAAGGCTTTTAAATTGAAAATCGGTCGGGCCGATCCATCGCTCTTTGGCACTAGGAATAGAGGGTGGATAAGAAACTTGGAGTTGGAGTTACAATTTCTAGAATTCCTTGATTCAACATTTTTGAATGATCAACGTCATTTCTGTCGACACTGGTGTGTGAAACACTTTGTTGTCCAAGTTGGGCATAATTAACGGAGGTTTTTGCTGAAAGGGTATACGATACCCTTGAATTATTCGAACAAGAAATTCTGGTGCCTGCATTTGCCTCCAATGGTCGACGAAATTCGATAACTGACCGGCTTGAAATAAGTTCATGTCAATATTTATTTCGCTTGGCATTGAAGGCTGAAGGTGATGACCTTCGCTTATGACTGCCACGTCTGTGGGCGTGATATCTTTGGTTCTGTCTTGCTCCGCGAGAGCGAAAGGAACCTCTATCCACTGTGCCACTACCCTGCTGAGGATAATTGTAGTACGCTTGCGCCGGTCCTTGCGAAGGACATTGCATATTATGTTGCAAAAAACCACCCTGCGAGGGGACATTACAGTTCTGACAGCCATGTGCGGGCATGCTAGTATTATAGTTCTTACCCTGCGAGGGTGGAAACAAATGCTGCCCCTGCGAGGGACGGATAAGCCATTTTCCAACTTGCGAAGTTGAGGCCGAACCATAAGCCGATTTAGATGAGCTAGGCGATTTAGAAGCAGGCCAGAAGGCCTTTTTGATACCACCAACTTTTTCTAAAGCGACAATAAACTGCTCAGAGTTAAATAAGTTGACCTCAGATGGAGGAATCTTTCTAATTGATGCCTTAACTAACGGGTCGCGAACCGCATTTATTATACTATCTCTGCGCATTTGTATGGTTTCAGCCCTATGTCCACAAACCATCTGCAAAAGGTCTGCCGAAACCTTGCTAAATTCACCGGTAGTAAAAATATCATTAAGCTTTTGGTTTATAGCCTCGGATCTAATTTCTTCTTTCTGGTCTCGGACCCATGTCATAAAAGCACAAAGTTCCTTCTTTAACGACTCTTTTTGCTTTAACAAACCGTAAGTTAATGAAGCATAAGCTCTCTCTCTGAGTAGCTTAAGTGCTTAAGTGAGTCATAGGGTCTAATCTCCTCGTTTGCCTCGAGTTCGACGAAACCCGGGCTGTGGTTATAGGACTTTTGGGTTTCCGCGTAACGTACTTCACTTCAGTCCGGTTTATTAAAAAACTGAATTTCTTTTAAAACGTTTACGTAACGCACGTCAGCCTTTGGAATAGCCGGTTCTTTAAGTTTAATCTCAACTCCCAAATTATCATGAAAATTACTACCTTCTTGTTCGAAATCATCCTCGGCAAAGAGGGAAATAGCATCTTCGGCCACTGGCACACTATTATTAAAATACTGATTAGGCAAATCACTGATTTGTTGCACTGTACGCTCTGAGCGGCGACGCTTGTGCTTGCCCCCCCGTTTTTTATGACGGCGGCGACGCACACTTTTATGTTTTGACCTATGGTCAGAAGAACTAGATGTACTGGAACTGGTACTATCAGAGCTACTACTACTGCTGGAACGTGAACGTTTACGTTTTCTACTAGGTTCCTTACTATTAGCAACGCGAGAAGGGCCTGCGACCGGTTCATCTTGTGAAATCAACGTTATTTCTTTATCCATTTCGAATTAAATATATTTTAAACAATCGCACACCAAAACACTGGAAAAAAATGAATATTCAAAAAGCGAACGGAAAACCGTTAATTAAAATATTCCAGCATTAATTTACTGAACAATAAAAACAGTAAAAGCAATATTACACACAATAAACACTAGAAACTGTTAAATATCGAAAACTGATTGCCAGTTTTCGATCGTAAGGAAAAATAATGACGGTTATAAAGTTTTAAAAAACTCACCCGCTAGGTACAACCGTCTGCGGCAAGGAAAAGAACGCCAATGAACAAGACAGAGGCTCGCGCGCTCGCAAGCGCCCTCCCCTCTCTGCCCCGGTGACGTCACGAGAGCCAAACGGCTAGAATCGTATGGAAAAATGGCACAGGAAACAAGATACAGCCTATCTCAATTGTTAATTATGCTTCGAATAACGGTCAAGTGGTTTAATTAACACTTTTTAGTCAGTTTTCATTAACTTCGTTATTACTATTATAAGACGGTAGATTTCGATTCGATTTTATATTCATTCCGTACACGTAAAAGAATCCGGTTATAAGTAAGAAATGCGATATTGTTTGTTCTAATAACTTTAAATCGTTATATATCCTAAACGGTTTTATAAAATGAAAAATGATAAAGGAAACCTAATATTCATTTTCAAATACCTATTCAACGATACCCCACTTGACATGGTGAGTCAATTTTTTTTTTTCATTTTGACAATATGGCGACTAGTTGTTACTATAGTGAGTATTGTTTATTGTAATGTTTTTAGTGACACTCGCGAGGTCAAGACGAATCGATTGACGTACGGATCATCAAAATCGGCCAAGGCGTTTGGCCTCTACAATGCCACATAGGAACAAACATACATACATAGACTGATAAACACATAACCCTTCTTTGCTTTGCGCAGTCGGGTAAAAAGGCACCGACTGAGATTTGAACTTGCATACCTTTGCTTACAGATAGGTCGCCGAACCGTTAGGCTACTATCATCTGTGTCAAAATGATTGAAATAGCCGTTCGCTTTTAATTCATAATATGACAGAAGTTAGCTGTCAAACAGTTGAAAAATATGCTCATAATGCAATATTGCTCACCCCCCTAAGTTATTATAGCGCTAATATATAGCCCATGTGTTATTCCAGATTGTAATCTATCTCTGTGCCAAATTTCATTCAGATCCGTTCAGCCGTTCTGGCGTGATAGAGTAACAAACATCCATCCATCCTCACAAACTTTCGCATTTATAATATTAGTAGGATTATGAGATGGGAAGAAATGGAAGTTACTGGCTCAGGGAATTTGGTTGTCAGCGGAATGTGAGCCTGATGTGTGTAGTAGCAGTCATGAGCGTGGAGTGTTCACAGTGGACACTGACGCGACGTGTCCACGTGAGCCGCGTTCTGATCCGTGTGCCATGCTGGCCCATCAGTATGTGGGTCACGCGCCACACACATACCGCGCTGGGACCGGCGTGACGGCGTGTATCACTGATATTCGCCATGTTGCTATCACACGCCGCGTCACATCGCAACGGATGCAGTTATTATCTCCCGAGTTAGTGACGGACTAACAGACATCCTGACTCCAAATAATGGAAGATGTGATTTAGATTTGATGTGATTGGGGCGGTTTATTGTGAAAGCGTTGTAGAGTTAACTTTAATAGCTATTTGTTGTGTTGTATATTTGGTTGTTATGTCGGGATATGGGGTAGCATGCGGTGAGGAGTGAGATGGAGATGCACGTACGCGCAGCAGGCAGGCGAGGGCGAGCAGCAGCGGCGCGCGCCGCGGGGTCCGCGCGCGGCGCATCGGGTCAGCGCAGCGCCGGGCGCCGCCGGGGCGCGCGCGCCTGCCGCATGCCGCCACGGGCTGCGGCGTCGCACTTGTCGCCGCTCTGTCTCACCGCGCAGGGTCGCGGCACTCACTTCACTCACTGCACTGGGAACACTGCGTACACTTCCCACACTTCGCTCCTAGCTACACTCGTGCGCTCTCCGCGGGCCTCGGGCTTCGACTGCCGGCGGCGGCCGCCCCGCGCCCCGCATGCGCGTGCCCCTCGCGACTCCGCGCCTCTCGTTCGCCCCTCAGAGCTTTTAATCCGGCGCAGCACTGATTTACTTTTATTGCAGCTATGCGCGGCCCCCTCCCGGCCTGCGCCTGCGCCGCCCGCTTGAACCCTGCTCTTGCAGATTGGTATCGAATGCGAGTGCGACCCATACTTGCGTGTGACTTGACTGCATACTTGGACGCTATTGTGAGATTTTCAAATCCTTGATGGATAGCGCTTCGTTACCGGTATCCGATCAGTACAGTTGCGGGACCTTTTACAAAGGGTTAGATAGTTAGCTTTTATGAAGGAAAATAATTGACGAGCTTTCATACTAAATGAGAACCTCCTCCTTTTTGGGAAGTCGGTTAAAAAAACTTCCAAACGTATTTATTGTAATAAAAGACTATACTAAATATATAAACTAAACTAACCTAAAAACAAACTATAACTATAAAAGGGCATCGAAAAACTCCTCCTCAACGCTGTCAGCAGGTAAAGTACCCAAGAGACTGGCAGCGTTGCCGCGTTGTATGGCAACACTTATCCTCTGGCCAAAGAAAAAGCCAGCCCTTGGGTCGGAGGAAGCGTCAACAAGGCGTTTTGAAATCTCCTTAAAAAGGCTGTGTGCACTGGGACCCCATGGCCCTAAAGTTTCAACCCCAAACGGCTCGAAAATATAGTTTCCACAAAGGTTACTATATTTACGCCGCTTGAGGTTCTCCGCAGCCGCAGCGGCAGCGCCAGCACAACACGAAGAGCTTGGAAGATGCGATGGCGCAAGAGTATCGACGCAAGTTGCGTCCCATACTAAAGGCCTACCCATCTTCCAAGGAAACAACGACATGCCGTCCGGTCTTTTGCCATCGTCGCGTGCCAAGCCATTTGGCTCTAAGACAGCAGGGACGCCGACGGTAACAAGAGCTCGTCGGATGATGTCGTTTATGTTTGCGTGTCGCGCAAAACGACCCGCACTTCGACTGCAAGACAGGCCATGGTGTCCGAGGTTGCTGACAGCTTCACCACATTGACAGCGATGAGGAGTGCAGCATACGGCACCAAGACGTAAAGCAGCAGCGAGGCGAAAAATTGTGTCGTCAAATAGAGTGCCAATGCTTGACGACGGCAGTGCGTGAAGCCAAAGACCCGACTCCCACTCACCCACAGCCAGCAGGCGCGCACGCTCAGCAGTAGTAGCAGACGTGTTCAGTAGATTATTCTGAACTACCCTGCAGAGCGGCTCGTCCCACCGTCTCTGGGAAAAAGGATGGTCGGGTTCTTCTGTATTCGGGCAAGCGATTTTCCAAGCGACTATAGCCTCGGAGAAACACGGCACATCAAAACCAACCAGTGTGGAAGCCAGGATATTCCTGATTAATTTCTCCGTGCCGTGAACCGAGGATATAAAAGCCGGTAAACTAATACTAGAAATTTTGCGGACGCCGAGTCCTCCCATACGAATGGGAAGAGTTGCTTGTTCCCAAGCTCGGTCGTCCAAAGCCACATTTAAAATGGATGACAAAGTATGTCTGATGATTTGGTCCATTTTGTCCAAAAGATGTTTGTGCTTCCATAAAGGGGAAGCACGAAGGAAATATGTTAATTTAGGGCCGAAACAGCAGTAGCGAATAATGGTGATGGCCGAATGCATGTTAATTTGGAGCAATCTTTCCGAAACATCATTAAAATTTTGAATTTTCTCCTCGATAAAATCGGGAAAAGAATTTTCATGGATAGGAGACCATGAAAATTGATTGAAAATTGACAAAAAAAAATTGACCATGAACTTCCAAACTAGCTATGAACGCAAAATGATTTCACTCAAAATGAGGACCAAAACAGACTGTTATTGACCAAAACAGGAGTATTTTCGGTATGTTACCATTGCTGCCAAAACTTAGGCGCGACTTGCACGCCGTGCTGCCAGCGCAGCACCCGCTGCATGCGCGCTCACATTGAAAAAAAAAACAGCCTCAATTTTTGTAAGAAAAACTTTTTTACAAAAAATAAAACCGACTTCGACAAAAATAAAACACAAAAAAGTGAAAAATAAAAAATCAGCTTCTGAAGTCGGTGACTTTTATTTGTTTGATTTCATGTTTTTGCCACCGACTTCTGAAGCTGATTTTTATTTTTTTATTTTTCACTTTTTTGTGTTTTATTTTTGTCGAAGTCGGTTTTATTTTTAACCGACTTCCAAAAAAGGAGGAGGTTGTCAATTCGACTGTATTTTTTATTTTTTTATTTTTTTTTATGTTTGTGTACTTGCGACTGGGTGACTGATTGTTTTTGTACTTGCGACTGGGTGAACTGATTTTCATGATTATTTTTTCATTTGAAAGCTGGTGCTTCCCGTGTGGTCCCATTGTCACCATTTCAATATCTGATGATGGGATCTTGTAGAAATCGGGGGATTTCTTCAATAAATAACAGCAGATTAACCGCGATTGTTGCTATAGCATATCTAAGCATTGTTTACGCCATCACACAACATAATATCACGCCACGTGAAGATCTGAGGAAGAACTTCGGAGATAGGCAACGGAACTCCTCAATTAATGATAGCAAATGGACTGGGATTGCTGAAATCTCATGACTGTCTATTGTTTACACCAGTTCATAACATAACATCACGCCGGTACGTTGTGAAGGGGTAAGCACATGTGAACCACTAAAAATTGAAAAATAAAAACTTTTTTACAGTCGAATTGATAACCTCCTCCTTTTTTTGAAGTCGGTTAAAAAGAAACCAACAACATGATTGCCTTCAGCAGGGATTAACTTATAGAAATGATAAAAATACTTTCGTGACTCTTGACGGTCAATCAATATGGAAACACTTGAAGGAAGTGGCATTAAATATAATGCGTAGTGACTCGCTGATCACTTTTATCGTTCACAACAGTGAGAGGCTGTCAAACCAGAAGTATCGTGGTGCGTTGCTGGTGGAGAGGCAGCGACACGGTGTAGCTCTGCGCTGCGCTATTATGATGTCAGGTCGCGGTCGCGGGCGGGTGGCGGGCGGGTGGCGGGCTGGCGGGTGACGTCTTAACGCGGGTAATTGGCGCGCTGCTGTGTGCGTCTAATTAGCGGGACATTGATACGCTGGGAGCGGACACTGCACACGATCTGTTCATTAGTGCGCCCCGACACAACGCGACATGTGTACCAGTAAGTGTACCACTGGCAACACAGAAGAGATAAAAGAGGTTAGAAAGGCCATGTGGGCGGGGCACGCGCGCCGCCTATATGATCAGACGATCATAAGTCGACAAAATTTGATTTACTGACCAACAATCGCGCTCATATTGTGACAGCGAACGGAGCTCCGCGAAAAAAAAAGAATTATGCCGTGTTGTGCGATTATTACGTGTCGGAAAAGCAGCCAGGTGTGCAGTGTGGCTCGAGAAGGGATTTCTCTTCATCGGTAAGTCTAAAAACCTTAAAATACAAGTGATATTTGTAATTATTACAATAGTATTATGTAGTTCGCAGACAAAAATGATACAATCGCAACAGAAACGAAATTATGTACATTGCTTGCAATACGTGGGTACCATCTTGTACTACGTGGGCGATTGCGCAATGCATTTCGTTCACTGCGAACGTCGCGTGCGACGAGCCAAAGCTTAAATTCTGCCTACTCTTTGCGTTTCGATAGTGTTGTACCAAGTTGTAAATAATGTCGATATTTAGTATGTGTGAATGCATTCAAATGATTATTATGTTATGATTAAAATAACTTTTGTTTATCCCATACTATCAATACCTTATTATTGTTTATTGATTGTTTTTCATCTAAAATTTGTTTTGAGGTTAGCCATTTATAAATCGAAACATACATTTTAAATTTTATTTTTAGGGTTCCAACAGATCCAGATATGTTACAGACCTGACTAAAGCTATTAAAAAAAATATTAGTGTGAGATTGCATTTTATTCTGAAAAATTCGAATTTGAAAGATAGCAAGCGCATGCTATTGCTACTTAATAAATACGTTTTATTTCAAGACAATAACAAAATCTGAATTGAAATTGAATTTCAAGTACTTAATGTTCAATATTTGAGAAAAATCTTTTATGTTTACTTTTTATCTTTAATTTTTATGTGTGAGAGACCAATAAATATTTTTGCTTTCTTATTTTCTTTCTTTCTGTCCCGTCCCGAAATTAAAGCAAAAACTGCAAAACTTAAAGTAGCAAAACTCAAGTAATTTTATCGATATACATTATCGACCTTTTGGTCACCGTAACATGTATGAGAAATATACGCAAATGTGAGTGTACGTCAAACGCAATGTTTGCGCTAGTGTGACAACCAGTAGCAAGCTCGCGATTTAAGTGAGTGCGGTTTATTTGTGTGCATAATTCGCGTACATATTAGCGTCTTGCATGTAGTGGATATAGAGAGTGGGAGACAAGCGGCGACACGCGTTCTAATACAAATCAGGAACTATTTCCTTTCTAACCTCTTTTATCTCTTCTGTGACTGGCAAGCAGTGTCGCGGTGTGGAGAGCTACAGCACAGCTGACTGCTCGCTTCGAATGTGAGGTGCTGTATAGAGCATACGTGTGGCTGCGGGAGACAGAGCGTCTCGTATCGAACACCATTGTACCGCACACCGTAAACATGCGTCAGTCAGGACATGAGTGACCACTCGCTCCTCACAGGACTCCTTTCAGCTGTGAACACATACAATTGGAATTCATTATGTCTGACATTGATATATTGTATTGATTGGTGGGGGGGGGGGGGGGGGGGGGGTTGCGTAGGGCTGAGACGTGGCAGATAAATGGGCGGAAGCTGCGAGATGTTATCCCGCGAGTTGCGAACGAGCCACATCCGTCGCGCGGCGATAGCGCATCGACAGCGTGCAACTATGTCGCGTCGTGTCGCATCGTGCCTCCTCCGTCGTATCGTACCGCGCCGACACACGCACGTGATTCTGTTTCTTTATGAACTTACAGAGCTAGTGTGTTCGATGCTTCTGTTACATTCAGTTGAATATTCGTGTTGTCAAGTCAGAGAACGAATTACATACTCGTAGAGTTGTGTGTGCTATAATAGAAACATTTTATATTGTATTGTAGTCGTCGGCGATGATTAATGGACAGTGGGGCAATGTGCTGCGCGTGCGCCGCGCTCTCACGCTAATTACGCACACTTGACACGACGACACTATCACGCACGCTCCACAGACGAGCTGACAGAAACGTCTGCACCTGGGGCGCATTTGAAGATGATGCGTCCAGGGGGGATGCATCATTTCCAAATGCTCGCGCCTCTCTTGGGCGATAATTTCACTTAATTTTGTTTTGTCCAATATCAGAAACAAAACAGCGAGACAGTTAACGAACAGATTGAACGAACTATGATTTGGTTCCGAATGATTTACCTAATTCTGACCCGACAATAAAGTGGACAACCAGCTATAATAAGACATGATATAAGCTCTAGCTAGTAGTAGCAGTGGGCGTGACGTCACAGCAGTGTCAGTAGCGCGGCAGGTGAGTGTGTGTGGTGTGGTGAGTGAGGTCACAAGTGAGGTGGTGCTGATGCACAGCGTGGGAACTGGCCGGGGGCGCGGGCAGCACGCGGCCGCACAGGTGCGCGCGCGCCCCACAGCCCGCGGCGGACGGGGCGCGCGCCGCACGATGCGCCCCGGGTACTGCGCTCTAATGGGGTGACAATGAGGATGACTGACGTTTGTTTTTATCTTCTTCTTCTTAATGTGTCGGAGGCAATCTAAATTGTGGCGGCCTAGAACGGAGCTACTACGGAGCTACTAGTAGTTTGCGTTCTCAGTTTCTATAATGAACAGACAACAGGATACGCAAGACAAAATATTAAGCGCCCCATCGTTTGTGGAATAACATCACATTTGCAGTCCAGGGCCATTCTGGAGCTGCAGGACTGTTCGAAAGAGATACCGTGGCCTCAGAACACAAAGGGCTAAGATGGAACACTTGTGGTTTTTAGTCAATAGAAGTCTGACACTCCCTTCCGCTCCGTCCAGAGCCGACACCAAAAAAAGAGTAGTGTCGTAAATAGTCATAATTAATGCTCCACCTGAGCAGATTATCGTTGCTGCGGAAACCTAGGTCCGAAGTTTATGTAAAGACTTCGAGAAATAGGTTATTAAGGATTTTTATTTCTTTATTTTTTATTGCCGTTCCATAAATCGCTGGCCAGTGAGTGGGGTGACACTCTTGTTAAACCTGATATCGTGTCGTGTGTCTGACTGAAGTCATTTTGGCTCTTTTGCTAGACTTTGCTGCTGTTCTGCCTGGCAGCGCTATACATAAGAAAAGTGGCTGGGGTGGGCAGCATTAGGGATGCTTTGTCGAGTCGTCTTGTATATTACAGAGCCAAAACACTAAGGTCTTTAATGAATGTGTCCTGCCCTTAGTTTAGTTTAGTTCCTGCCCTTATGGCGAGACCGAAATGTTGACACTCACGGTGCGGGTGCTTCATAAATTCAATTTCGCTCAGCGAGATATTCGACGGCACGGTTGGCGCAGTGGCTGAGCGCTTGGACTGCTGCGCTGCGTGTCGCGGGTTCGATCCCCGCACGGAACAAATATTTGTATGGCCTACAGATAATTGTTTCGGGTCTGGGTGTGTTTGTGTATGTGAGTTTAAATGTTTGTAAACGCACCCACGATACATGAGAAATTCCTAGTGTGGGGCAACGTTATTTAAAAAAAAAATACATTGCGCTAAGCTAGAAATCTCTCTGACGTCGAGTTCGGATAGAGGTAATCCATGGAAGTGGTACTGGGCAGCCGCCATCGAATCGGAATGCGTAGGGTCAGACTTCCTAAGGCAAGGTGAGTGAGAGAGTGTAGTCTGAGAGGCGTATGTCCAGCAGTGGACAGCTAAACTCAGGATATAGAATCATAATCGTCGAGTACGCACTCGAGTACGCACAAGCACAGTACGCTTACGCTAAAATAAATAGATCGTCAACCTTTTTTCGATTCCATTAAGTTGTGATTACTTCCTAATAATTTTTATTCATGATGAAGACGTGTGCAATTTGCAATGATCAATTTAACGACGGGGTGCAATGTGGAAGCTGCAAAAAATTCCTGGACTTCTCTTGTGCGCATGTGTCTGAAGCGGGTTGGAGAAAACTGGGAACTGACCGAAGAGCACAATGGAAATGTCCTACTTGTAAGTCGCCTGCTCCACTCTCACCGCAACCTTCTGCCTCTTTGGATACAGTACTGGGTGAGATTCGCGAAATGAAGCAGCATCTGCAGAGCTTACCAACCTTAGTCAACGACATAAAATCGATTAAAGAAGAGCTGACCGAGCTTAAGAAAAGCTGTGATTTCTCTAGTGGTAGACTCGATGAATTCGATACCAGACTTGCAGAACTTGAAAGCAAAGCCTCCGAGTATGAGAAGCTTCAGAACACTGTCTCTTCACTGCAAACAGCATTAGCCTCAACAAAGCTTGACCTTACTTCGTTTGACCAGCGATCCAGGCTTAACAATGTAGAAATTAAGGGTGTCCCCGTTAAGAAGGATGAGAACTTATTCTCAATCGTTGACGCCATCAGCAGCAGAATCAACTACAATTGTCCTAAGACCCAGATTAACTATATTTCGCGGGTACCTATACATAATTCTAAAGAAAAATTGGTGATAGTGAGCTTCCTCAATAGATATATTAAAGAAGATTTTGTTGCGGCTGCACGTGCTGATAAGGGTCTCTCCACATCGGACATTGGTTTTCAAGGAGCGTCACAACGTATTTATGTCAACGATCATTTAAGTGTGGAATCCAAGAAACTTTTAAATATAACGAAAATCGCCGCTAAAGAGAAACGCCATGAATTCGTTTGGGTGAAGCATGGTAAGATTCATGTGCGCAAGGATGTTAATTGCAAAACATTTATAGTAAGAAATGAATTTGATTTAAACAAGATTGTATAAACCACCTCTATTTACAGATCAAATTGATTTATTGCTTTTCTATTTTTAAAATGTATCAAAGTTCGCATATCATTTGTTATTTGCTTTGTTTTAGTAAAAGGTTTAGCACCTCTGCGCCGCTACTGGGCTTCTATTATATTCCTTATCGCGCTGTTCGCCTTCGAGTACCAATACTTAAATACATGTTTGTCTCGCTTACGCATATGCGTGTGATGTATTGCTGCTTGCTTGCTCGCACAGTCATGTCCTGCCTAACATCGGATGATTTACACTTTCTTGCGAAATGTTTGCACCTTTACCCACATTACACATTTATACCTCTTTTAAACGTAACTAATTATTATTGTCTCGGAATGAATTGGCTAATTTTATTATCTAATATTATTTGTGTTGCTTATTTAATTATTGTTAGATATATGTGCGATGGCTAACAACAGTGATCAGTGTCTGACCGTCTTTTATCAGAACGTACGGGGATTGCGAACAAAGACTGACTCGTTCTACCGTCAGGTTTTACATAATTCCTACGATATTATTGTCTTAACGGAGACTTGGTTAATAGACGGCGTGTTAAACTCAGAGTTATTTGATGATCGTTATTTAGTGTGGCGCCGTGACCGGGATTATGCTATGACTGGACAGACGAGAGGAGGTGGTGTGCTTATTGCGACGCGTAGGGAGTTACCTGTCAGTCCACAACCGCTTCTACATTCCTCAGCTGAGGACCTCTGGATCAACTTACGGCTTAAAAATTCGAAGTCACGAGAATGCGTGAACCTATATATTTGTGCTATTTACCTTTGTAAACAAAGTAAAGGGTTATCGTTTTCGGAACAACTAGGTAACTTCTTGTCCAAATTGAACCAAATAGCTCTGAGTAAGACTTCGGATGTCTTTCTAGTTTTAGGTGATTTTAATATGAGTGGAATCTCGTGGGTTCCATCTAATAACCTTGCGTTGGTCCCAGGGAACCCCGCCACTAGTGACGAGTGTTTGTTCGCGGACGAGTTATGTACGCTGGACTTTGGACAGTATAATGGTGTAGCTAATAGGTACGGAAAACTGTTGGACTTAGTCCTCTCAAATAAGTTAGCTTGTGTTAGTGAGTGTGTTGACCCTCTTGTGCCCATAGATCCATATCATCCTGCGCTGTTGGTCAGTGTGGACATCTTTGAGATACCTCCCCTTGACCATGCGCCGCGGTTGCGATATATCTATAGCAAAGGTGATTTCGATTCGATTAATAACGAGATTTCTGGAACTAATTGGGAGCATGAGTTTTCGACCCGATCACTGGATGAGTCGGTTCAGTACTTTACAGATACTATCAAAAAGTTCCAAAACAAATATATACCACAAAAGTTAGTACGTAACACAAAATACCCAGTCTGGTACAGCTCATCGCTCGTCAATACTATTAAAGAAAAATATAAATATCTAAAAAAATTCAAGATTTACGGCAATAAATCTGACGAGGTAACATTTAAATATTTGCGTGACAGAGTCAAGACTATGGAAGCTTCATGTTATGAAAGATACCTTAACCTTACCGAAAACTCAATTAAAGAAAACCCCAAACACTTTTGGTCCTTTGTTAAAAATCGTTATAACTCTAATTCAATACCTAATACTCTAAATTATAACGATGAATCATTACTCACTGGAGACTCTATTTGTGAAGCTTTTTCGTCTTATTTCATGTCTACTTTCCTCAACCCCCCTTCATCTAATAATCCCAGTCCACCCCCTAGTTTCCCTTCTGATACTAACAGAACTACATCTGACATTTGTCACATTGAAGTGAATGTTGATGTTGTGACCGGTTTACTTCGTAAACTGGACCCAACTAAAGGTGCTGGCCCTGATAATATATCATCCAAGTTTCTGATTAAATGCGCGTCTTCCATTGCCCTACCCATATCAATATTGTTTTCCAAGTCTTTAACTCAAGGTGTTGTTCCAAAAGTTTGGAAATCTGCTTTTGTTACACCCGTACATAAGAAGGGGTCTAAAACCGAGATTACTAATTATAGGCCTATATCCAAGCTTTGCATTATAGCTAAAATATTTGAGAGGATTGTCTATAACCAGTTATATCCCGCCCTTGCTAGCTCATTCAGCTCCTTTCAGCACGGATTTTTAAAAGGACGGTCTACAACTTCTAATTTGATTTTATTTAATGATTTTATTACGGATGCTATGGATAATGGTAATCAGGTCGACGTCATTTACACAGATTATAGCAAGGCATTTGATCGGATCGACCATGATACCCTGATAAAAAAGCTGAGCTACATGGGCATCCGTGGAGACCTCTTGAGGTGGTTCGCTTCTTACATTGACAACAGGTCACAAGCCGTAGTCCTCAACAATTACATGTCTAGTTGGGTAAGCGTGCCTAGTGGGGTGCCTCAGGGATCGTTGTTGGGGCCCTTTTTATTTGTGGTCTATGTGAATGATATCGATCAGTGCCTCCATTCATCCAAACTACTGTGTTTTGCCGATGACATGAAAATATTCGCCACTGTTTCTACGCTCGAAGACAGACTAGCACTTCAGGCTGATTTGTATCGGCTTGAAGAGTATTGTCGGGCTCACAGACTAGATCTTAACCCATCCAAGTGTTCGGTGATCACTTTCACTAGGAAACGTGCAGTTCTGGCTACTACATATACTTTGGCGGGCCAGATCTTGCCAAGGTGCAATACTATTCGTGACCTGGGTGTCCATCAAGACAGTAAGTTAGTTTTTGACACACACATTGATGCAATTGTCAAAAAAGCTTCTAAACTACTTGGGTTTATTATACGTCTCTCTAAGTGTTTTACTAACGCTAAAACACTAAAAATTTTGTATTGCACTTTTGTAAGAAGTCAGCTTGAGTATGCCTCTCAGATATGGAATCCTCGTTATCATAAATATATTGACCGCATTGAAAGCATCCAAAGGCGTTTCATAAAGTATCTTTGCTTTCATCAAAGGATTCCATATCAGTCAACTGATTACCTTAGACTCTGTAAGAGGTACCACCTACTACCACTGGTGGAACGACGTAAAATTGCTGACAGCTTATTTTTGTTGAAAATCCTCAATAACGATATCGATAACCCTGAGTTATTGTCTAAATTTCATTTTAATGTGCCTTGTAAAACATTTCGTTTTAATCCACCCATACGTGTACCTCATACATCTTCGAATTATAGGCAGAACAGCTATATTGTGCGTGCAAGCAGACATTTCAATGACGTATGCAAAGAATATGATTTAGATCCATTCACAACTAGTGTAAATTCGGCCAGAAGGTGCTAAGCCTCAAGTTTTTCAAATAGCGGTAGGTTATTTTATCTGTTGTTATTAATTTCTTTATTATTTGTGTAATGTATTATGTAGTATTTCATGTAATGTAATTGCTAGTAATTTTTTGCGAACTAAGTTTTTTTATGTTGTATTTATTTTACATAAGGCGTTTTTTTTGTTATGTGCTCACATTATAAATCATTGTATTATGTGTCTATACGTGAGGACTTGTAATTGGCTTTCTGGTGACTATGGTTATTTCTTTTTGTTTGTGTTTATTAGCTGTAAGTCTTCCAAGAACTAAATAAATAAATAAAATAAAATAACGAGACTTGGACATAAGGTTGCATCATTTAGATGGTCTCAATCGAATAGTGCCGTGAGGGAGCCACACGCCACGTCGCGCGTCTGACCCTTGTCGTGATGATGGATGGTAAAGTTTATATCGAGAGGTATGTTAGACAAATTGAATGAGCGCGCGAGTGCGAGTGCGGGGGCGGTGCGTGGCGGGAACCGGTCGTGCCCGCACCGGTCTGTGCGCACCTGAGATTTGTGCACCTTGCACCGCTTCGCTAGCACGAACTACGACTGTACACGATAACACGACTCGTCGCCGCCAACACTCCAAACTCTGGTATTGCTGTCTACTTACAGTGAACAATTCATACAAATTATGGTTAAACCTTCCATCCTCAATTGTTGAATGTGTGAATGCTGCGTGCAAGTAGTGCTGGTCACTGGCGGCCAGGGGGGTGCGCTCCCGGCGACCGGTTTCATGAGCGACTGGCTCCATTGCCTCCCCCCCCCACTCACCGCGCTCGTCCCCCCACGGGCCCTGGCGGCGGGATCGAGCGCGGGATAAAATCTCAGCTGTGGCCTGTGGCACAACGTGTCCTGTTTATTTTTAACTAACTGGTTATGTCGAATGTTTCCACCTGTGCACTGTGCACTGTATCCGCGCCGGCACTCCCTCAGGGCTCGCCGCTGATACACCAATATGGTCAGGAGAGGATCTCATTACCGATGGACCTAAACTAATCAGGACAGAGATACAGGACAAATACATGTCGTGATATATTATACGTCGTGGCTTTTTTATATACTTAGGTAGATGTTGTTGTCTCCGGGGCGCTCTAAGAGATCATATTATATACTAGCTGATGCCCGCGGTTTCAACCGCGCGGATGTCGGTTATCGCTACCGATGCCGGTTATCGCGACCAAAAGTAATATTTTCGTACCCCCCTTTCAACCCCTTGAATAAAGTTTTTTTATTTTTTTTTTATTAAAAAGTAGCCTATGTCCTTTCTCGGGTATCAAAAACACCAAAAAGTGAAAAATAAACTTCAGAAGAAAAATCAGCTTCTGAAGTCGGTGACATTTCTTTGTTTTATTTGGTTTTTTTGCCACCGACTTCAGAAGCAGATTTTTCTTCTGAAGTTTATTTTTCACTTTTTGGTGTTTTTGAAGTCGGTTGTTTTTTTTTGCAAAAAGTTTTTAATTTTTTAATTTTTGTTGTAATATCTTATAGAAATACTTACTATGACACCTAACCCTTAACCTTCAAGATTCCCTGATATTGCTTTCAACTCCTAACCATTGAGGAGTAGTACCTTCCATCATAAGCTCATCAACATGAAGTGATGACTGCTAGATGCGAATACTTGTATAGCGTCAGAAATAGCACGAAACACGTAATATGTGCCTATGAAATTTGAGGGTTGCCCTCGATTTCTCTGGGATTCCATCATCAGGTCCTGGTTTCCATATCATGGTGGCCCTTGAAGTATCTCCGTTCCAATAAAAAAAGAATCATCAAAATTGGTTCATAAACGACGAAGTTATTCGCGATACACAAAAACAACCGACTTCAAAAACACCAAAAAGAGAAAAATAAACCTAAGAAGAAAAATCAGCTTCTGAAGTCGGTGGCAAAAACATGAAGTCAAACAAACAAAAGTCACCGACTTCAGAAGCAGATTTTTCTTCTGAGTGTTTTTGAAGTCGGTTGTTTTTTTTGCAAAAAAGTTTTTTTATTTTTTCATTTTTAGTTGTAATAAGTACCTATATATATATATATCCTATACAAATATTTACTATGCATTTAACATTCAACCAAGAAACCTAACCCTTAACCTTCAAGATTCAACTATTTTTGCTTTCAACTCTTAACTGTTGAGGAGTGGTACTACTCCTCAACGGTTAAGAGCATGAAGACAAGTGATGACTGCTAGATGCGAATACTTGAATAGCGTCAGAAACGAATACATGAATAGCGTCAGAAAAAAGCGCGAAACACGTCATACGTGTCTATGTAATTCATTTAAAATAACTAAAAAAATGTGTATTGTACACATCTGCATACCCCCTCAGAGCATACAGGCGTGATGTTACGTCATGATAATGTATATTCAATAAACAACCAAGCGATTCCAGCAATTACGACAGATTTGCCGTCTATTTTTGAAGAGTTCCATTGTATATCTCCGAAGATCAGCACCAGATCTTCAACAAATTAAAATGGGACCACCTCAGGAGTATACTTTGAAAGTAAAAACTACCGTCTATTTTTGAAGAGTAAAAATATTCTACTTTGAAAGTTACTATCGCAGACAGTGTTGTGGACTAAGAACTGATTTAATCATCCTATACAAATAAGACGTTGTCGAAAGGTATCGCCCCCACGCCTCCACGCTCTCCAGAAGTCCAGACAGCCAGTCGGACCGATGACGTGTCCAGTCAATAAGTGGATGATCCCCCGAACACGTCCACACGTGAGACGTGACAGTTAGGATGCGCGCTAATCCCCGCGCGGCACGGTATTACCGCAGCGTTGTGTCACATGCTCACCACCTAACTTGTACATACAAGTAAGGTGTAAGCATAAACATTTATGAGCACATGTAGGGGAACCTCAGGAACGACTGATCCGATTCAGTATTTCTTTCAGTTAAGGTGTAATTGGAAGCTACTCGTACATTAGCCCCGAGTGTCATAGGCTATACAAATAATTTAAATATTCTAAACAGCTCATATCATATTCATATCAGATTTGGGATAATTTCCAGCCATAACACGCAAAAGCTACTACGTGGTGCGAGTTGTGTGTAGTGCGCATGCGCAACACTGGCGCACAGGTGGACGGCCAGTGCGGAACCCGCCGATGTTTGCACTCACTGTTAACAAAAACGAGGTTCAAATTAACGCATCCCAAACGTTGTTGTTAGAAAAAACTGGTCGTTGTTAGAAAAACAAGAGCGGTCCAGGTGTGCCCCCCCCCCCCTCTCCCCCGCGTCCCGCATTGGCCCCGCAGTCGGGCGCGCTGTTTGTCCGGCGGCGGCCACCAAATATTATTGGATGATGATAGGCCATTTACGCGCGTCCCGGCCATTGTTGACGTAATCGACACCGCGCCGACGACACAGTGCGCCATGTCCATGTCGCCACGGGAACAAGTTGCTGTGTCGCTGTGTCGCGTGCATGTTCCGATGTCTCGTCTGTTGTGGCTCAGGATCCTTTGCGTTGGTTTGGGATCACATTAGAAAACAAAATATAAGTACATTTTATGTAGTGCAGTTTATAGAGTGGAGGGAAACCTTTTAGGGTTGAGCGAGGTTCTCAGAGAGAAGAGACAAGATTGACCCACATCGAAGTTGAAAGATATAGATGTGACATGAAAGTATAAGTTTTCGAACTACATGTTTTGCAACTGCAAGTGAAATACATGTAGCTGTCTGGTAGTTGGCGTGAGTTATGGGACGTCGCAGGTAGGTGGCGCCGTCGGGTGGCGCACGCGCACTTGGCGGGGACGTCGCGGATTCGCGGCGTGCATGCTACTGTGTAACCTCAGCAATCCACTATTTTTACTAAAGGAGTGACTAATAGACAGTAAATGAGTAGTGTCGCGCGTTGCCAACTGTACTTCGTGCAGCTAGACTAGTACACTTGTCAGAGAACTAGCGGTGCTTCAGGCAGTGATGCACGGCAGTCAGTGCTGACTGTGTTGAGCCGACAGATATGCATAGTGAATGTGGCATGTGGCGTCAAGTGGCGCGAGGGGAGCGCTCAACTGGGCACCCCTCGCGCACCGCGCACAATGAGCGGCGCACTGCGAACAGCTGCGCGGGCGCAACACTCACTACTCGCTACTGTTATGGTGTATGATGTAGGGGCGCACAAGTGCCGCGTGCTCGGCTGACACTCGCGACCAGAGGCGACAGCGGCGCACTGCGCGTCACAGATGTGTGAACAATGCGCGCACTGATTGTAACAACTTGCGCTATTATACACCACTTACAATAACATGCCTCGTTAGAGCGCGCGGTGGTGGCGCACGGCGGGTGTGATGCTGTCAGACATTAGCGCTGATTTATTTATAATAGTCATAAACATGGTTGCAGATCAGGCCCAGCTTTTAAGCTACTTGGACTGTTTTAAATCCTAACACTAAATCGTTCGGCGTGTAGAACTGTGCGTCAACACAGTACGTCACGTCACTCGTCCGTCACTCGCTCGTCACGCGAGTGTCGCCATGTCGCATGTCGTGCCGGACACGGCGCGACACTTTACGACGTGATGTGTCCTCCGAGTGCGAGTAGAATGCGGTGCTGCGCATGCGCGGCGGAGGTGGCCACGGCGACGTCTATAAACCCGCCAGCGTGCAGCGTGCCACTTAGCTTTACGTAAATAGTTAAGGGTGCAATTGATCGGCCATACAGCGGTCACGGCGCCGATGTATGCGCTGCGATGCGCGGTGCAGCGCGGTGGCGATAGCTCAGGTGGTTGCGCAGGCGCAGGCTCAGCTCTAATCACGTGTCTGCAGGAGGATCGTGTCGCGTAAACAGCGGGAACGTGTGCGCGCGCTCGTTACTCGCTCATTGTCGCGTGCTGACGTGCTGACGTGCTCGACGCGACTTATGCGCTTATTTCCGTATTGTTACTGAGGCATCAGTTTTAGGAGAAATCTGAAAAACTTCAAGTGCTCGTACTGTATAACACATGGCTTTCAAATTGCACTTCTACGTGTGCGCAAAAGTGACACGCACAGACAGACGGACGGATATTGCGAAACTAAATTGATATTGCCTCTAAAAATTAGAAGCAAAGTAAATGAGATTTTTAAAACTATTAGCCAGTTAGACAACAAAAAACAATAATAATAATTGTAAAGACGGTAATAAGTTATTTAAAATGTTCGTATAAGTTTAAAACAGAAATAACTACAGCATCCCAGTGAAACAGGCAAACAACTGAAAGAGATACATTGAGGATATTTCCGGTGTTTCACAAGTTTAGTGGCGCATGCGCACGCCGCCGCCCGGTTTAGTTATGAGCTGATAACGTACTTGTAATTGTTACAATGATAGCAATGTTATAAATAACTGTGCCGCTGACATAATACGAGTAGCCGCTGTACGGCTGTAGATACGCACTGGCTGACACATAAGCGAAGAGGGGAGCGGGGGAGGTGAGGCTGAAGATTTCGATGTCTTCGCTAAGTATTTAATTAAACTATAAGAATAAATATAATTGTACCTTTAGATGTTTATTACTTTATTAAATTATTACAAAACTTTAAACTTGTTACTTTTCAAATGAAAGATAGATCAGCCCAAAGTGGTTTCAACTATTTTGGTTAAATAATCATAATTATGATGTTAAGAGCTCAAATAACAAAAAAATAAAACCGACTTCGACAAAAATAAAACACAAAAAAGTGAAAAATAAAAAATCTGCTTCAGAAGTCGGAGGCAAAAACATGAAATCAAACAAACAAAAGTCACCGACTTCAGAAGCTGATTTTTTATTTTTCACTTTTTGTAAAAATAAAAATATTTTTTACTTTTTAGTGGTTCACATGTGCTTACCCCTTCACAGCGTACCGGCGTGATGTTATGTTATGAACTGGTGTAAACAATAGACAGTCATGAGATTTCAGCAATCCCAGTCCATTTGCTATCATTAATTGAGGAGTTCCGTTGCCTATCTCCGAAGTTCTTCATCAGATCTTCACCAAATAGTTTTTATAACCTTTGTAGTGAGTACAGGCGTGATATTATGTTGTGTGATGGCGTAAACAATGCTTAGATGTGCTATCTATATCTATACATATAATAAAATGGTAGGAAAGTCAAAACTGTACATTGAATATTTTTAAAAAAGAATACTTGGGATGTGATCTATAATCGATACCGAAGCCAAAAATATAGTTTTTAGAATTTCTGTCTGTTTGTCTGTATGTATGTCCGGGATAAACTCAAAAAGTACTGCATGGATTTACTTCAAATTTGGCACGAATATTACTTAGGAGTCGGGTCTACATATAGGCTACATATTATCACGCTATCACCTACGGGGAACGAGCAGTGAACCTTTATTTCTTCAACGCATTCTGTAAGAACGTGTAATCTAACGACCCATATTTAAAATGTTGTTATTATGTTAACCATGCTATAAGCTAGCTTCACACTATAAAAACACGGAATAAAAGTAACTTAGGCCGATAAACATAATTAAATGAATATAAGTAGTACCACGAAAATTTTTAAAGCAGCGCCATCTATGGAATTTCAAAAACATCAAGTCGAATTACATGTGTAAGCCTTTTTGGGTATAAATAATTTAAATTTGATCATGTTGGCGAGCTTAATAGTTGTTTTTAAAAGTCATAGATGGAGTTGTGCATGTTCTTAGACGTCCATCTGGAGAACAGCCAGTGCATATATTTTGATCCCGACAACGTTGCTGAGCGCTTGGAAAATCCGCGCCAAACAACTGTCTTGGCATTTTTCAGGCTCTGTGAAATCGACCAGTTTGCGAGGTTCCTTACGTATGACGAAGTGCCTTCATATTACACATACGACAAGCAAAGGGGTGTAATAGTAATAGTCCTCCTGACCGTTTTCGGCCACGGCGGCCAATCTTAGCAGAGATTAGCCAACTGCGCGGGAGATATTATAGTGCACAAGTGTGTGCGCACGTGCGCAGGCACAGGTGCACTCTCTGTTCCTTTTCTCTCATAGTCCGATGGGACGGCAATCCGACACGACCGGAGAGAGATCAGGCGCAGGACCAACGGCTTAACGTGCTTTCCGAGGCACGGGGGTACTATAACTACTATACCGCCAACTTCCAAACTCCGGCCTACTACTGGGAAATTTCTAATGAAAAACCCAATAGCACTTTTTGTCCGACCCGGGAATCGAACCCAGGACCTCATGCACAGCAGTCGCGCTTACGACCACTAGACCAACGAGGCAGTTCAAAAAAAAGAAAAAAGCGGTGTATTTAACCGACATCGACGAGGACGTGCTGTCGAAGGTTTTCCGGGAATTTTCAAGGATACCGCATTGGGTAGAGTTTATACCGTGCACCTGAATAATGGTGAATGCTATTTTCTGCGGTTGTTACTTCACACGGTCCGAGGCCCAACGTCTTTCGCCTTTCTGAGGACATTTGATGGCGTGGAGTATCCCACTTACCGCGCAGCCTCGAAGTCACCTTCTCGACGGTGACCAAAACTGGGATGACACCTTCGCGGAGGCGAGCGTCAGTAACAGTCCCAACCGCATGCGTCATCTGTTTGCCGTCATCTTGGTGTTTTGTGGAGTCGCAAACCCGGTAGCATTGTGGGAGAAGTATCGCCATCATATGTATGAAGATATTCTCCGAGCTTTTGAGGCATGCTACTAGAGACGAAGTCGAAGTAACTGATGAACGCGTGCTGAACACCTGTCGCAGTTCACTTCAACACGTGGTCATTTCTATCGGCGGCAATCCACTGGTCGAATATGGGTTACCAGCTCCCCAATCAGCACTGCATCAAGACCGTGGAAATCAGGAGTAAAACGCTGAGGAATTTTACGATCCGGGTGTAATGACTACCATGCGAAATGACCATGTCGCTTTGTTCTCTTCAGAGCGAAAACAAATTTATGACACCGTCCTTGAAAGCGTTGGGCAAAACCAGGGTAAAATGTTTTTCTTGGATGCTCCTGGTGGAACAGAAAAAAACATTTGTTAGAACTGGCATACTTGCAGAGGTCAGGAGGCAAGGCAAAATTGCCATTGCTGTAGTGTCGTCGGGAATCGCTGCCACACTGCTTCCGGGTGGCAAGACAGCACATGCCATGTTTAAAATTCCTATCGATTTAGAGAGTGCCGAAACGCCTGTTTGTGGTGCGTCACGTAACAGTGATAAGGCACCCGTGCTCAAGGATTGCTCACTGATCGTATGGGATGAGTGTACGATGGCCAATAGGAAGGCAGTTGAGGCCGTGGACAGAACCCTGCAGGACATCCGCAGGAACGAACATTTGATGGGTGGTGTCACAGTTCTGTTCAGTGGCGATTTCCGACAAACGCTTCCCGTGGTGACGCGGGGATTGAGGGCTGACGAGGTGAATGCTTCATTGAAACGATCTTCGTTGTGATCACGAGATCGCACTCTGCGCTTGACCATTAATATGAGAGCTCGGCTCGGCGGCAATGCACGTGCTCAAGAATTCTTCGATGTCTTTCTAAGTCTTGGCGAAGGCACTCTACCAGAGGAGAGAGGTGGACAGGAGGTGCTTCCAGAATCTCTCATTATAGTTGTATCCATCTAAGAAGAACCCATTCGCTGTGTGTACGGGGACATCGGTCGTATACCGCACAAACAGAATTGTTGGGTGTGTGAGCGGGCTATTTTGACGCCCAAAAATTATCAGGCTGCAGCAATTAACGAATGCATTCTCTCGGAAATTGAGCGGAATGAAGTGGTCTACACCTCTATAGACATTGTGGTCGAGCAAGATGACGCCACACGTTATCCTGTGGAATTTCTGAACTCCCTGTCAGCAAATGGACTTCCAGCGCATACCATTAAGCTGAAGGTCGGTGTCCCGATAATGCTTCTTCGGAACCTATCTGCGAACCGACCTCTAGATGAACTGCTTCTCACACGGGCAATTGTACTTCGCTTGCTCCCGCGTCACCAGTCCTGACTCTCTATACATTTTGACTGCGGAGAGCCAAACCACTACTATGCTTTATCGAGAAGTCCTATAAGTATGTATTTTTACCCCATTCTTATCTTAATTCATTTTTTTCTCCATCTGCTTCAGTCACAAGTTCACAACTTATGACTAAAGCAGGCTGAAAATCAGCACTTTTTGAAGGTCAATTTTACAAAAAAAAAGCCCCTCTGTTACTGCACTTTCTGTAGATATGAAATGTAAAGAAGAAACGGGTAAATGGAAAAGGTATTTTTGGTGCTGTATAGCGTTCACGCAGACGAGGTCGCGGGCAGCAGCTAGTACTCTGCTATAGCAACAATCGCGGTTAATCTGCTGTTATTTATTGAAGAGTTCCCCCGATTTCTACAAGATCCCATCATCAGATATTGAAATGGTGACAATGGGACTACACGGGAAGCACCAGCTTTCAAATGAAAAAAGAATCATGAAAATCAGTTCACCCAGTCGCAAGTTATGAGCTAACAAACATAAAAAAAAACCGGCCAAGTGCGAGTCGGACTCGCGCACCGAGGGTTCCGTAAAAAAAATATATTATGTGATGTAACTAAAAATTTATGGTTTTCGTAATTATTCCTTTATCTATGCTATAAGACGTTGCTTCGTACCAAATTTCAAGATTCTGAGTTCACGGGAAGTACCCTGTAGGTTTTGATTCCCTTGCGAGTGTCGAAAATTTGCGGCATAAACGGGAGTATCTTGATGTAACTAAAAATTTATGGTTTTCGTAATTATTCCTTTATCTATGCTATAAGACGTTGCTTCGTACCAAATTTCAAGATTCTGAGTTCACGGGAAGTACCCTGTAGGTTTTGATTCCCTTGCGAGTGTCGAAAATTTGCGGCATAAACGGGAGTATCTTTTGATCGCGTTGACTTAGAAGTTTGATTTTTTCACAGCTCCAAGAGACCATAGACTTGAGTATTTGATATGAATTTCAGCTTGATACCTCCACGCGTTCCTGAGAAAAAAGGTCTTGACAGACAGACAGACAGACAGACAGACAGACAGACGGACAACAAAGTGATCCTATAAGGGTTCCGTTTTTTCCTTTTGAGGTACGGAACCCTAAAAACAGTCGAATTGATAACCTCCTCCTTTTTTTGAAGTCGGTTAAAAATAACGTGTAACAGGGAAGAATGGAAGAAGAATACGTGTTGCGCCGACCTCAAATAGAATGGATAAGACGATAAGAGCAGGAAGATGATGATGATGATGATGAAATAGCAATAGAATCCTAAAATTTCGAAATGGTTTCGGAATCACCAACAGGTTATTTTTTACTTTACACGTCGAATTACAGTCTTTAATAAATATATTATTATCATGTATACTGTACAAACAGAGGTACCGGCTCACTCGTTAGCGGTCATGAACTCATGATGTAACAACCCTTCGAAATGTGTTAGGTGTGGAGGAATATTATGTCACACAGAGAAGTGATGTCAATCAGTGCAGCTATAGCTAGGTAACTAGCATTCAAGATGACTACAGGAGGTACAACACTCTACACAGGACACCATGCACCGAAGTAAATAACGTGCAGTGCTAACTTGTGCCTGCTGCCCGCACCGCGCATGCGCAGCGCAGCCGTCATTACATCGGCGTCTCACCTCTCGTCTACCTGCTTGTCTGAACAACGTATCAAACACACTTCTTCTATGCCAAGATACAAAATATACATAAATAAATAAGTTTGATTGGGATGATAACAATACGAACTGGAATAAAGTGACTAACACTAAGTAAATGGTCAGTTCTCACACCTTCCGAATAGCAGTGATCTAGATGCGATAGCGGCAACATTCGCGATAGTATCGCTGGACTCATATCGCTCGCCATTACCCGCCACGTTAACGAGCGCGCGTTATAATTACCGCTCGCGTTATCTGATGTTATCAACTAAGTGGAGCACCGGCGAGTGCGGCGGACTGCGGCGAGTGACCAGCTCTGACCACATCTGTGAATACTAATGTGGTGTACCTTACACAACTGTCAACGTTGGACTCTAACTGTTAGCGGACATTCATTTAACCATATAATGCTCACATCTCATCAATTTAAAACTGTAGTCAGTACAGACAGGATCACTCAAATTAGCGCAAATCTGTTTCATTGTGAAGTACATGTTTTGTGTACAATTTGGCAGTGGTCATTATCTTTGTTGGTGGCACGCGCTGTGCCTACCGAGTGATAGCGGCAGAGCGCACGCGCGCGCTATCGCCGCGCCGGCCAACACGCGCGGATGCAGATAGGGGGTTCCGGTGCGCGGCTAACTGCCGCTAATCTGCGCCGACACCCGCCGCGGCCCACAGCACCTCCACACTGTACACTGTACACGTGTCACGCCCACAATGGAACAGGTATTGTACAATAGCACTAATACGTCTAGTTCACCACCAACACTGGCAAGCACCAAGCTCTTCAGCCAACACTTTGTTGACAAGTCGCGTGTTGTGTTGTGCGGTAACTCGCTGACACTTCAAGCACGTTTGTCACGAAAGTGCAGTCACGAAACACTTCACTTATTTCAGCCGCTCTTGTTGTTACAGTCACAGTGGTTCAATATCATCCGCAGTAGGTGATCAGCGTTGGTTTGTATTTAAGCAATGATCATCAGTAATCGCTCACAATGTAATGATGGCGTGTGTTGCACCCGGTTATTATAAGTGATCATAATCAGCAACAGGGAGGAGGTGATCAGGGGTGGGGGGGGGGGGGCTACAATTAATTGCTATTTTGATTACTCTCAATTATCTGGCAGTTTGGAACAAACAGATCACTTGACTCCCTTCAGTGCTTTTGTCATAAGTAGTATTTATTAAAATAACTTAAACTCGGTAACTGCGTGCAACAATGTAAGTCAGCAAGTCTCTCCATTTGCAGATGTAACTCAAACACTCTGAAGGATAACACAGTGTGGGTGAACTCCAGATCTTCTGCCTATGCCCAACTATGTTAGGATCAGCTTCCAGCCAAACCAGCAACTTTACATGGAGCGACTGGTTACCTGATCTCCACAACCTATTTAGAACTGGGTAATACCTTACCCTTACCTACCTTACCTTACCTTACCTTGGTGAGACTGGTTTTTTTTATTTTTTATTATTATGAATGTGCTTGCTCTTGACTTCAATCTTGCCCTAAGGGCAGAGATGATGTCGACGATGGAACGAGCTTACCCAGTAGAAGCCTGTTTACTCGCGACTTAAACAGATTAGGGTTATATGAACTCGGAAAAACTGATGCAGGCAGGGAATTCCACTCCTTGGCTGTGCTCATAATAAAGGACCCAGCAAAGCGCTTCGTTCGAATGTGTGTTATGTCGACTAGGTATCGGTGGTACCCTGCAGTACGTCTAGTCTCCCGATGGAAGAAGGGTTGGTCTGGTTGTCAGGCATTCAGGCCACTGACTACTTCTTTTCGATTCCGCATATTGATGAACGGCGAAACGTGCTTTCCGAGGCACGGAGGACACTCGGTAAATCGGTATACAACCTAGGTAATAAATAGGTAATCAATCTGCTTAACCTGAACAATACTGAAGATTTACCAGAGCGGCTGTTATTATTTGGCCAAGAGTTCCACAAAACTACTTTGCAGCAGTTATCGAGTGGATCAGTTAGAGCAGACGCAGTAGTTAATGAGCGCAGTCAACTAACTCGACTGCGTTACTACTACAACTGAGCAACATTTTAGAACAATACAATTATGCATACGTATTCAAATAAAGAGGAGTGTTAGGAAGAAAAGAGTTCATGTCCTAGCTTTTCTACCTCTTTTATAATTTCTTCTTTTGATATATTAATTTTTCACCATTATTATTTATTGTAATAAAAGACTATACTAAATAATTATATAAACTAAACTAACCTAAAAACAAACTAACTACAAAAGGGCATCGAAAAACTCCTCCTCAACGCTGTCAGCGGGTAAAGTACCCAAGAGACTGGCAGCGTTGCCGCGTTGTATGGCAACACTTATCCTCTGGCCAAAGAAAAAGCCAGCCCTTGGGTCGGAGGAAGCGTCAACAAGGCGTTTTGAAATCTCCTTAAAAAGGCTGTGTGCACTAGGACCCCACGGCCCTAAAGTTTCAACCCCAAACGGCTCGAAAATATAGTTTCCACAAAGGTTAAAGGTTTGATATTGACTGTATTCCTTTTGACATGTTTTTCCTTTTATATTTTCTCTTGTCTTTTTGCTTATCCCGATGTGTCAACAATAAAATGTTGAACATAACATAGAGTTATTTTATTACTAGCGTGATAAAATATTAACAGTTCTGCATAGTGAATAATTGTAATTGTCCGAAACTGAATAAAATCACTATCACTACATGTTATAAAACAAAGTTTTCCGCCACGTCTGTCTGTCTGTCTGTTCGCGACAAACTTTAAAACTACTGCATCGATCTTCATGCTGTTTTCAAGATCCAATGGATATAGTGGTTCTCGAGGAAGATCTTAGTTTTTTTCGAAATTCAACCCCGAAGGGCGTTAAATAGGGGATGAAAGTTTGTTGGGATATTTTTCAACATTCACGCGGGCGAAACCGCGGGCAAAAGATAGTTAATAAAAAAAATAAGGTGAGGTCGCGGCGTGTTATTTCAATCGATTTACGTACCTATGTCATGTTTGTTGTGAATGCACTTCGCGGTGGAACACCTCCAGCGTATAATATGACAGTTATGTCACTATGACATTACTGCAGCTGTCCCGCCCGACTGATATTATTGTCGCAGCAGTGGGGGCGGGCGGCGCCCAGCGCACGGACACCTCGCTGCTAGGGCGGCGAGTGGCCACACAACACCGGGACCATGGTCTACCGGCCGACCCTAACACTTGTGTGACACATTTTGTATATCGCATGTTCTGTGACCTTAAAACAAGATTTATAAAAGCAAAACAAACCAACAGCAAAATTAAAAGTTTTGTAATAATTGCTATACAATACAATAAAGTGTATCTTATTGTTATTGACTCGTTACTTGTTAACAAATAATAATTAGTATTCGTTGAAGCGGCAGTGAATGTGGAGTGTGGTGCGACCGTGCGACATAGTGTTAGTATATGTCGCAAGTCGCGTGTCGCATGCGAGTGTGGCGCGGGGAGGCACAGGTTGGCGCGACAAAAACCCGCGCCGAGCAGATATGTGCGGAGCGGGAGCGGGTTATGTCAGACAGAATCAGTCAGGTGTTATGTCAGCGGAGGGGGGGAGGGGTGTCACACACTGTAGTTACCCGCAGAAGTGACACTCAGCCAGCCATCACGCCAGCGTAGTGATACGTGTGATATTACTTTACGTGTTTCAGTACGGTTCCGGACTCCCTGCAATATCATAAGTCAACGTATGGCCGTGGTTGGTTGTGTTGATTGTCGTTGTACGGAGTGGTGTTACTGCGGCACGGCGCGGCGCGGGCGCAGGCACCTGCACTCCGCGCGGCCGTCGACCCCGCGCCCTCCCCCCCCACTCCGCCCGCACCGCGCACCGCGCACCGCTCTCCACGCTGTGTCATGTAGAGTGGAGGAGCATCCTGCGCCTGCGCACGTTGCACCCCGCACACAGCACACCGATCCTACAGGGTGGTGGAAGAAGGGACACAGACGCACAAACTGTAGATAGGTACTTATGTAATCAGTAAGTACATCATTGTGAACCCCCACCTAAAAGTTTTCATCAGTAATTTTAAATAAAACTCCGCTGTAATATTTAATGATGTAGTGATATTTTGCAGGAATTGCACTTATGTAGGGAAGACGGTATACGGATGTGAATAGTATTAGTTTTGGTTGAATCTAATAGCAGCGTTAGCAATATTACCAGCTTAATTAATGGTACTGTTGGTGACGTGTCTGATGACTACGGTTGAGTTCACGAGGAACGTTCTTGGTTCAATCCGTGATATAAAAGGCAAGCAGACGAATAAGATCTATAATATATCGATGGTTATGTATGATAGAATGTAGCGAGTATAACAACAGTGCTGCACGCCCTCCTCGCCCTCACGGAGTGCCAGTCACTCCGCACGCCGCCGGATTGGACTCACGTCTGCCACAAAAGGGAGCTCTAATTAAATACACTTTTTGTAACATAATTTGATAAATTAAATTGGAAATGGCAGAGCATGACTCGATATAAAACGTATTGAGTCGATGATCCGCTCGTAAAACGTCGACGTTTAATTTGTTCCCGCGCTGTGGCGGCGCGGCGTTGTGCGGCGGTGGCCGACAAAAACGCGTCGCACTGCTTCACGGTGCGTCACGGCACGACACGGCACGACTCGCCGCCGCAGCGCCGTGTAATCCAATACATTAGCAGTGCGCGAGCGTGTCGGTGCGATGTCACGCTCACGTCCCGCTGCAGCCACCGCACCACAACCACACAAAAACTGCTTCTATTGTAACCGCACCACCGCGCCACTTCACTAATTGACAAATTCCTGGCGCTCCACCCGCAGCGCATGACACACTCACTGGTGCCGGGCTGGTGCTGCGAGTGAGGATCCACCGGCAAGGCGGCACGTGACGTCATCGCCGAAAGCCGAACTCGCTGTAACGGTACTAACTAGAAACATATTCCAAAATACAATTTATATTTGGGTCGTTCAGATGTAGCGAGTGCGCGATAAGAGAATTCTCATTAAGATTAGTTATAATAATAAATGGGTCTCAGCGGGCGGCCATCACACCGGCTTGCAATTTACCCCGGACCTGAACAAAAATAGAAGCCTTCGAGCGGAGCGTGACCCCGGGGCACGGCGGGCCCGAGGGGGGGCAGGCGGGGTGCGGGGGGCAGCAATTTACACGGCGCGGTGGCGCGCAGGCGCAGAGTAAATGACCGCGATCGTAACGAACCATCAGTCGCAGGGTTTGTTCAAATGTTTTATATTGATTGCCCGCGAGCCGCCCGCGCCAGCAGAGCTCAGCGGTGTATGCGGCGCGGTAGTGCTGGGCAGCTGGACCGCGGTGGTGGTGGCTAGCCGCGACATACTCCTTACTGTAACGCTGCGCGCTGGAGAGTGCTATATATTAGTAATGTGAGGTGTTCACATTGTCTTCACTTCTAGTTTGTCTCACAACGTCGCAATATCTTGGAGTATGTACATCTTCAACATCATTCTATAAATCAAAATACTTTCAATTACAAATTCTAATACCAGTACGAACAAGTACAAATGGTATATCAGATCGTGCAAGGTACTCGTGTCAAAGTCAAAATCAAAGCATTTATTTCAGGTCTTTAGACTTACTTGTACTTTTGAATGCCAGAAAAACAAATAAAGCGAAGTGACTGTCACAGTCACAGGACATAATAATTGGTGAAACTACTGTAGTTGCCCATTCCAAAGCGTAGATCTCTATGAAGAAGAATGGGTATGAAACTCCGTGAAATCAAAATATTGTTACAAAATCTTGATAACATCATTCTTGTTAGGATCATAATAATAATAAAAGACAAAATAAAAAAAAATAAAAATAATATTCTCTGACCAAAATACAGTACTTACCTACATTCATTTTAAGTTTACAAAATATAAGTAAAATGAAAATATAAATTTAAAAAACTAAAACTAGTTAGTAAAATAGCTATAAAAGTAACTTAATTCTATTGAAATAATAATATTATAATTTTCAGCAGTTTGTTGGTCAGGTTGTCCTTCGACATAGGCCTCCCCTAGTTTCTTCCACTCATCTCTGTCCCGAGCTAATCTTCTCCATTAAGATCATACAGGATCCGATATTGTTTAGGAAGTAGTCAAAGTCGACTAGAATGTTCCTCAGTAAGGTCAGTTTGGTGGCGGTGGTGTGGCGGCCATACGCGGTGGTTCCGCGCTGTGCACTAGTCAGGCGACACTGTCTCCGGCGGCTCCTGATACCATCTAATCTGCCGTAATCGCATCCCTTATTAACATGTAAACGAGTGGCGTGTTCCGCGTGCGTGCCGTGGATGTAGGATCTAGCAGCGCTCGATACGAACCGATACTGTCCCTCACAGCGCAGCGGAACTCCCGCTAATTAACAGCTAGTCATACCATACTAGAATAATTACAAAAACAATATTATCAATAAAGAGTTAATTAGTTGGTGCGGCCGCGCTCACAGCGCTCAGCGGTCAGCAGTCGCAGGTATGAGAGTGTCTGCGTCGTGTGTGATCAGGAATGCAGATCTATTTGCGTGGAGCTGAGCCGGTCGGTGCGCGCGCGCACTCGCCGCAAATCGGGCGGATAATCGCGCGTGTGCCGCGGTAATTAATACCACGCAAAAACGGCTAAAAAAACGTGTGTACGAGCATGATGCGCAGGCGCAACAGAGCGAGCAGTGCCGCGCACTGTAGGGGGACTGGCAGAAGGTGCAGTATGCAGAGCGCTTCATTTGAAATCTGTCCTTACTTAGCTCTCCCTTAGATAGAGCGCATCTCCCGGCTACTGACGACTTCTTCGGAGCCCAAAGGTTGTTGCCATTGTAATGTTTGGTGTGACCAGCATTAGCCGTGAGTGATGACGTCACGACATGTCTGGTTATATCCGATGATGAGCAGTGGACCCTCTGTGTCATATACTTGTGAAACTGATATGAGTACGTGCGACAGGTGCGTCGCACGCGCATATCGCTCGACATTACCGCCGGTCGCCGGTCGCCGGTCGCAGTCGCGGTCGCCGGTCGCGAGTTAGTTTTTGTGGTCGCTCGGTAGTTTACAGTCATTTGAATACCCGCCCCCAGCACTTGTCGCCTTATTTCATAATTACGGTTTTTGCTTGGGATGAAGTTATCTTGTCGCGCTTCGTGTGATCGTGCGTGTCTGTCTGCCTGTCTGTCTGACACATACCGGTCAACAGTAACTGTATAATGAGAAATCCATTCATTAATGTTAATTGGTTTCTTTGGCTGTTCATGTTTTATTAGAGTTGCGTTATGATAATTATATTTGACAACTTTGAACATCAGTGACGAAGGAATGTTGTCACATAATTATATTTATAAGGTCCCATTAAATAAGATAGTTTTACCAAAAATATAAAAGCAAAAAAAATACTGATGAAATTGATTATATTAAAAACCTAAACTCTAGATTTCTGGCACTCTAGAATAAACTCATCCATTATGGGTAGATACTTTAATACGTGTTTCTTATTTTTCTTAACTTTTGTCCTTATTTTGGTAAACTGAATGATTTCTAAAAGTTTGCCCATCTATTTTATTGGAACCTTCTATAAGAGCGTGGTATGGATCATCCAACTGAACCAGTTTCTTTATAAGGCCACCATTGTGATAACCCAACAAAATATTACGCTGTCCAGAACAGTCAATATAGAGTTTAGCTCCCAACTACCAACCCTATAAATATGGTAGCCAACCTTGGCAACGAAGCAAAGTAACTGAAACTTATCGTGTAATTTCACAGTTTATCGTAATGTTACTAGTATGTCATGTACTATACAAGTGTGTAACAACTTGTACATAAACACATGGAGGTAGATATTCCTGTTTATGAGCGCAGTTATTGGAGCAACATCGTGCGAGAATTGGATAATTACGAACACCGTCGTTATTACGCATAAATCTCACTGCTCACTCGGGCCGCTCCGCTCAGTGCGCTCAGCTTGCTCGCTCTCTCGCTCGGCGGCGCGGGCGCAGTGGTCGCGGATCGAGCTCTCCCCGTCTGTTAATTAGCGCGAGTTTCTCACGAACACTAACATCGTCCTTTATTAAACTGCGCCCGAGATTCTGTTTTAGGTATTTTAATGAGCCGGTTACCTCTATCTTCCTCGCCCCCCCCCCCTGCCCCCCTGCCCCCCGCCACCCTGCGCAACAGACAGCTGCAGGATTTATGTGCGCCGGCGCAGATTCGGCAAAAAGGCGCCACCGGGAACCGGCTCGCAGCTCACTGAACGCACTGAACGCTCATGTATTGAACACACGAACATGTCGAAACATACATGTTGCCGTATTGCCGGACAACACTCAGCTCTGCATTATTGATTATTACATAAACACATTGAAACAAATTCTATTAAAACATGCTGTCGAACAGTTGCTCTTTGTTTCAAACAGATCATAATAATTATGTTTGTTTGCCTCTGTTTGATACCAAAAACTACATTATGAATTAATATCAGAAAGTTTACAATGCCCATGAAAAAATCCGTTTAAAATTATGACGTCCCCGGATGAGTGGCAACGACGCGGTTCACACGGCTGGCGGCCCCCGGTTGGTCGCGAAGGTGTCATATTTTCATTAAGCGCAGTTTTATTTCGCGAACGATCGGCGCAGGCGCAGCTCGTAAATATCTGTGTGTACTCGTACGGCGGGACTGGTAAGCGGAGCCGGGCGATCGTAAACCGCGACAGTGTTCCCGCGTAGTCCCACAGTCCCGTGCCCAGAACCCACTCGTGGGAGACAACCTGCGGGAGCCTGCAAACAACTCATTACTTGCACAACTAATTGTAAATTTTGACTAGAAAATAATAGTATATTTCTGTTCGGGTCAATCACCGAACAAATGAATGTCAGCATAATCGCGACACCGCGTCATATGCCTTGAATATTATTTTATGTATTACTTAAGTAAAGTAGTCAGTACGCTTTCGGACAGCATATCGGGCGCGACTCAATCTCATCCTATTCACCTCATTAGTTCTATTAGTTATTCTTTATTACTGAAATACAGTATCTTTATAATCTTTAATCTTAGTTTACCTATCTCAATCTCACCCCAACCCCTAACATTGGTCCTTCGAGCCTAGCCGGAGCGGGATCATTACGCGTGTACCTACAAACTGTACTGTGTTAGTGTCTCGCCTGGAAACAGAACTGAGTGGATTTACATTCCAACATCATCCTACTGATCCTGATTGAACCTGGTTCGACGAAAGCATCGCGTCACCTCATCTCGCTGCTTCTCCAGGTTTGTTCTTGCAGCCATCGCAAGGACATTTGATCTCCAAAGAAGCCTACAGTACAAGTAAGGTCTCTTTTTTATCCTTATAATGTCGAACATGGAAGACATTTTATCAAGCCAACATCAACTGATCGAAGCCATAAATGGGCTCTTCACCAATTTCAAGAAGGATGGTGCAGAGCGCAAGACTTCGGACTACCTACGTCGTCGATTAGCTACCCTGGAACAATGTTTTACGGAGTTCCATAATAATCATATGACTCTGTTATCTTTTGGTGATAAATCTCATACATATTTCAGTACGAATCAATACGATCAAATGACTGAAATATATAACAACATTAAAACTACTATTCGGAACTATAACCCTCTCGCAAACAGACCGCAAACCCCTGTATTAAAACCTCCTACGTTCCAACCTACTGCGGAATCTCAAACCTCGAAACTAGAACCCCACGCTGCTTCTAAAACCCCTGCTTCTGCTCTTGAAGAGAGTAAAGCGGCAGTACTATTCAAAAAGCAAGCTACTAACTTTAAGGCTTTCATGAGAACCTCATCCAATATCGACCTTGATCTCGTTACGGAAAAATGGGAGTTCGAAGACCTCCTGAAGACGATACAATCTCGTTGGGCGGCTATTGACTCGCTTCATTGGGAGCTGGACAACGAGTGTGCCGGATCAAACCCCGAGTACGAAGAACAATTTACCCATTACGAGAAACATTATAACAAAATCAAGAAAGACATCAACAAGAAAATGTGGTCCGTCGCGCATATTGAAAAATCTACTCCTAAAATGGAGATAGCCACCTTTGAGGGAAACTACAATAAGTGGATTTCGTTCAAAGATCTTTTTACCGAAGCAGTGCACAATAACCCCTCTTTATCGAATGCACAAAAGATGCAGTTTTTAAAGAGTAAGGTCAAAGGTGAGCCCGAAAAATTAATCCAACATCTCCAAATAAGCTCCGACAATTATCTCGTGTGTTGGAATATCCTCAATCATCGTTATAATAATAAACGACTGATCTTTACCTCTCATCTTAACAATATCATGAATATCCCTGCAAACCAGCAACAGTCAGCAAGTCATATAAAACGCATTCACGACACTACGTACGAGAGCGTGAATGCTATCAAGAATCTGGGAGTCAATGTGACTTCCTGGGACCCTTTCCTCGTATGTATATTGTCTCAAAAACTAGACTCGGATACATATGAAGATTATCTACAAGCTGTAAAATCCCCGCGAGATTTGCCCGTCTTAGAGGACTTCCTTAGTTTTTTGGAAACTAAATTTATGATGCTGGAAACTTCACGTAAGAAGCAGGAAAATTCCACGCCGAAATCATCTTCATCTCAATCCAACAACAATAACAAACCATCATTTTCAAAAGGTTCCAATTATAATCGAAACTATAACAATCCTAAACCGAATTACTCAACAAACCAAGTTTCACAATCGTCGAAGTCCAAAAGCAAAATTAACAATCGTAAGCAATGCCCTATTTGCAACTCCAACGATCATCGTATTCATGCATGTCAAAAATTATTGGAATTACAACCTAATGAACGTAAAAATGCTATCGCTAACTTGCACCTTTGTATTAATTGCTTACATTATCACGAAGGCAAAAAATGCCTTTCCGAAATAAGATGCAAAGAATGCAACAAAGAACACAATTCCATTTTGCATGAAGCATTTACGTCACATCGGTCTGGGTCAAATGCAGCCACGGTTACGAAATTGCCATCTCAACAGCAAGAAAGTAACACAGTTGCATCGCTTCTTAAAGAACCCTCAGAAATATTGCTAGCCACAGCAATCATCAATGTGCAAGCAACGGACGGTTCTTACCAAAAAATGAGAGTGCTTTTGGATCAAGGGTCACAGACATCCATTATTAGGGAAAGCGCAGCTCAGTTGTTAAAACTACCGCGTCAAAAATGCCGCGGTTATATCTCTGGAATAGGAAATAAAGAAAACAACTGTAAGGGTAGGATTACCATCAAATGTTCGTCGTTAGCTAGCGATTTTACCTTTGAAACGGACGTATATATAATGAACAAACTGATAAATAACCTACCCAGCTGTACGTTACCCAAGCCAGACTGGCCTACTCTTAATCAAATAACTCTAGCAGATCCCGAATTCTACAAAAGTAGGCCAATCGATATCTTATTTGGAGCAGATATCTATTCTACTATCCTTATGGACGGTATATGTCGGTCAGAAGGTATGTTGCCCATTGCCCAACAAACCCAGTTGGGATGGATCTTAAGCGGCAACTACAAAACGTACCATTGCAACGTGATCCTAAATAATATCGAAGAGATTCAGCAATTTTGGGAAGTGGAGGACATCCATGAACCTCCAGCGATATCAGAAGAAGATAAAAAATGCATCGATTTTTACCAATCTTCGACCTCTAGACGGGAAGATGGAAGCTACGTCGTTAAAATACTATTCAAAGAAAACTTTGAGGAAAATATTGGCGAGTCGAAAACAAAATCGATTGCCCAATTCTTTCAAATAGAGCGGAAATTAAGTAAACAGCCAGCTGTGGCACGTGACTATAAAATGTTTATTTCTGAATACCTAGAGCTCGGACATATGACACCAGTTGCGCCACACGTACAGCCGGACTGCTACTTATCGCACCATTGCGTCCAACGAGCTGAGTCAGCAACTACCAAATTGCGAGTTGTCTTTAATGCCTCGGCAAAAACCTCAAGCGGAAACAGCCTCAATGATCTTATGTGCCGAGGACCCAATTTACAACAAGATCTTCAGAGCCTTATCTTAAAATGGAGACAATTTAGATATGCTTTTACAGCAGATATAGAAAAGATGTTTCGCAAAATCTGGCTGCATCCCGATGATCAGAAATATCAGAAAATTATCTGGCGGAACTATCAATCTCAACCTTTAAAAGAATACCAGCTAGCGACTGTTACCTATGGCACAAAAGCCGCACCTTTCTTGGCCATGATGACACTGAAGCGACTGGCTAACGATGAAAGGTCAAACTATACACATAGTTGCGCTCCTGACATTTTAGAACACTCGTTTTACATGGATGATCTCATGCATGGAGAGCATTCAGTGAGAGCAGCTAAACAGCTCAAAGCAGAGATGATCAACCTCCTCAAAGCTGGAGGGTTTAATCTCAGAAAATGGCGATCAAACTTGCCGGAAATAATAGATGATTCTGACGCACTTCAAAAGGAAGACTTTGATTTTAAGCAACCGGAGTCAACCAAAACTTTAGGTCTTCGGTGGGAACCAAAATCTGATCAATTTATCTTTCGCCCCATAGAATTTATCTCACAAGACATCCTTACCAAAAGACAATTCCTATCTCAAATATCGAAAATATTCGACCCTTTGGGCTGGCTAGCACCAGTCACAATAAAGCTAAAGATCTTGTTCCAAGAATTCTGGAAATCAGACCTGGGTTGGGACCACCCTGTCCCTCGAGAAATTGCGTTAGAGTGGAATACTATTAAAGCCGATTTATCGCATATATCTCTACTTAAAATTCCACGTTGGATTCAAACCCAGGAAGAAGATACCATTGAACTCCATGGCTTTTGCGACGCAAGCACAAAAGCATACGCTTGCGTCGTGTATTGCAAAATACAAAGAGAAAACGAAACCCACGTAACCCTTATTGCAGGGAAGTCAAAAGTAATACCTCTGAAGAAACCACAATCCATCCCACGCTTGGAACTTTGCGGCGCTCTCTTGTTGTCAAAGCTTATGGGAAAAATCATCTTATCACTTACGAGCTACAAGGTACATGTTTATGGTTGGATTGATTCAACGGCAGCACTAGGTTGGTTAAATGGCGAACCGGAGAAATGGAAACCCTTTGTTGCAAATCGAGTGAGGAGCATTACAGAAATAATCCCTAAAGAAAACTGGAGTTACATAAAATCCAAGGAAAACCCCGCAGATTGCGCAAGCCGCAGTTTACCTGCTGTTCAGTTAGCCAATCACTCGCTGTGGTGGCAAGGGCCCGACTGGTTACCACAATATAAGCCTAAAGAATCTCATAACATGCCGATTTATACAAGTATTACTAGCGAAGAACTCAGAAAAAAGGAAAGAGTAAACACGGTTATTGTTAACCCCGAAAATTCAATAATTAATCAGCTATTAACAAAATATAGCACATTAAGGAAAGTTACTCGAGTATTAGCTTACATCAACAAATTTATCGACATTGTTGTTTACAAGAAACAACGCACTGATTTCCTTACTCTGCAAAACATGAAAACAGCAAGAGAAATGTTAATTAAGCACGTCCAAAACGAATATTACCACGAAGAAATATCACGGCTGAAAAATAATGACCAACTAAATAAGAAAAGCCAGATTCTTAATCTCAATCCCATACTAGACTCCAATCTAGTACTCCGTGTCGGAGGCAGAATTAGACATTCAAATCTTGATCCCGAAATGAAGCATCCCATTATAATACCGAACCAGTCGAAACTGGCCGATCTTATCATAGATGAATCCCACAAACTTGTATTTCACGGTGGAGTAAAAATGACTACTGGATTTATAAGACGTAAATACTGGATTCTTGGAGGAAACCGAGTCACAAAGAAACGATTAAGAATGTGTGTTAAATGTAAAAGAAATAATCCCATAACACAACATCAAATCATGGGTGACTTACCTCCAGCACGATTGATTCCTAACCGACCCTTTTACCACACTGGAATTGATTATACAGGACACATCCTTATTAAGGCGAACAAAGGTCGTGGCATTAAAATCTGTAAAGGATACGTCGCAGTTTTTGTTTGTATGGTGACTAAAGCCATACATTTAGAAATCGTCTCAGATCTCACAGCGTCAGCATTTATTGCCGCGCTTAGACGAATGTCGGCTAGAAGAGGAGTTCCTGGGCACATCTATAGTGATCAGGGAACTAACTTTATAGGAGCCAACAAAATTTTAAAACAAGAGTTCGCCGAAATCTCCAATATCTTGGCTGAACAAGAAGTAACCTCGACAATCTCAGAAATGAATATTGAGTGGCACTTTAACGCACCATCATGGCCATCTGCTGGCGGACTCTGGGAAGCTGCAGTGAAGAGCCTAAAACATCATCTCAAGCGTGTCGTGGGAGAGCAAAAATTAACCTACGAGGAATACATTACCCTATTATCCCAACTCGAGGCATGTTTGAACTCCAGACCACTGTGCCCTCTGACAGAAGATCCTGAAGATCTGGACTTTTTGACCCCGGCTCACTTTTTAGCAAGTGGCCCCAACTTAACGATTTTCGAAACAGAACATGATCTCAGAACACGATGGCACCTGACGCAAAAAATCTACCAAGATATATGGTCTAAGTGGAAGACTGACTACCTCTCGCAGCTTTCTACACGAACCAAATGGCAGCAGCGTCAAAAAGATCTCAATCTTAACGACATCGTTATTATAAAAGACGACAACCTTCCACCAGGAAAATGGAGTCTAGGTCGCGTAGTAACGCTGCATCCTGGAAGCGACGGGCACGTAAGGGTCGTCACACTTAAAACTAAAAACGGGCTCTTAAAACGCCCAGTTGTAAAACTGTCCTTACTACCAACAAATGAAAATGATGAAGAGCCAAGTGCCCCAAAAGTTGATAATAAACCACCAACTACGAGGAAAAAACGTCCTATCTCATTCTCAGCTATGGTTTTATCTTTGACGTTATTCTTACTGTCACTAATACACACCGCTCAAGCATCCTACAACTTCACCATGCTGACAAACAAAAGTGTCTACTTCGACAAAATATCTAATATGTATCTAATAAGAGATGATTGGCATTTAATAGTGTATTATGACACAAAGCCTTATCAAGAGGGAACGGCGGCTCTATTAAAGTACATCAAGTATCTTGAGACCTTATGCTCTACGATAAGAACACAAACACCTTGCGACGGCGTCATGTTACAGCTCGCGCACGAGTTTGAAGAAATCAAACATTACGACAATATTGTCATGATGAATGACTCATTTATGACTAATAAGAAACGTCGAAGACGCGGCTTGCTAGACGGAATAGGCTACGTTGCAAATAGTTTATTCGGAGTGTTGGACCAACGATTTGCAGAAAAATATGAGAAGGATATTGACCTTTTAAAACATAATGAAAACCATCTATACAACCTCTGGAAAAACCAAACGTCTGTCGTAGAAGCTGAATTTAATCTCATGAAAAGGATGGAGAATACCATTAACAAACATCACAAAATAATAAACCAAAAGCTTAATTATCTCCAAGATTCGTATAAAAACCTCACTCAGCAATTGCAAAATGTAACTATGATCACAGATTTCATAACCTCGGCTTTCACTGCCAACAACTTGCTGTATACCCTTCGACGAATCCAGGACTCCATTTTAGATACAGTAACTGACATTTATAGTGGAAAATTAGATTTTCATTTGATATCTCCGAAGCAACTCAGATCAGAGCTAAGCATAATTTCAGCACAAATATCTGGAGACTTGGTAGTTCCTGTCGACAACTTTAACCTTAAAGATCTCTACAGCTTGCTCAAAGTAAGAGCCAAATACTCTGGCAAATACTTAATTATAGAAATAAGAATACCCCTGATTGAAAGGGATCTTTATGAGGTATTCAATCTTATCCCGGTACCACGTATTGCGAAAGATAACATGATGATGAAGGTCAAAACTATCTCGGAATTAGCAGCCATCAACATGAGAAAAGATTCGTTTTTGACTGTCACAGACACGGATTTGGAGTCATGCGTATTACAAAACCCTGTGACTATTCTGTGTCAGAAGGCCTATTCACCACATGAAAGATGATCATAGCCTTTGCGAGACGATCCCAGGTACGAGAACTTGTAAAACTAAAACTACTACGTGCACGAATGACTGGAGGGAGTTAACATCAGAAAACAAATATTATATTTTATGCTGCAATGAATGTAACGTCAAACTTCTGTGTGAAAATCAAGTTCAGGCAGTTAGGTTATCAGGTGCTGGTCTGTTGCGCGTAGGGGAAGGCTGTTTAGTAAAGACAGAAGACTTTATGGTATATTCAAACAAAAGATTGTCTAGTAAAATTAGCACGACGACAAAGATTATCTCGCCAGAACTATCATCAATCAATCACATGATAAATATCACCATGCCAGAAATCTCATATGAGCTTAATCCCAATAACTCGGACAATCTCATGCAATTTGAAGCTATTAAGAGAAGTCTGGAGATCATGAAGCAGAGTGTATCTCCTATCACGACGTCCACCAGTATGCTGCTATATATATCACCATATTTGGAATCTTGCTATTGGTGGCAGCTTACTGTTTTAAACTTTGGTGGCAAAGACAACGTAGAGGAAATGGTTCCACTTCTACAGCAGAGCGGTTGACAGCCTCTGCAGCGACGACGGCGGCGTCGCCACGCACCGTTCCAGAAAGTGTAGTGATTGAGTGTAGTGAAATTAGGGAAAAAGGGCAATGTAGTCATAAATCAGTGAAAAGTGATCATAAGAGACTAGCTCTATCTAGTGAGTGCTTACAAAAAAAGGAAGATAGAGGTTCTTCACCAATCTTTCGTGTATTTTCTCTTCCTGATTTACACTGTAACGACTCTGTTTAATTTGTAATGTTACTTTCATCTCATCTTTTAACATAATTAACCCTACATTATTACTACATATTTTAATATTATAAGAACATTGTTTTCACCTTGTTAATATTAATTTCGCTACCCATTTAACATTACATACGTACTAACCCCATTTCTTTCTCCCTCGGGAGCATGTTCGGGTCAATCACCGAACAAATGAATGTCAGCATAATCGCGACACCGCGTCATATGCCTTGAATATTATTTTATGTATTACTTAAGTAAAGTAGTCAGTACGCTTTCGGACAGCATATCGGGCGCGACTCAATCTCATCCTATTCACCTCATTAGTTCTATTAGTTATTCTTTATTACTGAAATACAGTATCTTTATAATCTTTAATCTTAGTTTACCTATCTCAATCTCACCCCAACCCCTAACAATTTCATTATAAGTGCGGAAAGCCTGTCATTGCAAAGAGTTCCGACAAATGTCTAACCGAGCCGAGGCACTGCCGACGGCGAGGGTTGACAGTCGGAACAAGTTGCAATGACGGTTCCGCACGTGTACTGAACAACTATTTTTAATACAGTTGCGAAAAAATTAAGCAATTTAATAAAATAATAAAACCGTAATTAAACTCGCAAAGAACATTTTTGGAAAATGGCGCCTACCGTAAAAGAATATAAGCAGAGATTTTTTTTGTTTTCTTTACCCATTCTGGGTAGGCAAAGGGAACTAGATGCCCCATACAGCCAAGTCTCCAGTAGATTTTTTTTATTGATATGAAATAAAAATGAAATTTAATGAGATAAAATGGAATGAAACCTTTAACTCATTGAATCAAATAATTAAATCTGGTATTGAAACAAATTAGTAGCTTCTTTAGAAATATTTGCATGAATCATAAAAACTTCTATGATTTTATTTAGTAAATACTTCGTGGTTGGTTTTTTTTAATGAACATTATGTTGACAGTTGGGAAAGAGAACGCACGAGTTCGGGAAAGGTAAAGAAAAAGCACGAGTACGTAATAGCCCACATCCCGAACGCTATACGTCCCTGCAATACGCCACTTTTTGGCGCCACGCCACTTTTTGCTGTATTAAAATAGTATATTTCATTATAAGTGCGGAAAGTCTGTCATTGCAAAGAGTTCCGACAAATGTCTAGCCGAGCCGAGGCACAGCCGACGGCGAGGGTTGACAGTCGGAACAAGTTGCAATGACGGTTCCGCACGTGTACTGAACAACTATTTTTAATACAGTTGCGAAAAAATGAAGCAATTTAATAAAATAATTAAACTCGCAAAGAACATTTTTGAAAATGGCGCCTACCGTAAAAGAATATAAGCAGAGATTTTTTTTGTTTTCTTTACCTATTCTGGGTAGGCAAAGGGAACTATGCCCATACAGCCAAGTCTTCAGTAGATTTTTTTTATTGATATGAAATAAAAATTAAATTGAATGAGATGAAATGGAATGAAACCTTTAACTCATTGAATCAAATAATTAAATCTGATATTGAAACAAATTAGTAGCTTCTTTAGAAATATTTGCATGAATCATAAAAACTTCTATGATTTTATTTAGTAAATACTTCGTGGTTGGTTTTTTTTTAATGGACATTATTTTGACAGTTGGGAAAGAGAACGCACGAGTTCGGGAAAGGTAAAGAAAAAGCACGAGTACGTAATAGCCCACATCCCGAACGCTATACGTCCCTGCAATACGCCACTTTTTGAGCAACTGTATTAATAGTAGATTATTGCATCGAGCACAAAGTAATTTATTATTGCACCGAGTGCCTGATTTAGAGCCTGAGCGTTAGCGAGGGCTCTAATCTAACAGGCACGAGGGCAATATAAATTACTTAAGGCGAGGTGCATAATCTACTTTTCTTTCAACTATTACATAAAGGAATAGTAGATAAAAGAAACTCATATCAAACAGTTAAAAGATTTTCTATACTTAACACTGTCGTCTTCATTTAGAATGTTTTCCGGAGTTAATGTGTCGCTAAATGATTCCATTTTAATTCGAAGCCGAAGCACTCAAAATCAGTTTTTTTTTTTTTTTTCTTTATTAGTAAGAACCAAGTTCTTACTAGTTAATTGCAATCTAGCCTAAGAAGACTAATAAACAATTTAAATCTAACTTATTATGCTACGTTATAAATTATGTTAATGCTAAGAATAGTGTCCATAATTAGGTATGCACTTTTACACACGTTCGTAACACTTCCTTAGAGTCTGGTAAAATTGATAAAACACTTTGTTCATGTGTTATATAAATAGCACAACATTGTTACTATTATTGATTCACTTACACTACACTAATTCAAATGGTTTAGTTCTCTTTAGTCTACGCACTATGTCTGTGTTGTCTAACAGCTGGATTGCCTCAACATTCACGTGTCGATGGAGTCTGTGTTCGTGGGCTTCAGCAAATTTTTGTGTGATGGTGGTGACGAATTCCATGTCGAGGTCACGGTGGAGGTCATCGTTTCTTATGTACCAGGGTGCATTTACAGCAGCCCTGAGTACTTTATTTTGGAACTGTTGAATTATTTTGACGTTGGTTGGCTTAGTACAGCCCCAAAGTTGGATACCATACGTCCAAATTGGCATCAGAATATGCTTGTATATTATCAACTTATTATGTATTGATAAACAGGATTTCCTTCCCAGTAACCAATACAAACGTTTATAACGAATATCGAGTTCCTGTTTTTTCTTTTTGATATGGGCTTTCCAACGCAGCTTGGCGTCGAGAGTTATGCCAAGGTATTTGGCTGTATTAGCATAAGGTATTTGCATACCATTTATGTAGAGTGGGTGGTAGTCACTGTGTTTGTTTGTGAAGTTAATGTGAACTGATTTTGACTCATTCAGTTTGATCTTCCACTTTTGTGTCCAGTCGTAAACTTTGTTCACAGCTAGTTGAACTTTCTCTACTGCTTCTCTGTGGCTTGATCCGGTGGCCATAATAGCAGTATCATCTGCAAAGGTCGCTATGGTGCTGTTTTCCAGCTCTGGGATGTCACAAGTGTATAACAAGTACAAAATTGGGCCAAGCACACTTCCTTGAGGCACCCCAGCTTTTATGGTTTTTAGCTCGGAATATGCATCCTCTTGGCGTATTCTAAACATTCTTTTAGTTAAATACGACTCTAGGATATCTACAAATTCTGGTAGCATGCGTCTGAGCTTAAATATGAGACCCTCATGCCAAACTTTGTCAAAAGCTTGCGCGACGTCTAAGAACACGGTAGCACAGACTTCTTTATTTTCTAGCGTTTTTTCAATAACATTAGTTATTCTATGTACCTGGTCTAACGTTGAGTGCTTTTCTCTGAAGCCAAACTGGTGATCTGGAACTAGGTTTTTATCTTCTATTACTGGTTTTATCCGTTTTAGTAACAGTTTTTCAAATAACTTTGATAGTACGGGTAACAGAGAAATGGGTCTGTATGATGATGCTTCGTGGGGAGGTTTCCCAGGCTTCGCAATCATAATGACTTCAGCAACCTTCCATGGCTCAGGTACATATTTTAAGATAAATGAAGCATTTATTAGTTTGGTCAGCTTTACTATGGCTTTGCGTGGGAGGCGTTTTAGAATTTCCCCTGTGATGAGGTCGTAACCGGGAGACTTTTTTGAGCTAATGTTGTTTTGAATTTCTCTCATTACTTCCTTAGGAGTCACAAGCTTGATTCTTTGGTTTTGTGATAAATTTACACTCTCATGTATTTCTACAGAGCTTTCGTTGGGTTGAAAGGTTTCTTCTAAATGTTGAGCAAATCGGAACGCCTTTTGGTCATTGCTTATTGCCCATTTTCCGTTGCTGTCTCTGATGGGCGGTATTTGTATAATCTGCCTTTTTAGATTTCTCGTCGCTTTCCAAAGTGAGTAATCCGTTGATTTGTCATTGGTAAGCTGAAGAAGGTTGGTTTTCAGAGATTCATCCTCAAATTGTAGAATTTTTCTCTTTAGTCGTTTAGTTAGGTTATTTAGTGTTGTTTTATGACGCGGGAACCGTGTTTGCTGCCACAACTTCCTTTGTTTTCTTTTTTCTGATAGTAAATCCACAATTTCTTTAGGATAGATAAATCCCTTATATTTGCGTTTTAGCTGAGGTGTATTGCTCCACGCACATTGTTGAATATTAATAATGAATTTGTTTACTTCTGAGTCAAGCTGATCTTGCGTTTTTATCGGAGTTTTAAGGTCGATAATATTATCTAGATCAAGAGCAAAACTGTCCCAATCTGTGGACTTATTAACCAAGGTTAAGTGGCTTTCTTTTAATAGGATTTTTTGACTTAGCATTAGTATAATCGGAGAATGGTCAGAGTTCATAGTAAAACTTTCCTCCAAACTGATGTAATTGGTGGATATATTTTTGCAGATGAAAAAATCTATAAGATCCGGTATTTTCTGGTGGTCAGTGGGCCAGTATGTAGGTTTGCCTGTACTCATTACTTCACAAAGTGTTTCTTTAACTGCACTTAAGAGCTGTCTTCCTTTAGTTGTAGTAAGTCTTGAACCCCAATGCGTATGCTTAGCATTAAAATCGCCGCCTAGGATAAATCGCTGGCCTAACAATTCAAAAAGATGTAAGTATCGCTCTTTATAATAATAATATGCGAGTATATGGCTGCAATGGACACTTGACAAAACTTAGTTTTAACAGATACTGCCACTGCTTGAATGTCTTCTTCTTCATATTTACACTGCACGTAGTGACTAATGTTTTCTTTAATTATAACCGCACTACCCCCCCTGGCAGAGTTGCTAGGGTGGAGGGAATTATATATCATGTATCCTCTAAATTTGATAAAAGATTGCTTTGTGAAATGCGTTTCGGAGATTAAACACACGTCTATATTTTCTGTATCTAGGACCGCCTGCAATTCATGCTGATGTTTGAGGAGTCCATTGGAGTTCCACGCCATTATTTTAAGTGTGTTATTCATTTTTGATTATTCAAGACAGCTGTTTTAGTGCTGGATTCTAGCTTCTCTAATCTCTTATCAAATGAGGTAATGCACTTCAAGATCTGGTTTATCTTATCCTCTAAGTTCAGAGGTTGAGATCCTTGTTTTGCAGCTTGTGCGTAAGTACCAATGTTGGTTACTTGCATGGCTGGTTGTTTTGCAGTTGACTGGACACTTGCTTTCTGCGCCTGTTTACCAGGGTGTGTTAAAGGAGGAAACTGTTGGGTATTAGGCACCGTAGGTTTCTTTTTTAAAACTTTATTTTTCATAATTTGCATCTGTTTGGCTACTTCACACCCTCTATAATTGGCAGGGTGAGGTAGGCCGCAGTGGATACATTTTGGTTTCTCTTGCGGAGATTTGGTACAATTGGCTGTAAGATGCTTGCCAGTGCATTTCACACACCTTGGCTCTTTTTGACAATATTTATGTGTATGCCCATAAGCTTGGCATCTTTTGCATTGGGGAATGAGTGCTGGATTTTTGAGTGGATGTATTTCAATTTTACACCCTAATATGTACTTAATGCCGTAGATTTTGTTGACATCTTCATCGTTATAAAATGATAAAACGAACATGTTGAGTGGTTCTTTGGTCTTCCAGCTCAATTTACTATCTACCTTTTCTATTTTTAGGCCTTGGGTTGTTAAATCTTCCTTAATTCGATCTGGTTGGCAAGAAGAGTGTAGTTTCTTTACCACAACTCTAATTGGTCTAGCCTGCTTGTTTTCGTATGAATGCCAGTGGTAGTCTTTTTCAGACAAGAACCTGGCAATTACTCTATACGAGTCTTCTGATTTGGCGTTAACCTTCACACAATCCCCATTCATCATTTTTGCTGTAAATGATTCCGCTGGTTGGCTTTCAATTAACGAATCGTAGAACGTTTGATAGTTCTTGATTCCGTCTATTATGATTGGCGGTGGTAAGGGCACTTTTTTGACCGAAGTGTGATTATGATGAAATTAAAGCATAGTTGGAAGAAAAAAATTATAGACGTCTTGTTCATAGGCGTAACGTGTGAATAAGATCTGTGGAGTAAAAGACATCAACGCGTTCTCAAGTATTAGCGCTTCGCATCTCAGTGTCCTGCCAGCACAAACAATAGCGTGACGTTACCACCCTGGAGCTTTTTAGTGAATCCTGTTCATAGTGACTTTAGTGTTAGGAAATACTTTTCTTCCAACTATGCTTTAATTTCATCATAATCACACTAAAAACTCAGCACAAAGCGAGTCTTTAGTGCTCTAGAGCAATAAAAATGTATGAAATTTCATTATTGCACAGTTTTTTTTTTTTTAATCGCACCGATGCCAATCTCAATGGATTAGCTCTATTCAGCCAGCCGATATCAATACTTTTTTTTTACATAAGTATTATTCGTTTCTATCCTACTACTTGTTCCAAATTTAAAAAATGATTGTTGCTAACTAGTTACTATAAAATGAAAGAAATTTAAAAAAGTAATTTGGCGGGAACTTTTGGGGAACTTTGTTAATTTTGCTTGACAATATTTTTGGAAACGATAAAGTGTGATACTATCTGATTTTGAGTGCTTCGGCTTCGAATTAAAATGGAATCATTTAGCGACACATTAACTCCGGAAAACATTCTAAATGAAGACGACAGTGTTAAGTATAGAAAATCTTTTAACTGTTTGATATGAGTTTCTTTTATCTACTATTCCTTTATGTAATAGTTGAAAGAAAAGTAGATTATGCACCTCGCCTTAAGTAATTTATATTGCCCTCGTGCCTGTTAGATTAGAGCCCTCGCTAACGCTCAGGCTCTAAATCAGGCACTCGGTGCAATAATAAATTACTTTGTGCTCGATGCAATAATCTACTATTTCTTCCAACTATGCTTTAATTTCATCATAATCACACTAAAAACTCAGCACAAAGCGAGTCTTTAGTGCTCTAGAGCAATAAAAATGTATGAAATTTCATTATTGCACAGTTTATTTTTTTTAATCGCTCCGATGCCAATCTCAATGGATTAGCTCTATTCAGCCAGCCGATATCAATACTTTTTTTTTACATAAGTATTATTCGTTTCTATCCTACTACTTGTTCCAAATTTAAAAAATGATTGTTGCTAACTAGTTACTATAAAATGAAAGAAATTTAAAAAAGTAATTTGGCGGGAACTTTTGGGGAACTTTGTTAATTTTGCTTGACAATATTTTTGGAAACGATAAAGTGTGATACTATCTGATTTTGAGTGCTTCGGCTTCGAATTAAAATGGAATCATTTAGCGACACATTAACTCCGGAAAACATTCTAAATGAAGATGACAGTGTTAAGAGCGTATGGTACCTAAAACGCGAGTTTTATAATGCGAAAAAGTATAAGATTAACTGCAGTAATCAACATCAGAAAAATATATGATATTCTTCAGGATATATGCTAGTGCCATAGTGTTGTGAAAACATAATACAACTAACTTTGCTCGATAGAAAAAAATCGCGAAGATACCTCTAAAAAATTCTTTTAACGAGTAAAAACCATACTAAAATACATGTCATCGTTCTGATTTTTTTGCCAAATAATTCTACAAGCAACATACTAAAGTCATAGTGTTTTACTTTTTTAGTCCAATCAATAGTTTCTTTGTAAATCGCAAAATACCACTAATTTCGCACTATGCGGCCGCAGCGAAAGACGTAACAACCGCTTTGTAGTGCAAGCTGATTAGAACTTTATTCTAACAGTATTTCAAGCGAAGTTTGAACCACCACAAATAGGGTTGCTAATCTGAGGTAGCATACGCTCTTAAGTATAGAAAATCTTTTAACTGTTTGATATGAGTTTCTTTTATCTACTATTCCTTTATGTAATAGTTGAAAGAAAAGTAGATTATGCACCTCGCCTTAAGTAATTTATATTGCCCTCGTGCCTGTTAGATTAGAGCCCTCGCTAACGCTCAGGCTCTAAATCAGGCACTCGGTGCAATAATAAATTACTTTGTGCTCGATGCAATAATCTACTATTACTACACCTACCTACACCTACCTACACCTACCTACACCTACCTACACCTACCTACTACCTACCTACTACCTACCTACACCTACCTACACCTACCTACTACCTACCTACACCTACCTACTACCTACCTACCTACACCTACCTACTACCTACCTACACCTACCTACTACCTACCTACACCTACCTACTACCTACCTACACCTACCTACTACCTACCTACACCTACCTACTACCTACCTACACCTACCTACCTACACATACCTACTACCTACCACCTACCTACCTACTACCTCCTACTACCACTGAAAAAACATTACCCTAAAGTTTGCTATTCGTCGCCCCTGAGTTACGCTTCACCCACTCAACCTTCGTTATGCTAAGGATACTTGTTAAGGCAGTCTCGCCAATGGTGGTGTATGGCTGGCGTTGTATCACTTCGTGGAGCTGTCTGCAAAACCTCGTCAACCTGTTTGAGCGCTCATACGTGGAATGAGAAGTGACCGATAAAATCGACACATTATGTAATTAATGCATAGTTCCGGGAAGCCGGTGTGGGCGGGTGTACATCAATACTCGCCGCTACAGGAACTGCTGCAAGTGACACGTAGTTAACAAGTCCGACACTATAAATATTTGTTTACGAATGCGATCACCGATAGCTGATAGCGCGTTCATTAGAATAGCTGAGGAACTATCACAACTATGTGACGGCGGTGTGATCTCATCAACAATGAACTTGGAGCTATTCAATTAATTCCCAACAATAGTATTCTAATGGCAATAAAAGCGATGGTATCGTGGCTAGGGTCGGTCGCGGTTCCCAGCGGTTGCCCACTGCTGGGCGATATCATCGCATATCTGGCGTTCACTAAATCTTTTGGGACGCGTTAATGGGACTGTTTAGTTGTTTAATTCGTTTTTTATCGCGTTCGCATACATTTAAATTAATTAGCGCTACTGGAGCGATGTGCGCGCGATACTAGACACCCTCCCCCCTCCCCCTCACGGCCACCGCAGATTGCTTCAAATACTTAACGATAGTAAAAACATATTTTTGATGACGCACAACTGAAAAAATGATGTTTCAAATGGATATTGTTTCAGTTAAGAAAGTACGATATTTACTTATTTATTACTCTTTGATCTAGCGCGTGATCCCAGATACGCATGAGAGACGCTGTTCCTTAGATAGACGAGTGAGTATCGTATAGTGTATAGTATGCGCGGTGCAGATTACACGAGTGACGTGGTATGCTAATGTGACGTCACGCTATCTCACGTCAGCGCGCTATCGACGTGACGCGACGTGACGCGACGTCGGCACATCAAGCGACGAGACGCGGACGCTAAACCTGATCGTAATTAATGAATTAACCCGAGGATCACAGGAATGCCTTAATTGACGGCTAATTACCGGCGTAAGGTTGGCAACGCGACGGCGACCGCCCGCCGCGCGCTCCACGCAGCAAAAACGCAGCGGACACGCAGGAACCACGCCCCTCCGCCGGTGACCGCCATCGACACACACACCGCCACTAATTAACAACATGTTGTTAGCTCGCATGCACTTGCTCGAACAACTTGTACTTACTTACTTATAGCGGAGCCAGTCTAACGAGTGACGTCATCGCTCCACTTTATATCTAGAGCTACAATACGTGTAACATGTGAGTTGCTAGTAGCCCGGGTCACTGACCGATAAGGTTTCAATTGTTTTGTTTACAAAAAGCAAAATTTAAAATTTTGAAAAAACCCACGACTGTTAAAAATTAATTAAAAAAAGGATAAAATAATATAAAACACCCGCCTTAAAAAAACCCAAGAATGTCCGTCGGGGGCTGCCATTAAATGAACTAGTTTTGCAATGTTCAGCTCCCGACGGACATTCTTGGGTTTTTTTAAGGCGGGTGTTTTATATTATTTTATCCTTTTTTTAATTAATTTTTAACAGTCGTGGGTTTTTTCAAAATTTTAAATTTTGCTTTTTATTTTAAATTTTTTACTTTTATTTTAATTTTTTTATCTAAGAACATGCACCAATCAAACCTAAACCCATAACTGAAAACTGAATCAAAATCGGACTTGTAGTTTTGGAGAAAAATGGCAACTTTGATTTATACAAATTTTTTTTGCTGCAGCGCCCCCTGGTGAGTTGTCACTGTAACACCTATCTAAGAACATGCACCAATCAAACCCTAACACATAACTGATAACTGCATCAAAATCGGACAAGTAGTTTTGGAGAAAAATGGCAACATGTATTTGCACAAACACACAAACAAACAAACAAACACACAAACAAACAACCTCTCACCCCAAACGCATATACCGTCTCCGTTCCGTCGTGGGTAAAAAATATCATAATTGAAACTGCACAGACACGTGCGTCACTCACACATGGCGCCACTGAATGCACTAGAGCAGCAATTCCCATTAGGTGGGTCGCAACCAGGCACAGGACATCTAAATAAAATACCGGTCGCAGCATTCCTGCCTTATTTCTAAAATAATATCTACTACTATCGATCGACGCATTGTAAGTATTCGCAAGAACAGATTCAACTTTTTCAGAAGAACATCCCCAACAAACAAGCTTTCTACATTCCTGCAAGAATTTGCAGTCTTTATGAAGTGAATGGTGAAGCTCTAAAGCCTAAATGCATAGTTTATTGAATGATAGACTCAATATCAATTTGTGACAACTGCCAAGAAAACTGTTAGTTCAAACATTATTAAACACTGAGTTGTTACAGCTGTGAGCTGTCACATCGTCGTTTGAGAGTGAGATCTGATCTGATGAGGGTGCAAGCCACGTCCGAGGAGGAGGCATCACTTCACATTACTCATTTGGATATCACATCAAACGAATGCAGTAACCGTGACATCAACCGATGGTTCTGTTCGCTCGTTTGCTTTTGAGAAACGACTTGTGTTTCTTCATCGACCTCGCAACAGCAAATAAGACCAAGAGAGGCTTCCGGTAACGTCATGGTATTTAAAGCCTGCCACGCACAAGTTATGGAGTAAGACCAAGTGAGATCTTGTAGTCGCTCACAGTCTCACAGTGTTCAGTGCTTCTGTTGCAGTTTGTACTGGTGAGTGTTGCCACGTGTAGTTCACGATAACACTGACGTATTTCTTCAGTCAAATCACAGCGATACGTATCAGTTCACCGGTGACGCGTGTGATGTGCTTGTAACTGATCCTCCGCGACTGCCGTGCTCGTGCGCTAACACTTCACCGACGGTCCCCGACGGCGACGCGGCGTGTGCGCATCGCAACTAATGCACGGATTATGTAAACTTGCGACTAATGCCGATCCCATGCGGACGATAACGATTCTCGATAAACAGTGACATTTTATTTTCACAGCGACTCGTAAACTTACTGAAGTAGCGAGTGTTTGTAATTCCGGAGATAACATCGCACAAACATACACACATAACAGTTCATAAAGAGCTCGGGTCGGTGGTGACAGGTTACACGGCAGGGTCCAGCGTTGAAGTGTTTCTACCGAATTATGAAATATAACGACGTGCGGTGTCAGATATATTCAAATTCAAATTCAATTATTTATTGCAAATCACATGTGTTTTACAAGATCTTATAATAAAAATATAGTTCACATGGACCCTGTCGGGCACAACAATTTTTAAAAAATATTGATAGTAGCATTATAAATTATCAATAGTAATTAGAAAATAATAAATTAATTTTAATAAGCGAAAATAAAAATTAAAACAGAGAATAAAAGTCAAAATAAAATTATAGTTAAATACATCATGTCATTAAAATTATAATCCAAATACAGTCATGATTAAGATGTTATTCTAATACAATACAATAATACAAAATGTCAATAATAATAAATAATACAAGTTAATCCAATAAGGTGTCATCATTCAAAAAGTCATTTAATGTATAATAACAATTGTCAATTAATAGTTTTCTGACTCGCTTTATAAATATGTTGTCATTTTCTTCCATTCTAATCACCTTAGGAATTTTATTATAAATTTTTATTGACGTGACGTGAGGGCTAGTGCTATGTAGTTTTAGTTTTGATTGGGGCAATACGAGAGTATTTTCGAAACGTGAACGCGGTGCATATCGCCGAGGTTGGTCAGAGATTTTGACAAAAAAGTTTGGATACTGTCTTACAAATTTACAGACTTCTAAAATATATATTGATGTCAAGGTCAAAATGTCCAGTTTCTTGAAATAAGGTCTACAACTTTCGTCGTTTTCAATATGGACCATTATCCTAATACACTTTTTTTGTAGTATAAACAACTCGTTGCTGTCAACACTATTTCCCCAAAGAATTATTCCATATTTTAGCCATGCGTATGCATACGCATAGTAAGTGGATAGGGCAGTTTTTAAATCGGTTGTCTTTTTGAGCTCACGTAGTGCATATATGAAACTAGAAAGTTTAGATTTTATTTTCTGAATATGAGCTTTCCACGTCATATGTGTATCTAACTCCAGACCTAGCAAGGTAAAAGTATCTACACATTCCACTGTAATACCGTCAAAAGTAAAATTTATAAAAATGGGTTTTTTTTGATAAGGCCTAAATTGCATTATTTTCGTTTTCAAAAAGTTAATTTCCAAGTTATGGTCTTTCATCCAATCTTGTATATTTACCATTATTTCATTTAAAGTGTCATGTAGGCGTTCAGAGTCATTGCAAGAAGTCAATATTGAGATGTCATCAGCGAACAATACGCACGATTCCGTCATAATTTTAGGGAGGTCGTTTATATAAATCAAGAATAATAAACACCCTGCAACACTACCTTGAGGAATTGAATTTTTAACACAAAGCGCATTTGAACGTATATGGCTGTGTTGCCTGTGTCGTGATCCCAATAGTCAATTTCTACGAATTGTTCTCGGTTTTGCAGGTAGGATGCGAACCATTTGTGAGCTATTCCTCTAACGCCGATTCCGTATAGTTTGTTAAGTAGAATATTGTATAGTACCTTATCATAAGCCTTTGTCATGTCAAGTAAGATTCCAATAGCGTATTTTCTATTATTTAAAACGTCCAGTATTTGTTGTGTAAATTTATAAGTTGCTAAAACTGTAGATCTTTTTTCCCGAAAACCATTTTGAGCTTCATCGAATATATTAAATTTTTCGCAGAATTTATAAACGCGTTTACACATTGCCTTTTCGAAGATTTTTGATGATGTCGGTAGTAGTGCAATAGGTCGATAATTATTTGGGTCAGACTTCGAGTTTTTCTTATGAATAGGTTTTATAATGGATTTCTTTAACGCGTTTGGGAATATTCCTTCAGAGAACGATTGACAGATTAATAGGTAAAACGGTAATGTTAGTTCTTCAGCACAAGTTTTTATTAATATGGGAGGTAGTTCATCCAATCCGTGACTGTATTTACCTTTAAGATGTTTTATTATATTTTTTATTTCTTGCGGTGTGGGTAGATGCAAAAACATAGTGTTCTCAGTCGGTCGGAGCACAGGCCGACCGCGCGGCTCTGCGTCCCCACTTTGGCTTGTTTGTCCTATTGATGCAAAAAAATCGTTGAACGAGTTAGAAACTTGTTTTGGGTCGGACGTTAGTTTATTATGGACTGTCAATTTAATGTTTTGTTGTGTCTTAGGTAGTTTTTTATTAGTACGCTCTTTAATTATTCTCCACATTGATTTGGTTTTATTGTTTGAGTTTCTGATTTCCGTAATAAACTGTAGCTTTTTTGATTTACGGACTATTTGTTTCAATGTCTTTTCGTATAATTTATAATGGTTTCTTAATACAGGATCATTTGAGTAGGAAGTAAGGATTCTTAATAACCGTTTATTTTTACATGAGATTCTTATACCTCTTGTCAACCAATCCTTTCGTTTGTTTTGATTTAATTTAATAGTTTTAACGGGTATACAGTCATTTAATATTTTAAGTAAAAACTTTTCAAATGAGCTATAGTTCTCATCCATGGTTTTATTCGATTTTATTATTAAGTCCCAATTTATGTTTTTTAATGCAGTTTTAAATTTTTCCATATTGTTTGAATTAAAAATTCGTTTTTTTGTTTTCCATACTATGTGTTTATTAGGCATGGCATCTAGTTTTTTTAATTTTACTACTATTCCTTTATGATCAGAAAAACCATAATCGTTTACTTGAGTAATTATTAATTGAGACACAAAGTTGACAAATACTAGGTCAAGGCAGGTTGAAGTGGTTTCCGTCACTCGAGTTGGTTTACTAATACATTGAATGAAATTAAATTCTAGCATTAAGTTTAGTAGTGTTTTGGTTTGTATGTTATTTTCCAGTATATTTACATTGAAATCTCCTCCGAATATGATTTTATTTTTATTATATTTCTTTAGTAGGAGTTCTAGAATAAGTTTCAACTGTCTATAAAATACATCAGGCTGTCTGTTATTCCAATATAAAGATATAAGTAACGTTTTAAGTTGAGGCAATTCAACGGCACATACTTCTATTATGTATTCCACTGACTTATCCATAATATCCTTTCGCTCAATAAATTCTAAGTTTTGTCGTAATAGTATGCATACACCGCCGCCTTCGTAGTTCTGTCGACAGTATGACGCTGCGAGGATGTATCCATTGATATTAATTAGTTCTTTCTTTCTTTGTGATAACCAAGTTTCCGATAAGCAAAGTGCTAGGTAGTGTCCGTTGTTTTCGTCAAGAAATGCTTCTAATAGGTGTAGTTTATTGTTGATACTTTGCATGTTCTGGAATAATACTGTGATATCAATATTTTGGGTGACGAAATGTGCCACTTTTGTTTGACCTTGAGAGATCGGTGTCTGTGTCGTGTTCGTATGTTATATTGTTAATATTTTCGTGGGGGATGTCATTTTTTTGTAAGTTAATAGGTTGGGTTGAGTCAGTTTTGTTTGTTGCGGAGTTTTGTTTTGTCGTCACAGTGAGTTCTTGTCGTCGGCCGTCTACTATTAATTGTTTATTTTTGATGATTGCGTGGTGTCCCCGTTGTCTTGCTAAGCGTAGGTTTTCGTGTAGTGTCTTTTTCTGTCGAAGAGCAGTCTCATCCAAGTATTCGCTAATAAAAAGTCCTGTATGTTTGAAGTACGTTGCGTTGTCCAGTAGATATTTCGTCATTCGTTTGCTTATCAGTTCAATAACAATGGGTCTCTTAAAGTTGTTGTTTCTTCCTATTCGTGAGAGTCCTTCGATATATCCAGTCAGGTCTACATTTAAGACATCGTGGAATGCTTCAATAACACGATACTCTAATTCATTTTCTGATTCTTGGTCATATTCTGTAAGTCCGAATAGTACCATTTTTTTATAATAACTATCCTGTTGTGGGTTTCCTATTGTTGTCACATTTTGTTTTATTTCCTTTAGTTGTTGTTTAAGTTCTTTGTTTTCTTCTCGTAATGTTTCTATTTCCTTGTTTAGTGTTTTAATATCGTTTTTTATTATTTCTTGTTCATGTGTTAACTTGTCGGTATCTTTGAAAATATCTTCCTTTAATTTTGAGATAGATTTTTGTATTTCTTTTTGGATTGTGTTCTTTAGTACGGATAGTAAGGATTGATTATTCTTTTCAAGTTTCGAATCCAGCAACTTACTGAGGGTATCTAAGGTGATCGATAGTCCTTCTGGTTGGGTTTCCTGCGTTCTCGTAGTGTTTTGATTATAACGGTCAGGGGTTTTGCACTCGGCATTTGTGGTAATACTTATGTTTTGTTCGTTCTGTGCATCGTCAATTGACATTGTAGTGTCGTCTAGCGGTGGAACGTTTGTTTTCCGGACAGGTGTATTGTCATTTCTATAGCGACGAGTGACATTTGTACAGGCTTGGCAGCGCCAACATTTCGTTAGTTCGAAATTATTTTCCAAATAATAGGCAGATGTCATATTTAGGCATGCATAATGGTATTTACTTGAGCACCCTGTGCATTTTAGAGTCTCTCCAGCGTATTTTATTTCTTGCTTGCAAGCTGGGCAATTCATTTTGATGGCAGTTACTTTTGGTAGTTTTTTTAAAAACCTGCTAGTTAGCGATGTAGTTGCCCGGTGTTGCGACCTTGCGACCAATCAGCTGCGATATCGGAGTGTGACGAAGATGCAGAGGGCGGGGTCAATGACCGCCACCAATGATGTCTCACGCAGTTTTGAGTGTTAGCGGAGAATGTTTGAAAAATTCACTGGTTTTTATTTTCACTTCGATATTGTTAGGTTTTCGTTTGGTGAATTAAGTTCTGGTTTCAGTATTATAACACAACACAAGGTCTTTTTTCTTCCGGTATAATCTTTATGAGCAATTTTTGGTATTTTCCATAGTTAATTTAATTTTTAAACACAGAGCGATACAAAAGCGATGTGAACCAATGCGCGCACCGGCTACTATCATGTATAATATGAGGAGGTGTTGTGAGAAGGACAATCACTGAACATTAGTTTGGGGATGTCCTTCTCACAATACTATTTAGTCTGTGTTCTCTGTTCTATTCAATTACTAACACTAGATATAAGTTATTTTACTGTTTACTAACAATATGGATCACGTTGTCTGAGAAATAAAAAATATTATTATTATTATTATATTCCGAATGAATTAACATTAAAACAATTTATTATTGAGCAAGATGTTTAGAAGAGTCTGCAATACTTACCGAGGTGCACTATCAGTACTATCAGATGTCATCTTAATAGTTTGACGCCACTCTACGAGTGCTCAGCGACGCGGCGTATCAGGGGGTCTACTCGCTAAGCACCAAACCCGTAAATACGGCCGTATAAACGGGTTTTTTTACTCTACGCCGTAAATGTGTGTAAATCCTACTCTCTAGTGATCACGGACCAATGACTTTAAAACGGAGTCATAGACAAGATTAGTTTGGATTAACGAACGAATGATAAAAGTCGTTATTTTTGCTTTATTCTTTCAGTTGATTCCCGGTTTTCTTACTTCGTGGTTTTCAAGCATTTAAAAAATTAAAAATATCATTGGTATTGTTAGGAAACGACTGCATTTGCACAAAATATTTATTATTATGTCTTTTTAGACATCATTTAAATATATTTGTCCGGGTTAAAGCTGTAACCTCTGCCTTCTTTGTATTTGATTAAAAGATACCGATTTGTCAATGGAAATGTCAAAATGTCAGTTTTTTATTTACAATAAATAATAAACAATTTGCATTATTAATACGAGTTACGACCCGGAAACTTTTCGTAATAAATTGTAAAATTGCCTCAAACGCTTTTGTAGGCCCTCACGCGCTCAAATAGAGGCACTCCTCGATTTTATAAGTGAAAACAACGAGTTGGTACCTACCAACAATAAACATCAGCGGAAACAAAAACAAACAAACACGGAGTAACTACGAGCCCCCCAAGCTAGTTAAAAGCACGTTGCCACCGGTAACAAGCCAATGACAGGCTGATGAGGAAGGCTTAATTTGTATGGACAACATGTTGCTGCGTCCCGCTATACATATCACATCACATCATGATGCCAGAAGTTTTGGAGTATTTAAGGAGCAACAAGATTCATTTCAAGTCTTTTATGGTGCAGGACACATCATCTTAAGACCCATATTATATAAAGGAGTTTTGGTCGTAGGATATTGTGTAATAATGTTTTCGCGAAAAGCTACATGGCACCTTGACTCGAAGCCCGCCAAACATAGTTAATGGTGTTAATTTGTTTGATGTATTAGTTTATTATTGTACTTGAAGATTATTTTATGTATTGTTTAGGGCATTCAATGCTTGAAAATAAATAATTTTGGTGCAAAATAAAAGAAACAACTGTTCAACATTAAATTATGCTTTTATAGTAGAAATCTTTGTTTTAGTTACCTATATCAGAATCTTCTGCCAGTCCCAGCGCCAAACCAAACCATTACCTACCTTCATTCTTGAATCAACACCATTTCTTTGCTTTTGTTGAGGCAAAAAAAAAGGTAATAGTTCCTCGCAGGAACCTTGAACCTTCCTTCCTTGTTTGTGTGTATGTTTGTAAAGAATAAACTCAAAAAACTACTGCGTCGATTGCAAAAATTCTTTCACCATTAGAAAGCTACATTCACCCTGAGTAACATAGGCTTTTTATCCATGTATTCCTAAGGCAACGGGAACTATGCGGGTGAAACCGCGGGACGTCCACTAGGCTTCAAATAATTCCCTTGTGAGCCTATAGTTCCTTTAAATTCAAAATGGTGAATACTCAACAACCGAAAGTTTTAGCGTGAAAACAACCGGCGAATCTACTTTTAAGAGCATTCAAAAAACAGCCATAATATTGATTTTCTAAAAAAGTTAAACTTTCGGGGCCTGCACGATAACTATTTTGTTATCGTATCAAATGACATAAAAATCCGCGTAAACAAGTGTCAAATTCAAATTTACGGACGGGCTAAAACTCATCGGGAGTAGGGCAAGCTGTCAAATCGACTAGTCATTCTATCAATTCTGAGTCAATTTCTATCTTAGTTCGGGCCGACTTTAGTACGGCCCGTAAATTTGTCGGCAGAGTTAGCGAGTAGACCCCCTGATCCACTTACGTTACATAACACATCAATAACACGCATTGTTGCTAACAATTACGTAAGTAAATGTGTGTGTGTGTGTCGGAGCGCGTATGTCAGGACTAATCCCGGACAGAACTGACAGCCAGACGTTTAGATCACTGCAGCTCATCCTTCAAATACATATCTTATCACAATACGATAAGGACTGTATGTAATCCTGTGGCGATGGACGAGCTTGTGATGAATATACTTTATGTGGGAGTTGAAACTTTAGCCTAATTAAAATTAAGTTATATTGTGTCGCAGCGGTGCACTTTCGGAGACTGCCTCACATCAACTCACATGCAGGTCGATAAGCGCGCAGCACGAGCACGTGCACGGCTAGTGACTGCAACTAATCATTATTGTAGTGTAAGAAGGTACCGATGCGCAAGACGCCTGGTGCGCATGCGCAAACGTGCGGTGACGACGCGCAACGAGCTGGCGCACAGGATGCTACCATTAGAGCTTACCATAGGAACCGGTCGGTGGCGGCCGTGGAGTCAAAGTTTTTGTCATTATTTATAGTCAGTACGTACATTAATATGAACGTACTAATTAATATTTGTATGGTCATTGATCATTGAGAACTCGAGAAGCTCCGTCACAAAGTGACCCGAAGTAATTGCATTTGATTGGCAAACAATACAACCGACATTCGAACTCTTCTAAGGAATCTGAAGCAATCTCATGAATTATTTCGCTTGCCTCTACGACGTTAAAGTCAGCATGACTTGTGTGAGCTAATAAAAGTCTCGGTAAGTAAGACTCCAGTCATACCGGCAGGTCACACCACCTGTCTGTACCCACTACTTATTAAGGTCGCAGGTCACCGGTGGGTGATGCTGGGGGTGTTGGGGGTGCGCAGGCGCACAACTTAATGCTTGCATTTAGCGCAGATTTATGTTATGCGTGTTATCAGTTTACGGTTTATGGCGGAGCAGTATTTTATCTCAGCGCGCATAAGTTATTATAACAAGAATATCAATCTTGTTAACGATCTCGTTTCATTGCGGGTACCAGCAGGCAGGGCAGGCAGGGCAGTCAGGCAGGGGAAGCTCCTGCGCAAATTGGAAACAGTTATTGTTTATAATCTACCTTCAGATTTTTGATTTTCTCCGCCTCGGGGCGACAGGGGCGGAGGGAGAGAGGTCGAGCGCTGGGCTCGGCGTGAAGTAGTTCGTATTGAGTCGCGCTGGGCGTCGAACGAATATTATAGTAGCCATAGAACGGGTGAAAGCGCACGCGCATTGATTAAATCGACTTGTGGAGTCATTTCGCGGCACCCAATTATACTAGTTAAGCAGTACGGTTAGCGACGCTGTGAATGTCGAACGGGTTATTGATAATATCATTGGTTTGCCTTGTCACGGGAGTGCTATTGGGAACGCACCGAGGCTTTTGTGGTTAGACTAATACGGAGTGAGTGTGGTGGCTCGCGTTAACGGCGTGGCTTGCAGCGACGTGGAAGAATCGTCCGGAACTACCAGCAAACCATCGCAAGGTCATATACACTCATTATACACATACACAGTTACACAACTTGCGAGGGGTCAAGGAAGTGAGACCGGCTCGAAGAAATGAGGTAAGGGTAGCTGTAAGTTCAGAAATTGTAATATTGTTCGGAGGCGCGTATCGCGTCTATTTGATCACGTTAGGACGGCGGCTGTTCTGAGACCTGTCTCCCATGGGCCCGAGATAAGGTTCGGCTGAGTCCTGGCGCGATCAAAATCTGGTAGCAGAGCGTGGTTTATTTAAACCCACTTTGTAAAAATTAGTAGGTACTTGGTACCAATTTACTTTGTAAAAATTGTGTTCATGTACAAATTCAACTTGTAGGTAGTAGTACATTGACCTACATACCAGTGTACGCCTCAAGTTGAGTTTGGCGTTATTAATAATAAGTACATGGAATGTGAATATTCGTTGATAAAATAATTTGTTATTTACGTTCGGCTACGCACAAATATAACCTCATCACAAATCGTGTTATGATTGTCAACATTTGAGACATAGAGGAATAACCTCTAGAGCACGTAGAGGAATAAGTTCAAGAGTTGGCATAGCGTCGTAGATTTATTCACTCAACGAATATATTATTATTGTTAGTTCCGGATACAATAATTGTTATTTTTTTTTGGTTATTGTTATTTATTATTGCATAATCGCGTATTGAAGTTGGTACTATGGCTCCGTCAGTAACGAAAACTATCGCAGCCAGAATCGAAGCTGAATTGAGATGGTTTTCATCGGTTGTTACGTTGGTAGGTCGCACCGATCGTGAAGATGCGTTATTGTCACGCGCTCGGCAAGTTGACGAACGATATGACGCCGTGTTAAAGTGTCACGCTGAGTATTTAGCATGTCTCGAATCGACGGATCTGTCGTCGGTGGACAAGGATGCTCAGGTGGTACGGGGCAATGTGGACCAGTGTGGGGAAATGTCCATGAGCATAATCCAGGCGGCGGCCGACATTGAGCGATCGCGCAAGGGTGACGTCAGGGATTCATGTCGGCCAGCAGGCGTAGGGATTCAGGCGCCGTTGCCACCAGTACATGTACCCGAGTTTAGCGGCGAGTATGCCGATTGGCCGCGATTCCGCGATATTTTTAATAGTGTCGTGCATTCGCGTACGGATCTCTCGCCCGCCTACAAGATGGCTCAATTAATGGGTAGGCTTAACGGTGAGCCGCACGACATCTTGACCCACCTGGAGATTACGGACGCCAGTTATGAGACGGCATGGGGCCTATTAATCGACCGATATGATAATCGGCGATTAATAGTTGATGGCCTCATCGATAAGATTTTTGAAATCCCGAAGGTGTCTAACGTGTACGAAATAAGGGCGAAAATCCTTAATCCGGTCACGGTTGCGGTGAACACGTTAGATCGACTTAAGTTGTCGTTAGGGGACAATAAATATATCATCGTCAATAGGGTTTTACGGAAGTTGCCGATCGACGTGGTGGCGCGCTTTGAGCAGTCACATGGTGGCGAATCGACGGACCACCTCCCAAGTTACGATGACTTGAGGGTGTTTTTAGAAGGCGAGTGCCGGCGGGCGGATTGCCAAGGGGCATCCACGTCGCACCCTCCTCCGTCAACCCGACGTACGAGCGGGCCCAAGCCGGTTGAGCCCCGTCGGGGGGGGAAGAAATACCACGCCCTCCAATCGGAAGTGTGCGCCTTCTGTCGGAAGGAAGGGCACGGTCTCGCCGCATGCGCGGACTTTAAGGCGCAGCGGGTGCATAGACGAAGAGGGGTGGTCAAGCAGCGCTATTTGTGCTTCCGCTGCTTGGGGACTCACTTTGTACGTGAGTGCCACAGGACCACTAACTGTGGAACCTGCGGAGGAGCCCATCACGAGTTGCTATGCCTGGCGGAGAGTAGGGAGGTGCACGGAGCCTCGCCGGGAGGTCACCCCCCCTCTCCTAAGCCAGATTCGGGTGGTCGGTCACCCCCCCCTAGGGGGGGTGGGTCGGCCAGGAATCAGCGGTCGCCGCCCCCTCGGGGGGGTGGGCCAAGGGCTGATCCAGAGCACAACCCGATACCGTCGTCTTCCCCGCGGGGGGGGGATAGGCACCGAGACTCGGGCAGGGGCCCGGAGGTAGTACAGACGGGTTACGCGGCGTACTCGAATGCGTTGGGGGGCATGTTGCCACCCCCGAGTAGTCGCTTCTCCCCGCCTCTCGCAGAACGCCCTCGGCTGACGGCGCGCCCGCCACCGTTCGGAAGGATGCCAGTAGGCTACTTCCGACCGGCACGGATGTCACCGATGGGTCGGGAGGGTTACTACCCGGGTTGGGACCCGTATACTGGGACAGTATTTACTCCCCCTCCGGCAGGGGAGGAGGGAGGTGCCTCCTATTAGCAACTAGCAGCCTGTTCGTCAGTGGTGCCCACCCCGACAGTAACGGTATTATTACCGACGGCTAGGATTACTGTCAGGGGTACTGACGGACAGCCGGTGCACGTGCGAGCACTGTTAGATTCAGGGGCACAAGGTTGTATTGTGTCCAGCTGTTTAGTGAAAAAGCTGGGCCTTACATTAGAGCCATCACGGGATGGCGCCGTAGGTATAGGTGGCAATCGGGTGCCTCACCTCAGGGGTCAGACGACATTCCTGTTCGAGATGGGTGACACGGCATCGGTCACGCGGGTGAATGCCACGGCGATCGTTTTGGACGAAGTGGTTGGGGTCCTCCCTCAGACTCGGTTACCGTCTGCGGTAAAAGGGTTGACCAATGGATTGGAGTTAGCCGATCCCCACTTCGCGATCCCCGGACGGGTGGACGTCTTGCTTGGGTCTGACGTCCTCGGGAAGCTGCTCCGAAGCGGCAAACGGGAGCTGCAACCAAACGGGGTTGTGGCCATGCGTACCGCAGGTGGTTACGCGTTATTGGGCCCAGTACGGGAACCACAGCACTCAACGGATTATAGCTCCATATATTATGGCAGCGTGTTATCCGACGTCCTGCAACGGTTCTGGGCAACGGAAGAGCCACCCACCGCTCTTAGAAATAACCCACGTGATGAGGAGTGCGAAACATTCTATCGATTTAACACGGTGCGCCTCCCATCGGGTAGATTTATGACAAGGTTGCCATTTCTGTCAACTCGACCTCCGCTGGGGAGCTCATGGAGTCTGGCAGAAAAGCGGTTAGTGGCAATGGAAAGGCGCATGAAGCGGGACTCCAACTTCCGACAGAAGTATGTGGAGTTCATGCGCGAATACCTGACGTTGGGTCACATGTCGGTGTCCAGGGTTGACTATCGTCATGAGGAGCATTATGTGTTGCCTCATCATGCTGTTTTGAAGACACCTGACTCAAAGATTAGGGTCGTGTTCGACGGGAGCGCGGAGACGTCTAGCGGGGTGTCCCTGAATCAATGTCTCCATGCTGGTCCTAAGCTGACCAGAGACATTGCAGACATTCTCACGGACTTCAGGAGACACCAGGTTGTCTTCGTTACGGACGTACGGATGATGTTTCGTCAAACTGAGATTCATCCAGACGACCGTCGGTTCCAGCTGATATTGTGGCGAGAGAGCCCAGAAGAACCGATGGTCACGTACGAGCTCAACACAAACACGTACGGATTAAAGCCCAGCCCATATGTAGCCATGCGTACGCTACGAGAACTGGCTGATCAAGAACGGCTCCGCTTTCCCCGCGCGGCTGCTGTCATTGATAGGGACGTCTATGTAGACGACATTTGTACGGGCTCAGACAGTATTGAGCAGGCGCTCATCTTAAGGGATGAATTGGTGGCGCTCATGGCCTCCGGTGGCTATGAACTCAGGAAATGGCTGTCGAACTGCCCAGAGGTACTGGCAGGACTGCCAACTGAGTATCAACAAGACCCGCATTTGTTTGAGGATTCGGAGAATCTTCATGCGTTGGCCATTTTAGGGGTCCAGTATCGACCGAGTCAGGATGCCTTCACATACAGTTGTGAGGCCGAGTTGCTGTCGAAGACCTGGACCAAGCGATCGGTCCTTTCGACTATCGCACGAACGTTCGACCCAACCGGTTGGATCGCGCCGGTCACGTTCATGGGAAAGTGCTTCATTCAGAAGCTTTGGTTGGCTCAACTAGGTTGGGATGATCAGCTCACGGAGGAGCTGGCTCGGGAGTGGTCGGCATTCGTCACCACCTTACCACAGATCTCAGAGATTGAGATCCCGCGTAAACTGCTCCCGCAGGCAGGAGTCAAGGTCACCCTGCACGGGTTTTGTGATGCGTCGGAGAAGGGGTACGCGGCCGCAGTCTACCTGAGAACAGGTGAGACCGCTGGTAGGGGAACGGTACGCTTGGTACTGGCCAAGAGCAAGGTCGCACCTGTTCGGACTCGTTGGACGATTCCGAAGATGGAACTGGCAGGTGCAGCCCTTCTGACGCGGCTCTTGAACCATGTGGTGCGGAATTTGCGTGGTACGGTGGCTCTGAACGAGACGGTCTATGCATGGACTGACAGCCGAATCGTGTTATGCTGGTTGCAGACTTCGGTCCACACGCTCGAGGTATTTGTGGCCAACCGAGTCTCACAAATAAATAGCTCAGAGACTCCTCTGGTCTGGAGACATGTTCCAGGTGAGATTAATCCGGCTGACTGCGCTTCACGCGGCTGTCCGGCGCCTGCTTTGGTTGAACATTCTCTTTGGTGGGGGCCACAATGGCTGGAACAGCCACATGCGGAGTGGCCATTTAATGAGTGCGGTCGACATTCATTACCCCCAGACCAAGGCTTGAGGCTGAATGTGACTACAGTGGAACCCGCCACCGTAGACCACACCCTCTTGGAACGACATAGTTCGTTAGGGAAGTTACTTAGAGTAACGGGATGGGTAATGAGATTTTGTCAAAATTGTCGTTGTCCTGTCGCGCAGCGAAACATGTCGCCTATAATGGGACCTGAAGAACAGCGAAAGGCTCTCTCACTCTGGGTGAGAGTCGTTCAGCGGAATGAGTTCCAGGACGAAATTAGGGTCTTGAAGACTGGCGCAGGTCGATTGAAAAAGGGTCTTGTCCGCCTCAACCCGTTCATTGATGAGCATGGAATGCTCCGGGTGGGAGGACGATTACGGAATGCCGACTTGCCCTATGCAGCGCGACATCCTCTAATTCTCCCCAAGAAGGGAGCTTTGGTGGAGTTGTTGGTTAGGGACCGTCACACCAAGAATTCACACGCAGGCTGTAACACCCTTCTGGGCATTTTGCAGCGTGAATTTTGGATTTTATCGGCCCGCAGAATCATACGGAGCGTTGTGTTTCGTTGCTTGCCTTGTTACCGACTCAAGGCAGCCACAATGCAGCCACAAATGGGAGATCTCCCGGCCGATCGAGTCACGGAGGCTCGGCCATTTGCTGGCGTAGGGACAGATTTCGCGGGGCCTTTCATGGTCAAGACATCGCACCTTCGCAACGCGAAGTCGGTTAAGGCATATCTGTGTGTCTTCGTGTGTCTGGCGACCAAGGCCGTTCATTTGGAATTGGTGGCCGATCTCTCTACGGAGGCCTTTCTGGCGGCGTTAGATCGATTTGTTTCTAGACGGGGAGTACCGTCACTGATTCGGTCGGACTGTGGTACCAACTTCAAGGGCGCCGACCGGTGCTTAAAGGAAATTGTATTGTTTTTAAGTCAGAATGAGCGAGAGATTGGCACGGGCCTCGCCAGTCGGGGCATTTCGTGGTATTTTAGTCCACCTGGATGCCCCCACTGGGGTGGAATTTTCGAGGCAGTAGTTAAGTCTTCTAAGACTCACTTGTATCGGGTCATCGGCTCAACGATTCTCACCTTTGAGGAGTTGTCAACGGTGTTTTGCAGAATTGAGGCGGTCTTAAACTCGCGACCTTTGTGCCCGTTGAGCGCTGACCCGAATGACCTTGAGGCCATTACCCCAGGTCATTTTTTGATTGGCCAACCACTTAGCGCCTTGCCGGAATATCCATATGCTGATGTCAAGTTGTACCGGTTGTCGCGGTATCAGATGTTACGGCAAATGAGCCAAAATTTTTGGAAGCGATGGTCGCTGGAGTATTTGCATATTCTACAGCAACGCGTTAAGTGGACGGACAGGACGACCCCACCCTGCGTTGGAGACCTCGTTCTGGTTAAGGATGCTAACCTATCACCGTTGTGTTGGCGACGGGGGCGCATTGTTAACCTGATTACGGGCAAGGATGGGTTTCCAAGGATCGCAGACGTCCAGGTGAGGGACTCGATCCTTAGACGGGCAGTTTCAACTTTATCTCGACTCCCGGGAGTTTGAGCGGACCGACAACGGGTCGGTCCGGGGGGGGTGATTGTTTATAATCTACCTTCAGATTTTTGATTTTCTCCGCCTCGGGGCGACAGGGGCGGAGGGAGAGAGGTCGAGCGCTGGGCTCGGCGTGAAGTAGTTCGTATTGAGTCGCGCTGGGCGTCGAACGAATATTATAGTAGCCATAGAACGGGTGAAAGCGCACGCGCATTGATTAAATCGACTTGTGGAGTCATTTCGCGGCACCCAATTATACTAGTTAAGCAGTACGGTTAGCGACGCTGTGAATGTCGAACGGGTTATTGATAATATCATTGGTTTGCCTTGTCACGGGAGTGCTATTGGGAACGCACCGAGGCTTTTGTGGTTAGACTAATACGGAGTGAGTGTGGTGGCTCGCGTTAACGGCGTGGCTTGCAGCGACGTGGAAGAATCGTCCGGAACTACCAGCAAACCATCGCAAGGTCATATACACTCATTATACACATACACAGTTACACAACTTGCGAGGGGTCAAGGAAGTGAGACCGGCTCGAAGAAATGAGGTAAGGGTAGCTGTAAGTTCAGAAATTGTAATATTGTTCGGAGGCGCGTATCGCGTCTATTTGATCACGTTAGGACGGCGGCTGTTCTGAGACCTGTCTCCCATGGGCCCGAGATAAGGTTCGGCTGAGTCCTGGCGCGATCAGTTATTATTTAATGTTAGCATGCACAAATTACAGTTGTGTTAGATACCTGAACGCTTTGAAGGTACATTCTCTACAAACACCGCTATAATTATTTCTGAACATCAGTAAGTTATAGCGCTGCGTTCAGCGCAACATTCGAACCCGCAACAACGTATAGATGGACCCTGACCATAGGAGTAGCTAGTGATGTAACAAGTACAGTCACAACAGTGAGTGCCGCGTTGAACTCGACAAACGACGATAATATATTTGTCGTAAAAAGTGTGGATGTGATCAGTATCCTCATCCGCGATATGTAACCGGTACATTCTGTAGGATGCACGCGGATGCCTCCGACCGCGACGGATTCCTTCGGGAGCGGCTAATGAGTGCGCCAGTCCTCCCCCCCCCCCCCACCGCCGTGACTGCAGCCCTCAGCCTCCCGCACCCCGCGCCCGCGCCTCACCCCCCCTCGCTTATTAGTTTTTATGTGCGGACCACCTGTTGCGCTGCGCGGGCGCACGCTCGTGTGAGACAAGTGCTTGTGCGTTGTGTGCGCGACGGTACTGCGATGCGACGCTGATGAATGATACAAATGAATTAGCTACAGGTTAGATGTGCACTCACTGTTATTTGTTGGGTCCACTCTGTCATGTCACTATCGTTGATCTTTACTGTTATTTCGTAGTGCTATTTAGTTTGAAGTCAAAGCGTACCTATCAGAATTATCATTCATTCATATATTTGTTTAATCAACCCATAACCCACTACACTCGTCTAACTAGGTTGTGTGCTGATAGACGTACATCTGTAACAACAATAACGCACCGACCCGACCGAGATCCTCCTCAGTCCACATCTCTCGAACATCGCAGAGTCGTTCAAACGTTCAAGTGCACAAAGGCATAAAACTGTTTAATTTAATGTCTGCCTTTCGTGGCTCCTTTTATTTTCGAACTTAAAACAAAACAACTAAACGGTTAACTGTCTACCACAGGCTCTACCTGCGTTTCCCAAATTGCTTGTGAGTATGTGTGTGTGTGTGTGTATGAAGAATGTTTCGACGAGACCTGTGTGTGTTCGTGCATTTAGTTCTGGTCACATCTCATTCATATTTTGTAAGTTGTGTCTTTTTCGCTGTGTGACCGTGCGCGTCGCGGGGGATCTCATTATTTCATCATTGTGACAGTAATTAGAAAGTAGGAATGGGTACTCGTACACTAATATTGTAAGTTTCATCACTCTAACTAAAACATAAAGTGGAGCGGAATGCGTGAAAGCTATAATATAGCGAATGACGAGTTGTACATTAGGAGAGCGAACATGCTAATTCGCTGATATTGATAAACGTGTCGCCACGCAGCGCACGCGCATGCGCAGTAGATCCACTACGTAACTCCACTGAATAAGGTGCAGTGGCCAGTGTAGCCACCTACATAGATGAGCGGAGTACAACTCGACAGAACAATGTTGCCACTAGCTGTCAGCAGTGACGAATGAGCAGTGAACACCAACACGCTTGAGTCTGTTAAAATATAAGTATTTTTTAAAATACTTACTTTATTTTTCATACTCCTATTTAATGTAAAGTACATAGTAGACTGTTCACCGTTACACTTCTGTGGTGTGTCGGTGTGTGTGACATGCGCGGGCGCATCGCTCGTGGTTCTCACGGCAGCGCAGCGGCCGCAGGACATTCATCCTAATTAATTCGGCGGCGCGTCACCTCACTCCCCCCCCCCCCCCCTCCCCAGCCGCAACACACCGCACTGCGCACACGCACTCACACGGCACCACTCACTAATTAGTGCTAATTAATCAGCACACGGATTAACAAACTGACTCACCACGCTATGAACAATTAATATTACATACTAGTGATTTACCACTATACTGTGAACTATGAAGGTTCTGTATTATGTTAATCAGAATTCTCTGTAGGTCTAGTTATGGTATAAAACCATAATAAGCGGTTAAGTAATGAATAGCCAACGCGACTTAACTTCAGGTAGGCAGGTATTAACGTACTATCACAGACGAGATCAGCTAAGTTAACATTGTTGCTGGTTGTGCAGCAACCTATGTATTTGTTCTGTTTTAGTTTAGTCGTGCTAAAAGTTCAATTACTATTTATTTGTGTCATTCCTCCCGCGCCTGCGCACATTAATATCCATTGATCGCAATTATGAGTGAAATCCTTGGCGCATGCAATCGCGTCCGTCGCGTATGGTAATGACTCACTGATCTAACAGCCGTGGGAACTGCGTGCATGGGCGTCGCGACGCGCTCCCGACGACCGTGGATGAGCGAGACGCAGGCTTGGGGGTTTGCCTAGTTCTTATCTGTCGCGACTGAGATACCCACTTAGGATGATGACGGAGAAGAAAGACGGAAGAGATCATCTTGAATCCTGTCAATCCTGTGGGTGGCTCGGCGAGTCAGTATCATACTGGCAATCACGCACCATCAAGCAGCATCTCTCAAGTGGGACATTAATTGGTTAATTACAGGACATAAGCACTGTACCAAGAATCAAATAGTCGTGGAACATGCACCAGTTTAAAAGCCCATAGTTGTGATATATCCTCGGTGCACTGTGTGTGCCCGCGCCGCACCACCCGGCCCATACGCGGCGTCAATCAGCTCGCGACAAAAACCGCGCCCTATATGGAACCTCATCACTCTGCCTGGTGCCCAGCGACCGGGGATTGAGTGCTCACTTGCTCACACACGATGTATTATGAGCCGCAGGTAACTGAGACTCATACGACCATTTACAAAGGTATCCGCTTTGGGGAGATTGTTTTAATAACCACTGATGGTGAATGCCACGATCTGATGTTGGTAGATTGGATGTGAAATATTTCAAAAGTTTCCTGGCAGTTTTAGTTTGGGTGTAAGAGAACCCTTCACGAAGCAAAGTTGTAACTTTAACCCGCAATAACTCAATTCCAGGTATGGTCTAGAACAAAAACATGATCGCGATGACCGGAAGAACAAGAATGATCTATACAAAGTCTTCAAAAACTTGAAGTTCAGAGAGGGAAGATATTTGCTCGTCAGCGCTGGTTATTTTACAAAATCAAATTTCAAATGTTAATTTTAGCGGTGAATAAGTTCTGAAGCCACTCTAACAGATAATACCTAATTAATGATATTATCGTCGGAATGTTGTTCCCAGACCGCAATGAATCGTCCTGTATCGAACGCCCAGATCTCGAACTAATCGAAAAACAATAAATAAACAGCCATCGGAACGAACCGAATAACAAAATGAGTCACTTGTGATATGTTGCAGGATATCACTGCTCACTGCTCACACAGCGGTGAACAGAGAGGTGAACAGGTATCCCCGCGTGCCATGTGAACTGATCCATTAGTGACAATGAACTGCCTCAAACTTAGAACGGCACTGTATCAATATGATTCAGTGATACGATGTTTATTGTTATTTTACGACAGGGCAACACAGTGTAGTGATGGCAGTTTAGTGTAGTGGCGACAGCGTATGGGCGTATAAACAGGGATTAACATGAGGTAGACGGCGCCGGCCTCTTGTAGAGTCATTTGTCAGAAAACAGGTATATCGTCAATCAAGCTGAATTAGTTTTGTCCTGAAAAGGCTTTAGTTGCAGTTTCCAGATCCCTATCTGGAAACTGCAACTAAAGCCTTTTGCATTGCCCTCAATGCGCAGGCGCAGACAGCTTGTGGCGGATATACTACTACTTTACACTGACCATGCCCGTGCGTGGGACGTAACGCCCGAGTGATGTACACATCAGGACAGTCCTACCTTATCGTGATTCAGCTAAGTAAATTGTTTGTTAAGCTTAAATTCCAGCAGTTACATGGTAAAGCTCAAAAGTATTAGATAATGTTCGTGTACGACGCACCCACTACTGCGTGATCTTCGTTCGTTGTTCATTTGTTGTGGAAGCTGTTGGAAGCCACGGATTATGTTAAATGAGATTATAACGAGGTGAACCGTGACCGCCGCTGCCGCCACCGCCCACTCGCTGCCAGTTATTTGATATATATGGTGACTTCTATATATTATGGGATGAGTTACGTGTTATAGTGTTTTAATAACATGTCAGGGCTTAGCTCTAGTAGTGCAGCGAGCAGGGGTCACAAATCACGCGGCACGCGAGCCCCACGAGCGACACGCCATTACAAGGGCTTACAAGATGCCTTTGAACTTGCCTCCACGCAACACCATGCAGGCTACGGCAGAAGACACGACAGTCTCCAGAGCAGAAGTAGTGACTACACCATAAAGCTTTCGTTGGAACCATTCCACAACTTCCTCATTTTTTGGAACGTAGGTAGTTATTGTAATTAGAGTTTCTGTGTATTGATGGGTGTATGTATATCACAAGTAGTTTGCTGTTGTTGTCGCCGCGCCGCTCAGCCGCTGAGCTGGTGACGTAGAGCGCGGTGCATGCGGCGCTGTGGGTATGCGTTATTGGAGAGAAGCGCGCATTCAAAGCGCTTATAATGACGTGAAGACATCAGCCGGCAACCTGACGGAGCGGCGGCTGAGCAGGACCGGTGTGAGCGGAATGCCACACAATCCACACAGATACCAATAATTTGTATATTATTACTTATCAGCTACCAAACCGCCATTATTATTACTATAATACCAGTAGAGGCGTATTATAGCAGATAAATGAAGTTTCGAGGATATACGCGGGTGGCTGTATGGACGGGGGATGAACAAACGAAAGATGACTGAACTCGAACACTCGTTCGAGCATTATGCCATTGATTAAATTCTAAATTGCAATGCTCGACCCAACTGTTTTATAAACGGATTTAACTTATCTATACCGGGATTCTCCAAATATGTGTTATATATTAATAAAAGTGGGCGGATATCACTGGTTGCTAAATAAAAGTAGGTATTGATGTTAAACATTAGCATGACACCTAATATGATATTTCAACAAAATCATTGGAAATCCAATCTTTAGTCAATTATGACCGATTTAAGCAGACAAATTAAAACATTGTGTTGAAACTTCTTTCAAATTCAGCACTTCCTTCATAGATAACGATCTACATGTGATTAAGATCTGAAGATCGATAAAGCGATAAAATGTCAGGGAGAACCTCTTGACCTCGTTTACTTATTTAGCAGATATTGCTAATACTGTAGTAAAGATCCTTATCAGTATAATCAGCATTCAGCATCTCGTGTCAGATCGTAAGATAACCGTGTTCGTTCTCTCGGCTCGGGTTACCGCGCACAACAATTGGTGTCAAACACTAGTGAGGCTCATGACTGCTCATCATCAATAACTCTCCATCACGTGCGTGTGTTGTGTCACCAGTGTGCCGCGGCGTGTGTGTAGTGTGTGGTCGGTCAATGATGACGGATGACTAGTGACAGCACTCGCAGCACCAACGTAACGTAACGTAACGTTATGCGTTTGACTCACAGACATACTGACGCTCATTATTACGCATTAATGTACGAGCGTTAACGATGCCTGCCATCTTACATGTAAACACAGCAGATCCATTCCAAACAGTAATCCATACTAAACCGACAAAGCTACTACCAGCAAAATACAAAATTACTGAAAGGTGAGACGTCGTGGCTGTGACTCTCAATGCTAACTTGTACTGCTAGACTTGCTGAGGGATAGTCTCGCAGGAATCTGGTGGCGTGGCACTGCAGTGTACCTTCTGTTCGTCCCCGGCAAGTGCGTGCGCAGGCGCTGTCAATTTGTCCACTATTAACTGATCGTCGACGACATGACCGTTTGTGAGTAATATCTGTAATTTTACAATTTGTTGTCCCGGGTCGCGTGTTGGTTGACATTCAACGTGGTGGACGGCAATAGTTTAGTACCTAATTACCGGAGCGCCTGGGACGTGGGCCGTGGCGCATCGTTTGTCTGGTGATAAGCAGCGCGTGTGAAGCGCTCGATGGCGGCCATCAGTCTCCGAGAGTTATATGAACGTCATTAGAGAAGTAAGCATGCACGTAAATGTTGATGAGATCCGATGTGTACATCACACTCGTCTTGTTACGACAACGATACACAATGTCACAAAGTGAAAAACCTGATCATTGAAAGAATTAGGTAATGCTTCGTTATATCTGTGGCATTAGGTTCAACCCGTGCAACTCAAGCGACAAACGACACACAATCGTTATAATAAAATGAGGATTCTTGTGTAGGTACCTATATCGTCGCAAATGTCTCAACGAAATGAATAGTATCACAAAATTGTGAAGAGAAAATTCGTCTGTGAAATTATTATATGTGATTTGGTCAATTTCGCGGTAAGCAATAATACCTGTAGCTTCCTAAGTATTGCTGGATGCACTGTGCACCGCAGTGACCTTGTCCGACCTGTGCGTAGATCCCGTTAGCCGCGTGGTGTCGCATCGCGTGGCGACCCCTGGCGGCACGAAAGCCGACCCCGCGTGCGTGACTGCGGCCACTAAACCCCGTCCACCCGTCCACCACCAATCACCACTGTCACAGGGTGGTTGAGTCACGGGCAGGCTCACAGGCCCGGAGGCTCTCGGTCAAGGCTGCGACGTCCATCGAGTCGTCTTCTATAGTTCCATAGCCTCGAGTGTGGTACTTACTTGAGTCGATGCTCATACTGACTGTTGAGTGTCAAGTTTACATGCCTCCAACTACGATTAGTTGGAGGCATGTAAACTCACCCATACAGTAACAGTAGGTTTTTATAGAGCAGATATAGGTGGCTGTAACGACTAACGACTGGACTTGGGGCATAATTATAGTGCCTGCGTGCAGTTCATTAACGTTGCAATAAATACATCATTTTTAATAAGAACTATAAATCATACGGAAACTAATTACCATGCCAGTAATTACTAGAAGAAAAAATATTTTAAATAAGTTTCCTGCAGAAGCCCTTCTTTTTGCGCGAAACTGTAGCGTCCTGCGCCGGCGCAGCATTGTGTTGTGCAAGCGACGGCGACGCAACGCGCGAGACAAATGATGCGGGGCGGTGCGCGCGCGCATCACCCGACAGATATTGATAGAGAGCGCGCGCAGTTATTGATAGTGCGCTGCGGTCGCGCGGACGTTCACTAATCACGGATGGACTGCCGCGCCATTAACCGCCACTAATCTAATTCATTAGTTTAATTGAGTGAACGCAGCGTGCACGCCGCCGCACCGCACGACACCGCACGACATCGCACGACATCGCACGACGCCGCACGAGATAAATCGTGCCGATCTAGAAAAAAACGCTGTAATAAATCTTATAGCGAATTGCGTTTGATTTCTCCACAGTGGAATGATATAATTACATGATTGCGCGGCGGCCGCCGTGCGCTCCCCCCTCCCCTCCCCCCTGTGCCTCTTGCTTCGATCAGACCCGGTCCGGTGCGGGGAGGGGAAAGGGGCACATTCCCCCGGACCATTCTTTTCGCGAGCAATTCACAATGACAGATATGTAATTATATAAAATATGTAACGCTCTCGATGCTCGCTCTCTGCTGGGTACAGTCGTATACCTGTATGTGTCTGCTCTGTGATTCTCTTTTTTGTTGAGTCTCAAATCCGCGGCACTAGCCGGGCGCGAGGGGCGCGAGGGGCGCGAGGGGCGCGGGTGTAGGGGGAGGGGGGCGGAGCGACCGACCAGCGAGTTTATTAACTTTTAAACAAGGTAATTAACCTCAAAACTGACAAGTTTATTGCTTGGAAACATAATTTACACAAAAACATACAGTAATTAAAAATAAAAATAAACTAGTTTAAATGTTAATAGACATTACACAGTCTACCTACTGCCTACACTAAGTTAGCTATGTAACCAGGATATGGTAACTAATTGAGTTGGGGAACTTTCATGCAAACAGAGTTCTATTCGTTGGTAAAGGTTCTCAATTTATGAAGTAACTGAAGCAAGCGATGAAGTACCATGCAAGAGGTCCTCCGCGTATGATGCTACTGAGAGGAGGTGCAGGTACCGTCACTCTGCCACCATTAGTGCTGTGATAGTGTCCGCGTGTTAGGAACGTGTTAGTCGTTAGAGCAGCGAGGCGCGATGAGAGGCGGACGCGGATGTCGACGCCTTATCTCCAAATAAATATCTCAAATTGTCAGCCAACAAATTTGAAAGTCCTGCTCGGGCTCACACAAAGATAATCTCTAAATTATGATCGGCGCGGCCGCATCTATCTTTAATTAACATCGCAGGGGCGCGGGTCGGGCGGGTCGGGCGGGTCGCGGCTGGGGCAGGCTGGACCCGTCCCGGCTGATCGATAGCTGCGCAGGCGACTTTGTTGCTGCTAACAAGGAACTCTAAGAAGATCTGTGTTCTTATGTAGAGTTTGACAGACAAGAGGTTATAGAAACGATCTCATTATATTTTAATTTTTAAACGACTTCCGAAAGACGGAATTATCTATTCGCTGAATGTTTTGAAAGTTGGCGACTTTTGTTTTGGGTTTCGTACCGCAGGCTAACCAACGGGCCCCTATTACTAAACCTCCGCTGTCCATACGTCTGAGTGTTTGTCAGCGAGCTGTATGAGCTGTATCTCATATAATCCGTATTATGTAAACAGTATTTCTCTCCGTACATTTGGCACCTTACATTGGGTGCCAGAACTTATCAAAAACACTCTGTTTCCCTAGTTGTAAAGCTGAATAGTGTATGGATAAGTTACTGTTCATTAAGTACAATGGAAGGTACTTAATTTTTTTTTAACCGACTTCAAAAAAGGAGGTTACTATGTTCGTGTGTATGTATATATTTTTTTTTTATGTATGTTACCTGATTTCTCCCCCATTAGTGGACCGATTCTGAATTTTTTTATTTGAAAGACATTTTGATATACTCCTGAGGTGGTCCCATTTTAATTTGGTGAAGATCTGGTGCTGATCTTCGGAGATATACAATGGAACTCTTCAAAAATAGACGGCAAATCTGTCGTAATTGCTGGAATCGCTTGGATGTTTAATGATTATACATTATCATGACGTGACATCACGCCTGTATGCTCTGAGGGAGTATGCAGATATGTACAATACACATTTTTTTAGTTGTTATATATGAAAAATATAGACACGTATTACGTGTTGTGTGCTTTTTCTGACGCTATTCAAGTATTCGCATCTAGCAGTCATCACTTGTCTTCATGTTGATGAGCTGATAATGGAAGGTACTAGGTACTCCTCAACGGTTAAGAGTTGAAAGCAAAAATAGGGGAAGGAAGGTTAAGGGTTAGGTTTCTTGGTTGAATTATAGGTACTTATTACAACTAAAAATGGAAAAATAAAAAAACTTTTTTGCAAAAAAAACAAACGACTTCAAAAACACCAAAAAGAGAAAAATAAACTTCAGAAGAAAAATCAGCTTCTGAAGTCGGTGGCAAAAAAATAAAATCAAACAAACAAATGTCACCGACTTCAGAAGCTGATTTTTCTTCTGAAGTTTATTTTTCTCTTTTTGGTGTTTTTGAAGTCGTTTGTTTTTTTTGCAAAAAAGTTTTTTTGTTGTTGTTCCTTGATGAACCTTCTAGTTAGTACCTACCGCAATTCATTGTTGATAAAAAAATTATGCTGTCATCATTAGTTCATCGCCGCATTCAATTAATAAAAACGGGGTATATTTTATCAAATTGAACACGTGTTGTCACAAAAAAATTACCCTTGCTTTAGTTTTTTTTATTAAACAATGCAGGATTAGTGGAGATTTATTTTAGCATATCATGCGAAACGTTAAATGCGGCTTAATTGTGAATGTGGCATTGATGAGACATTCACAATGAACAGAGTCGTGTGGTCACGGACAATGCGACAGTCACGGACAGTCCCGGCCTCCCCGGACACAAGTGACAAGTGCACATGTACGGCAGGGTTCACAGGGGCCCGCTGCCTCAGTGTAGGGCCCATTGTCCGGCGGAGAGGGGAGATCTATTAGTGAACAAATACGTTATTAGTGCAGTCAGGACATCGGGGTCACCGTTATTGTTGGGGACGAGTTGTGCAATCAAAGCGAATGAAGAAATGCTATAGCATTTAAAAACATCTTTTCCTAAGACAACTCATGTGTTGTATTTTTTATAGATACACAAACAATATTAAAAGTAATCGATGTTTCACTGTTTTTATAACTGCTTAGTTTACCTTTGTCGGTAAGCGACTGTTACAGTTTTAATTTATTTCTTAGAAGCCATCTTTGATTAATTAATTTGATTGTGATTGATTTGATTGTGATAGCAATCAAATTAATTAAGTACAGTGCAGCGGCAGTCTAAGGAGCACTTCTCAACGAACTCCAATTACGAGTATCATTACACGTTTAATTGTACGCGTTACTTACAACAATGCATTCATACGCATAGACAGTTAAATATTCACTAAGTTTACTTAATTAATGGTAACAGCTTCAATTACCGGCGTCACGCCGCGCGTTGCAGTGCGGTGTGCACCCCGCTCGACATCGGCGCAGCTGCGGCTATTGTGGACTATGGGCTATGGCGGACTATTGTGGGCTATAGCAGATCAGTGCGGTTTATCTACAAAGGCATAGCACTGCCCCTCCGCACTCATTATGTCATTCATTAACAGTTTGCGTTTAACGCGTGTCGGCGACTAAGCGACCGTGAACTGATGCCGGCTTCCCCACAAATGGAAACACGTGCGGATCTACAGGACGGAGTTACAATTAGCGGTTTAATTATTAATTTAAATTACATAATAACAAAAAAACAGCGCTCTTGATTTATTTTTATTATGATAACAGATCAGAGCACAAGTCAGGTGTCGGACTGGATGGTTACTTAGCTAATGCTGCTGCGTGTCGCGGGTTCGATCCCCGCACGGAACAAATATTTGTATGGCCTACAAATAGTTGTTTCGGGTCTGGGTATTTGTGCCTGTGAGTTTAAATGTTTGTGAACGCACCCACGATACAGGAGAAATTCCTAGTGTGGGGCAAAGTTTAAAAAAATAAAAATAAAATAATTAAATAAAATAATGTTAACGTTCGATTTCCTAAATTCATAGACTGTTCTAATATACAAGTAGACATCAGTTCTCATTATCACAAGTCATTGTTTGAAACTAGTTAGATATATGCATAGTTTAAGCTCTTTGTGGAAACTCCTTAATATCTTATCTATCACAATAAAGTATCTCCGATGAAGAGTCAATAAGTGATATAGTGAGTAGTATGTACCACGTATGTAGGTATGTACTGTAGATATGTAGCTTGCGTTGTTATGTACGTCGACGAGCTTGTCACTTTATAGCCGTAATATGTTACGCGGCATAACTTATAGCCCCAATTACCGCGAGAGCGATGGAAGGCGGTTCCATCGATATAATTAAATACAACTATCGACAAATACTGCGCGGTGATAGAGTGTGATCATCACGCCTGTGATAGCATCGTCTGATGGACGGGCAGACGCAAGCGATCCAACGATAGCTCATGATCGCTGTACTTATCGTGGACTTACGATTACGACTAGAGATCGCGATTGCTACGGCAAGCGATGGTTTTGAACTTTTGAATAAGAATTAATTTAAATTGTATGCTACTACAGTTTTTTAAAGGCTGTTGAAGCAAACCACTGAAACATTTAAAACTAATTATGTGTAACGTTTTCAGTCAATCCAGCCATCATTTTATTTTCGTTCACACGACTACGACCATTATTTTAGCTAGCAGCCCTTACCAATTACTTGTCTGCTAACTGTACCGTTATCTGTTATCTGCGTTATCAGCCAACGAGCCCTCGACAGCGACACGGCACGCTGCGACTTGTCGCACTAATTGAAACATATGGACGACAAGCGACAAGGCGACAAGGCGACGACGCTTGCGACGGCGACGGATGACGTCATCAGCGCGACACCACGGTGTACAGCGCAGACAAACGCACGCAATGAGGTAAACGAGCGCGAGCACGACTGCACTGTAATGTAACGCGATGGACAGCTTTGTTACAGGTAGACAGAGGTATTCGTCTTACTGCCGAAAAATTACGTTGGACCGGGACAAAGTTATTTTCTTTCAGAAAGTTAAATACGCAAAGTTTTACAATTTTAACCGCTTGAAACATACAAAATTTCTGTTTTATTGAAATCTAAATCCTGTATTTATAATCGTAATAGTCTTCCGTAGTTATGAAATCACATAGAAATAATGAAGATTCCAGTCGTGTTCCCGCAATAACACACATCTTGCTAAAGAGAGCGCTAGCAGCCAACAGGTCTACAACAGGTAACAAAGGTCCTGCCATGCTATCAGCGGCGATACCGCGCGATAGTCAGTTATAGTGCGCGCGCACAGATATCCGATAGCGAGCAATTATGTTGTCGCGGCTCCCGGGGGTTATCGCGACCACGGTGGCCACCCTCGCCTCCCGACCCTCGAGAACCTGGCCCTCATCATCATCACATACAGAAGTATCACTTGCAACAATAATTATGTTCGTGAAAGTGAACAGAAATGCCACAACCTGGGTATATGTCCCAACGACTCGGACCAGCCTTTTCTGGTTTAGGAGTTAAAGGCTTGTAGATTCGTGTGTCACTTTCTAACATACCCTTCGAGGCAAACTACAACCGTTTCCTGCCATGATTGCAAATAATGTGGTGCAAGCGATCTGCCTTCTCAAGAACATTGTGTTTCAGGTTCCCGGATATTGTACGCCACTTGTTTTTGCAGGTTGGACTTCAGGTATCATAGTGCACCTTCTGCGCCTGCCTGTGTCACGTCAGCACTAATGGCCCGCGCCCACGATAATTGTCCATTGATTCGGTACCGCCCCCCCCCCTCCCCTCCCCGCGCGTTGGCCCCGGGCTAGAACAGTAGCCGCTACTGTCCCATAGAGCTCATTGTGAGCCCACAATGTGCAGCGATAACTTTATTACTTGACAAATGGATCTACTTACGGCAGCATTACTTAGATTATCATAAGCAAACATATATATACGAGTAAGTAAGTGATGTGGTTGTATTGTTTATGTGACTAGTATTTGCTGGGCTGAGCTTTAAGCTATAAGCAGTAGGTAGGTATAGCGACGGGTGCCTGTTGCCGCCGGAGACCAAGTTGAATGGGTGCGCTGACGTCACGGTGCTGGTCGCTGCGAGACGAATGCGGAATCCAAGATGGTGGAGCTTTTGAAGTTTCAGATTTCAGCAGCATTGTGTGAAGCGGCGCGTGCACACGACGGCCAATGGTGCGCGCGCGCAACGCTCCCGCCGCGCGATTGGTCGCCATTGTCCGCAACCGATTGTAATCGATTTCACGGTCAATTTGTTCCGCGATCGGCGATACCAACTATCTGTGCAATTACGACGTCGCTGCTTAATTGAGCTGCGCCTGCGCCGCCCGCCGGCGCACAATACTCACGAGAACAATGGACAGATCCCAGACTAGACCACGATACTTGACTGTAGACTTTCAACAAGATTAACTAATTTGTTTAGCTAGCCAATCAGTAAGTATTAAGTGAATGTTACAGCTTTCTCAATCAACCAATTTGTTCTCATCTCATTAGGCAGAAGATCGTGATGATACATTTTAATAAAACAACCTTTAAAAGCAATTAATGAACGAGCTGCATTAATTATCATGGAATATTCGCGAACGATCGCCGCGGAATGCATCGGCGCGGGCGCAGCGCGCACCGGCCGGCGTGCGCGCAAACAAATCAACGTCACGCGCGGATATCTCAACATAAATCATTGTTCTCATACTATAAACGAATTAAAACTGCTTCACAACTCAAATCTCATTATAAAGCAACGGTGAAAGTTTAACAAAATGATGTATTTTAAACTTGAGATAATTTATTAATCCACCGCTCCCCCCCGCCCCCGTGCGGGTCAGGCAGGAGGGGGGAGGGGGGGGGTATCGTGTGAACAGTGCGCGCGAGTGCGTCACTGTACCACAACTGTACGACCACTCGTGTTTGTTCAGGCAAGTAATCGAGTTACATACAAAGAGGCGCTCGTTACTGCGCATGCGTCCTCTATCCCACTATAATAGGGCTTTAATTAAAACAGTGGGAGCTCGGAGGAGGCGAGGCGCGAGGCGTGCGCGCGCGCATTGTCCGCGGACGATTTAATTAGCGTTGGATCAGCGCAGGTTAATGAGCAATCCTGCGCTGAATGGCTGCGCGGGCGCACACAATGCTTGATTGATTGCGAGTGTACAGAGAGACACGGCGTGTATAATGCGTGATCAATGAACATGTTCCACTGTCGAGCGATGAGCGTGATGCAGCGGAACTAAGCGAAACTGTGCTTACAGCTTCATCGTAACACAAGCTTGAACAGACATTCAATTAGTGTCCGAAATTCACATTTAAAACATACAGCGCCTTATATTTTGGAAAGATACCTACTCGATCATGGGTACAAATTCCATTGTTGTACCAATCCAAGCCCCACGTTCAGTAGCAAGTCGCACCGGCTCGTAATGAAGTGTCGTGCTCCACCGGGTGTCGGCTGCTCCGGCCAGTTTCACGGCATTTCCGCCAGTCATCAACTTTTTGTCACCGAGTCGTTGGTGGTCCGTCACAGCCGTCACGTGGGCCGCCGCGCCGCCCTCTGATTGGCTGACAGACGCGTTCACGTGCTGCGTTGCGTCACGACGCGAGCGCGACTAATCGCGCGGCGGTTGCTGTCACAACCAACCGTCAGCTCTGAATGGCGCTAATCAGCGCGCGCTCAGTTGTCAGACTGCTGGAATCTTGTTATATCACGAGTGAGTGCGTTATTGTACGCAGAAAGGTCACTTCCGTAGGAGTCCATGTGGATTGACAAAATAAGTCGACGATGCAATCAATGTGGTTCCGAATATCACATTATCATATTGTTTTTTTTTCAATGTTGGCTTTAAATTTTCCTCAAGAGACGTGGTAGCTGAAGCAAGCTGGCAGGAGGATGCAGCGGGCGTACTGTGATACTAGCTACATTATCAGGTTATCTATCAAGTTGCAAATATTCGTATTTAATCGGATGACATCAGCCTCCACCCGCAAACAGGGAAAACGACTAAAGCTGAGTTCAGATCCATCAAACAGATAACAGTATCTTGACGGACGCAAACGTTTACACTTAATGAGGAGTCAACAGATCAAACACTTGTTTTTTGACGCAAACACACAAATACAAGTGTTGACTAAACGCCGCTATTAACTGCTTCGGATGAGGAGTGTGTGTGTGTGTGCGGGGTCATCGACCGGGCTCTCATTAGTGCGCGGAACATTTGCACAGTTAGGCGTGTGATTGCGGCGCAGGAGTGTGAGCAAGCGGTGCCGGTGCGCAGGCGCAGTGTAACGGACCAGATGGACCGACAGCCGCACCACCGCACCGCACCACCGTCCGCGTCACGACTAGGGCTGTTACAGATAGCGATCCTACTTAGAACTCACTAACTTACAACACGACACTGAAACACAAAGTCTGGCTGAGTGAAAACATTGTCTTATCCAACCCAGAGCTCAGAATGTGGTGTCATTATCAGGGTATTTGTGACCGACAGTGTCAACTGTCAACCTAGTATTCCGGTTGTCGGAAAATCACTATGAAAGGCAGGACACAGCAAGACACATATTGTATTTCAGTAGTCCCCTTTTTCAGCAATGGATGTTGTTTAGGGTAAACAAGATTGTTTGCCAGCAGATAATCAGAAACGTTACAGCTTCACCTGAGCTGGGTAGCCCTAGGGTTAGCTAGACTAATGTCCAATTTAGCGCTGGTCGCTTCCTGCCGCAAGTAAATTAAACTTCAGATATCTTGTTTATGTCCCACGTATGTATGTATGTATGTATGTCTGCAGCTAATCCACGTGAACTGCAATCTGCGCAGATTGGCAGCAACCTCATCATCATCGGCCTACTTGATGTAACTGCTGTTTTGATTCGCTGTTTCCCGGAATTCATTTAGGTTTGCTTACCTATAACACTACGTTCTAGTATTATATTAGTAGTTGATACTCGCTGTGTTGCTTGAGTTGATTATGTTCGAAGTAGTGAGCCCTGCAACTGCAATGGCTGACTAAATACTTGCTCTTGCTACGTAGGGGTGATGTAAAAAGTTTAATGAGTGCGATGTCACAGGCGGGTGTCTGCGCGGCGTGGTGGTGTGGATGTCCCGGCGGCGCTAATGAGCGCCTGCGCATGTCGCGGCGTGACGTCACGCGCGCGCACGCGCTCTCGCACCTAATTGTCACGAACCGAGGAAAAACCTCTTCCGGAGGTGAACACCTCTAGGAGATCACGCCGAGTTGAGCACACACATACACATAGAGACACGTGGTGACGAGCATGTTGCCATCAATTAGACAGAGCACTGTGGACGACGTGTCACGCTGCGTGGACACATTACGTGATGATGGGTTGTGAAGGTTCGTAAGTAGTACTTGTGTCCAAGACATTGAGCAGAAAGAACTCCAATTAAATTAAAATTAGTTAACTCTATGTCGGCGCAGTTCCTTTGGAAAACAGGTAGTTTTGCGTATGATAGAAGTAAAGTGAACATATTGTATAGCTGGTAATCTAAGTGATTCGTACTGTATTATAGTATACTGTTCATTTTCGATACCCTTCACCCGTCAGTTTACGAGTTACTACTGTTGTTTGCCTACCACCAAACAATGATTAGGTATACTCACAATAACAATAATTAAAACCTTACAAGTGGAGCATGAGAACGAGCGTGTGGACGTCTCGTAGATCAGTGAACCGGTGAGATGCGCGCGCGCTGGAGAAAGTGCGCTGTTTAATGTGTAATTGGGCGCAGTTACCACATCTCATCGACATAGGTAAAGTAGGCTCTGAGCCACAAGCGGACAGCGGACAGCTGGAAACCAATACTAAGTCGCAATGATACAGCTTGATACCAGCTGCTATCACGATACTTTCTGTCTTTCTTTACCTTATATGGGCTTACTCTTGACCTCAATCTTGCCCTAAGGGCAGAAATGAGGTCGACGATGGAACGAGCTTACCCAGAAGAAGCCTATTTACTCGCGACTTAAATAGATTGGGGTTATACGAGTATGAACTCGAGAAAACCGACGCAGGCATACCTAACTAAGATGAGTCGTAAAGACTCATAAAGTTATTATCATCAGAAAATCAGGGCTTCGCCACTCTAGCAGCGAGTCTGTGATGGTCGGAGAAGCCTAGGTGATCTAGGTGTGCCTGATTTAGACTTAATGATACACTAAAATCCACTCATTTCTCACGATTATTAGTACAGTGTCTCTATTCTTAGGTTTACAATGCACATCAGAACATCAGAGACAAGCCTCCGTGTCGTCTCCCGCCACCGCTTATAACTGTGTCCACACAGCCAGTGAACAGGTTGCGGCGCGGCGTGCGCCCGCACACTAAACACTATTTAATTGTCGCCGTGTGTCCGCACCGCACCGCGCCGCATCCGCTCCGCTCCGTCCCGCTGACGCTCTCTTTATTTTAATTGCATTCAAACAAACCGACTTCGACAGTGTGTCCGAATCTTCAGAACAGGCTTGTAAACAGTACGTACTCGTAGAAAGTATGTCTTGCCTCAGTACTTGTGTCTCTGCCTACCCCGCCGGGACATGGTGGCGTGGTGCGACAGATGCGGTGTTAATGACGCCGTTTGGGGCTCATTCCGGCCATCACGGCGTTTCTCTAACCGCGGTACTTAGCAGGCAAATTACTGTTAGTTTTAGTTTATTTGAGACAAGTTGTGAAGTCGCCGCGCTCCGGTCATATTATTAACTCCTAAGTATATGTGATGTGTACAGATGGCTGCAGATGTAAATCTGGCGTGACTTTAGAGGTAATCGTTTAACTAAACACCTCTAAAGTGTCTATGGTTCGTTGCTTCGTTATATGAGGCGTCTCTAGTGCATGACTGGATCACCTTAGCGATACTGGTTATGAAAAACTATTCAGACTGTAATAATTAGAAACATCGAGTTTGTCTTTATCGTGTCTTACAGTTTTTCACAGATCATCGTTTTTTTCTTGTCAGAATCGTTTTTTTCCTACCCTGATGTTCTAAATTGGATAACTCTACCTTAATTTAATTAATTCGTGAGGCGCGATGTTCGAAGATCTATACAAACTGACAAAGAGTTTAATTAACTGCATGACTGGAGAGTTATCGCAGCCACACGGCCACACGGCCACACGGCCACTCGGGCCACTTCGGACCACTTCGGACGGGCTCGAGAGCTGTCGTCACGGCTCTCTGTGTTGACACAAAAACGTTAACCCGATGAATAGACAGTTAACTACGCTTTTTGTGGATCTCTTATAGAAAAAAAAAGCTTATATATTTCGTGGAACCCTGTCATGTACGAAAATAGATATAAATAAAACAGGACTTTCCTAGAAATGACATTCGCGCTACTCTACTTAGAAGTAACTAGAGGTATTTAGGAACCACTCTGTTCTGAACTCAAGGGTTCACAGACATCCCGTCGGGGCAGCGGGTTGTTCGAAAGAGATACCACGGCCTCGGTACAAAGGGCTAAGAAGGAACATGGCTGGTTTTTAGTCAGCTGGTAGAAGTCCCTACTCCCTTACCGCTCTGCCCAGAATGGGAGGATCATCAAGTGAATCCTCCCAGGATTCACTTGATGATTACCAAAACCCCAAAAAAAAGGGTTCACAGACATCAGGGTGGCAGCCTGGCAGGCGCTACCACCTCGTTCGCATGTCTGTAGTTTAATTAGTGTAGCCCCACAACACAACCACCACCCGGGCTCCGTACGGATACTTTATGATTTCCGTGCGCGGGCGCAGGAATGCGCGGTAATGAAACTATAGGGTCAGTGCGCGAGTTAATTCGATCGGCCGGTAAACAAATTGTAACATGCTACTCTAATAACAAACACTACCCCAACCAGGTATTTCTTGAAAATAGTTTATGAGAGAAACGATTTTAATCATGAGCTTGACCTTAGTGCTTCTCAGGTTCAATTATTTTAATGAAATTCTTACGAACAATACTAAATCTTGCAGACTTTGATGAGATTGTAAAAAAAATGAAATACTCACAAATATTCACCGTAATCTGCGGTTAATCTAGGTTAATTTCTAGCGAGACGTGAGTGCCCCTTGAGTGCTGACACATGCAGCTGAGCTAGTGGTTGCGCATGCGCGGTGTCACGGACTCACGGTGCATGTGAACCTGCCCTCCCCTGTGCCGGCCATTCAAGTGCAACCTCGTTTCACACATGTTTGGAAAAAGTCGATAGTGACTATTTTAAACCAATGCTTCTGAGTATAATCATTATTCAAAGTAGACTCGTATCTGTACCCCACCTTCGCTAGCAATGTAGCTACGTTCATTAATCAGAAGCGAAGCAAAACCAATAACCATTACTAGCGACAGACGAGCACTCTTACTTTTGTATAGCATGTAACTATCCGTCAAGACATTTGCATAGCGTCGGTATCAGTGCAACATCTCGCCAGCCGGCCCCCGGGGGTCAGCTGACACGCAGCCTCCATCCATCACGGCCACCATCATTCATAGCTTTGACACGGATACCTACTACAGCCGACTGCCGGCTCCATGGGAACTACACGAGGACTACACCAGACTACCTGAGCTACAGATGGTAAAAAATGGTTTTATGATAGAATGCGCTCCCGATGCCGTCCTGTCGACTACCGAATGGCTACAAAAAAGGGTTGATGTTATACATTTACACGGTGCTCCAGTTTATAATAGGATCAAGTTAGTTTCATTTAAGAAATGATTGACTGTTTCGTAATTGTCGGGGAAGGGCTTTTTGTGGAATTGGAAAATATAAACCGCGCGGTGTTTGTGTGATTGTAAAAGAAATTGCATGTTTAGATGTGCTTTTCTTGTGTTGTGGTCAGAAGCATAATTTAAACATCTGTTTTTTTTATGTTATAAGGATTCCTAAGTAAATAAGAATTACGTGCTAAGTGCTAATAACCTCTGGTCAGTTTCTAATTTCCGAGCGGTAAAATAATCTTTTACTGGCCTGTTGGTCTAGTGGTTAGTGACCCTAACTGCTATGCCGGAGGTCGTGGGTTCGATTCCCACCCAGGACAAATGTTTGTGTGATGAGCACGATCATTTGTTCTGTGTCTGGGTGTAATTTATCTATAATATGTATGTATTTAGAAATATATAAGTATGTTTATCAGTTGTCTAGTACCCATAACACAAGCTCTGCTTAGCTTGGGACTAGATGGCGTTGTGTGATAGTTGTGGAATATTATTGTTGTGGAATATTAATCGCACACCTCATTTTAAAAGTAAAATGAAAACGTAGTTTAGCATCACTCCTGTAATGTAAAACTTGTTAAAAATACTCACTCCTATTACGTACCGTCCCTAAAATGCTGCAGTCAAGGACTTATTGCCACTAAACCATTATTTTCGGTAAACAAGCTCTCACCTCTAAACCTTGGCAACAGATACCAAGATAAGATCCTCGACGAGCCATTACTGCCGCCATTACGCCACATATCCGATGAGTGTAGCACACAACACACAATACAACTGTGAGCTGTGGGGCAACACAACACACTTCAGACAAAAAAACACGCGCCTCATGCGAAGCTTTTAAGATAGACATCGGCTGCGCGCGCACCGCTCCGTGCATTAGTGGCAGTGGGAAGATGTGCTGTGAACTACGGATCCACTCCAATGTGTGTCACTCATGATCTTAAATAGAGTTTTGCGGTTCACTAACACACTGAGTAGGCGTGTGTTGGGATATGTTCAGTGGTCATACCATGAGTCACCATGGAGTTCCTTCGGTTCTTCTCCATAGGAAAAGACGAACCGAACTATGCACCATTTGTCGACTGCTTGCCCAAGAAGGCCTGTGTGAAATAAAATATTTTGATTTTGATTGGGACCAAGTTCTTTTTCTTACACCGCACCTGGCGATTTGCTGCCAGTCGACGCTGAATCTGGTACGAATGCTAGTTACTGGTCAATGAAGTAAAGTAACGGTGCCACAATTATGATCATCTGTCAGAGAATCGTTATTGGGAAGAAGAATCAGCCAGTAATTATTATAATGACATTAATTTATAGAAGCTCTACCGGTACAGAATGAAAGATTGGACGTCAATCAATCAGTGTTGACGTGTCATTGTCTCAATCTACATCGTCGTCACGACATATTGTTATGTTGTTATGACGGCGTGTATTAGCGTTTTGTTTCTGCTCGATTGCTTCCAGTGCGTGACGCGAGGGAGGGCACGCTACATGCTACAGTTACTGCGCAGAGGATGTATTGATAGTGACAAACTGACAGCACATGGAGAAGCCATGTCAGCAGTAGTATGTCATTGAAATGTATAGTTATATGAATTGTCTGTCAACATTCATAAATTAATAGTATTATGACATGGCCTTGTCGACGTAATCGCAGTTATAAAGAACAATGTATTTGGAGCGGTTAAGTTAATTGGAACGTAATCCAGTTACCTATATTAAAGGACGACACATCTCATCGTAATACTCTAGGTTTAATCCAGTTGGAGATTTATAAAGGCCACAAGTCAAGAGTGAAACTGCCAGTCACAAATTATCATGTTGTACCCACTCTTCAAATCTTCTTTATCTGGTCGCAACGAATCTGCTCGCAGTATGCTAATACCTCAGCAATAACATTAGTCTCGTGCGTTTAGCGACCAAACGCTCATGCTAATCGCGACGCATACAGCCAGTAAAAGTGTAACATTACCTGCTGCCGCCATTGCCCAACCTCACCAACCTGCACTCTGTGCACAACTGCACAGCTTGCACAGACTTGCACAATACCAGCACAGGTTCACTGCGAATAATTGTGAATATTGTGATCGCGGCGACAAATGTATCCGCGATCTACTCGAGACACAACAGGGAACATTGCTCGCTGAGATAATGGAAACAGGGCGCTGTATCTAGATATTGCTAAATGCTAAATAATTGCCATTTTACAAGGGACTTCACTGAAATGGAGCAGAACTGATGCGATAACTGTAACAGTCTTCTGCGAGAGCGCCCGGCGATGTCACCTACCACCGTTATGCTATGTTTGTAGACATTGAGTTTCAATATGATAAAGTAGCAAGTCGATGCCGTATCATAATTGAGATACAAATAAACATAAATCGGGTGCACAATGATAAAGTGCTATCAAGACAGAGTTTACTAACATTGTTACATTCAGATAAACATTACGAGCTAGTAATGAAACGCATTGCAACAACAGCGTCAGCAGGTCCCTCCTTACGAAACAGATAGCCGCTCTGATTGCACAACAGTCTGCGGTACACGTTGTAATTTATAATTAAACATAAGTAATTAATGAGCCGCGAGACTGATCGCGACCACCACAACGCCGCCACACCGACACACCGCGCACCGCCTGCAGAGCTTGTGGTCACAAATTAATACTACATTGTTTGTGAGCACGACTGTAAGTATTGTCTGTTGATACAAACTTACCACTTGCAGACTACTGAGTATCATCGCTTAGTCAAAGCAAAGCAAACAGATAATAAAGATGAGCTGATATAAGTTTTTAAATTGACATGGGCACTAAAACGTCATAATTACCCATGTTTACGATTAGCAGAATATTATAAATTCAACCAATCATGGTGACTAAATCAAATGGCAGCACAACCTCATAAAAACTCACTCCTACTAGTCACGTGGGTAATATAGCAATATATCTTAGAGCAACGTATCAAACAATACAACCATTAAACAATTTCAAAACTTTTCGGACACGTGTATGTGTCCGTAATCAGTGTACAATCTGAGCATGTAACAGCGCTATGATTAATGTGTCCTCTGCGCCAGCCCCACTATTAGTGACACATCCACTGTGGCACATCACTACACACTACACACCACGCACATCACTATAACTCACGTCACTTCTGACACATTATCGACACTTCCCATCCATCACGAAATCATACGCGATCGACAATTATCTCCGAGTCGACATTATTGTCCAATCGAATTAGGCAACAGTCGCAGTCAAATTAGATATTTTATAGTCAGTTCCGATCAAAATGGTGATCATATCGATTTGAGTCAAGTGGGTCCAATTGGCTCATTAATAGTAATAGTGCGGGACATTATAGCTGATTCAATTATATCGTAGTCAATAAGTTGATGTACCAGCTAGTAATAGAGGAGACGTTATGGAAGCTATCACATTACAGTTGGCATTCAATATAAAACAGTTACAATACAATTCTCAGTGAATGCACAGCAATTACCACACTCATAGAAGGGTCCTCCACATTCTAGTTCCTTCTACATAGATTGTATAGAGAATTAATTAGATTAAAGAGTATATAAGTTTTACTCTAATTTCAAATACTGAAACAATGCAAAGCTCTGACAAATGCTAGAAGTCACCGGAGTCGATAGGTGGCGTTGACAACCTTCCATGGTCTGGCTATCACCTCTCTCATAAAGCAGCCTCTGTTGCCTCAGAATCCTCAGATTGCTCCAAGTTGTGCATCAACGTCTCAATTCCCAGCAGATTTTCTCTGCATTCCGCACACGTAGCGGTGTTTCACTTTATACGCCCTTATTAGGAGAGAAACCTTCCAGTCTCCGAGCCTAGTTGAACTGTAACGTGTTCACGCCGAGTTAGCTCGTCATCACAAGGTTTAATATCATCAATTGCATGTTTTGATGTTATTGTACTTCGTATATTATAGAAGAGGCAGAACGTTATGTTACTGTGCCTCAGGACATGGAAGTCGTAAAGCTTAGTTATGGCGGCTGAGATTGATTTGTGAAAGCGTTTGATGCCTGCGGGACACGTCACAACATTGACAATTACACGTTAGAGACGTGTGCGCCTCGCAGACGTAGGATTTATTGTGCGTTACAGACGTAATGACGGGTTCCGTGCCAGTAATTATGAGGGGCCCATCGTTTGTAATTCGATAATAGCAGTAAATCGCGTGCACAGTGAGTTGTCGTGGCAGGCAATGCCTCCACAGTGCCTCCCGCGTCATCTCATTACTCACGCGAGTTCATCACGTACATGCATATATTTGTAGTAAACTAAACAATGTTGGTGAAATGTTATATATTGCTCAAAGTACCTGACATGCAGACTCCGTTAGATTATTTACGATAATACAGATAATTTCACACAATGCGCAGGCGCAGACGCGGCCGCACACGACGCATCGCTAGCGGCACCGCGACTCTACACCGCAGCGCAGTGCATTACGCCACTAAGTCGCAATCAATACAATCATGCTCATTTTACGCATCAGTGCACGTCACTGCACCGTGGAGCAAGAAGCACGCACAGCTACAGAAATTTGTCTCAACTATAACTAGATCATTCACAAACACAGCTTTAAATGGGTACCTAACACCTTTTAGAAAGGACAACCAAAATGTCATCAATATCATCAGACACTGGTGCACAAGTTAAAGCTAACTGAATAAGACATAACTATACTATACATTATAATTATATTCACGACTTGTAGCAGTTGTAGTTAATGTGTTGCCACACCTACCAATAAACAAAGGCAATATTTAAGCTCAGGCAGCCACAGATTGAATTGATTGATTGACTGTTAGATGACTGCGATAACAAAGCACCAGACAGGATATGATCCCGCACTAAAAGTTTCCTCTCAGACGAGAGCCGAGAGCCGAGAGCAACAGACCAATTAAACGCTTTGCTTCTTAAACAAGTAATAACAACAATTAAAGAAATAATCTCGCGCTGTATTGATATTATCTCAAATCGATCTGTCGATCAAACAGACGCAACCTACGGGATCTAAGATGGCGGCCACTTAATTCATTCTTTTATTTTTTCCGTGTGTTTCGAGCGAGCGATTAGACGCGGCGTCCATTCATTAGCGAGCCACGTCAATCCTTATCGTGACGGTACGCTACAGCCGCTACATGGAGATAGAGAAGGAACACTCCTAGTGTATCGGTAACCGAATCGTCGAATGCTGAGATCGAACGAATTTTTTCCTCTGACTAATTCAACTTCAGGTTTTAGGGCGTAGTCAGTCACCTGCCGACACGATCCTACTAAGTATTCTTACCCAGTTTATGAAGTTAGCAATAAAATGTTGGTTTTCTGTGTGACTACAACTTATCATTTCGTGATTATTATCGTACCGCTATGTATCCGTAGAAAAGCGTGCATCAATTATCCAATGTATTACCTGCCATGCTCCACTAGTGCAGTATAAAAGCTCGCTCGTTACTGCGCATGCGCGGCACAAGGAAACACTTTACGACCAGCAACACTATTACACACTATTACGTGATGATTGACGCTTTACACTATTATGGATATATTGAGTTATAATCATTAGTAGACGTCGGCAGCTCGCCTCACTGTAAAATTAGAGAAAATCTCAGTTAAGACGTTTCTCCGTACTCTACTCATATTTGATTATACATAGGTACTGTTACATCCTCTGCATTTACCACTAGGTACAAAACATTTATCTAATCAAAAATAATAAAATTATAACTAAATGTCTCGTAGTCAGAGAGGCTGATACAGCTTTTTAGTACTCAATACCGGCTGACGCATGAAACAAGTGGTGGTAAACAGTTCAAGTGCGGAAAGTACCAAATGTTTTCCGTGACCACTTTAGCACTATGTTGTGTGAACTTGTGTGTATTTCACGTGTGTTTGTACGTGAGTGTAAGTTTCTTCACAACTCGTGTCTGGTGTTGGCGTAGTGTAGAGTTCCAGTGATTTGCTAAGTAATGTGGCTTAAAGGCAATAACTTTCGCGTACAATACGGTCGCGTGCGACCCGCAGGTATCAGGTGTGGGGAATGTGATCCCTGTCTGCAGGTCTACTCCGTGGTACAGGGCTGGGAGCGGCAGAAGTACCACGACCACGTGACACCACCGGGGGCGCGTCTGCTAAGCATGGCTCAGTCTCGTGAACGTTGAACTCTGCAGCGGTGATCAGGACGGAGCGCGGAGGTAGCGGTTCTTGTACCTATATTGAAATGGCTGTAAGCTGGAAATAAAATGCGAAAGGCAATGTAAAAGCAATTGGTGGCTCCAGAAACAGCTTGCGATGATTTGACAATGAACTTATGGCTTACAATTAATGAGTCTGTATTCTATGTAAGAGTGCCTAACAACGCCAAGTAGGACCACACCTTCAGCATCTATTGTGTTAATAATTGACGCGCAGGCGCAGCCGCGTGGGCGTCTGTTGGAACTCCCCCCGCCGAGCCCGCCCCCCGCTGCTGCCCGGGCGACAGGCAACAAGCATGACAAGTGACGCGCATTTGTCACGACACTGACGTCAATGCCGAGAGCGCAGCATCAATACACAGGATTACCGAGAGGAACTCTGAATGAATGGGAAGACTGATCGTCTCAATATAAAGCAAAGAGATATGAGTGGTGTTTGTGTAGCGGTTAGTGCCGTGAGTGATGTCACTCGTGTGAGCTGACTGAGCTGAGGGATTTAAACGAGTTGTTCATTAAATTAACCGCGCGGCTCTTTCTCTTCTTTGTTTCTGCGTGAGTATGAGATATGTCTGTTTTCTTTTTGATTGAGCTCGTTGCGGGTCAACTGTGGAGCGTTCATTGAGGAACAGAGACTGTTATAATATGGAGATAAATGTGTTCATTAAAGCTTCGAACACACTGAATTATGAATAAAGAATGGTTAGACGTTGTGGTGCCACATGGGAATGGTTCTTACCTCATTATCATGAAGTACTTACAGCAGCTGCTGTAGTGTCTAGTTTAGTTCTTGGTGCCGCTTTCAGTCTTATTATAAAGTTATCCATGTTTCCTGCGCCTCACATTATAGCAGCGCAGGGGCACGCGATTACCTGCACATTGCTGCTCGCATTAAGGATATCACACACTTAGCAGTTGAATCTGTATTTTCTTCTGTGTCGCATAACATGTTGTCTTAAAACCTAGGTGCTTTCAATCGCCTATATGTGGTTGACAAATACCTTATGAGAATACAGCCAAGTATCTCGGTATGACCCTTGATGCAAAGCTACGCTGGAAAACTCACGTGAAGAAGAAAAAAGATGAACTCGACCTACGGTTCAAAAAAATGTATTGGCTGCTTGGAATAAACTCCGTGTTGTCCGTACAGAACAAACTGTTACTATACAGACAAGTCCTGATGCCAGTTTGGACTTATGGTATTCAGCTGTGGGGCTGCACCAAACAGACAAATGCATTAATCATTCAACGATTCCAGAACAAAGTACTACGGGAAATTGTAAATGCACCCTGGTACGTACGAAATGATGACCTCCATCGGGACCTAAACGTTGAGTTCATCGATAAAGTGATTCAAAAATCTGCAGAAGCTCACGACAAGAGACTTCATAAGCATGTGAACGTTGAGGCGATCCAGCTTCTCGATCACACAGACATAGTGAGAAGACTAAAAAGAACAAAACCGTTCGAGTTAGTGTTTAGTGCTAGTGTAAGTGAATAGTGTAATGTAGCACAAGTGTTACCAAAAAAACACAAGAAAAAGTGTATTCGCCTTAATAGAGACAATAAGAAAAGTGCCAATGGACACATTCTTAGTACGTAAAGACAATATTTTTAACAGTTTAAGTTAGAATTAAATTACTTATTAGTCTATATATACAAGGCTAGATTGTAATAAGATTAGGGTCCATCATTTTGATGTACACTAGGATAAGGAAAAAAAAAAAAAAAAAAATATGTGGTTGCAAAATAAACTGATTTTTTGGATAGGACTATGCTACATGTAAAAACAAACGTTATTTCGCTAAAATTAATGGTGGAACAGATAAAGTGGTTCCTTGTTCAGCGCTGTATATTCCTAGTGACACTTTTCTCAAACAGGTAAACAGTGCTGAACAAGGAACGACAGAAGTGCGTCGAGCTGCGGAGAAGTATGTGTTGTCCTTTAGAGGGTTTCGTGTTAGCTATCGGCGTCATCTGCGCGGGCGCATGAAGCGGCGCGCGGTGTCGACCCGGACTCGAACCCTGGACACAAGCGTGGAATATATTGCGCTATCCACTTATGTAACATCAAGATTAGCTAGCGTTCTGTTACTATGTGCATAACTCAACGTATTCGCTTGCATACATGAATATGACATATCATGTAAGTTCATGAACCTATAAGTGGAGATTCGAATATTACCTACTTATCGACTGGTCCGTCGAGCTAAACTAAATATTATTATGTTTGTGCTCAAGCATTAACGAAATATCACGACAATAAATTGAGCCTGAAACGTTGTGCCATAGATCTCCGGTTTGGTGAATATTGACATAAAACGATGAGCTGTTTGTTTTGATTGGTCGCTTGTGTCAACACGCCATGTTTGTTTCGAGGCGATCCATTGGCGGATGTAGATCTAGACAAATATTAGCTTTGCATCAAACAGATCATGATTGGGACGAGCTGTTCGACTGCGGGTAAGTATCGTCAACACCAAACTCGAGAGCTTGCGGCGAGGTGACAACTGACAAACTATAGGTCGTCACGTAAGCACATACTTCACATTTAGCATGATTTTGACTTTCGTCAACTTGAAAACATCCGTGTTTATCAATGTAGGTAAACGTCGTGTTGGTCAGAACCATATTGTGGCTGAATCATAAAAACACGAACTGGATAGATTGTCAATTTTGAAATCAAGAGCAGTTTTCCTTAAAGTATGGTGTCTAGTCGGTCCAACTGATGGTCAATGTTTGGCCGGGGTCCCTTATTCGGTCGAACACCACTGATTAGTATCAAGTTCGATAATTTCGATGTCATGACGACGTTTGCTGATCTTGTGAGAGAACTCCACAGTTAGCGATGTTCATAAATACTCACTTGATGGCTAGATAACCACGTAGTACTCGAGTAGTAGAAAACCTTGCAATCCCATGCTTATGTATGTGAGATTGTTTACATTTGAGTGTGAATTTTAGAGAAAGTATGTCCAGTAGCATCAATTTTGTATAATAAGAAACATGTCATTGAAAAGTGTCACATAATAAAGGAAAATTATTACTTTTAAAGATTTGAATATCTAGTTTTATTGCCATAAACTCCAACGCGCGCGAACAATTAGTTAGACCCCAGGTCATCCCATAGGAATGTTTAAGTAAGGTAAGTAAAGTCAGGGTCGCAGTGTAGTCGATGCAGATCGCCGGTTACTGCGGCTGCACTTGTAAAGCAGCTAGCGAACAGCTAGTGGCTGGCATTTTGCAGCATTTTCATAAAACAACCGGGATTTGAATACAATGTCAACATTATTGTGCATCCATAATGCATGCGCGTCCTGCACCTGCGTGCGCCTGCGCACCCTCACTGCGCCGCGCCGATAGCGACTGATAGCGCGCATAATGCGCCACGCAACGCCACCGCGCCCGCTGCGCACACGCCACGCACCCGCCACGCAGATACCAGGTTACTGCTTGCTTACATACGCAATGCAACGATTATTTGTTCTTTCTGATGCGATCTCAAGTTTATTGTCCACATCGTATCAATTTTAAATATAAAAAATGAAATTTAAACTGGATCCATTCGAATAATATAATTGCTAGACATTATCCGCAATAAAAACTATTAGACTCATCCGTGATGGACACTCAACAGGCAAGGATCAGGCAATGTAGTGCAATAAATATTTCTCACCGTGATCATCCGGTTCGATATGATCACAAAAACATTTGCTGCACAATCGACATCGCGCACTTCTTGCGATCACAAACAACTTCAGATATATTCCCATAAAGAGTATCGAGGAACTGCGACCATTTCATAATAATAATATAACATTAAGTAACACAAAAACTGCGGAGGACGTCCCGTCCCGGCCGGTCCCGCAGTCCCGCTTGTCGCGCTTGTTCCCGAGCGCAGTCCGTTATCTGTCGCATCGAGATCAACTGTCGCATACCCGCGCAGGCACAGCCGCGTGTGAAATCGCTACATGCCAGGTATTGCACTGAGCTCCACCAACACTATGTGTCATAATATGATGGACAGTACTTGCTGTTGCATGCGGGTTTGCCTGCGGTATATCAGCAGAGTTTTGTATATGAACAGACTTACGACAAGTAACCTGCACTTCGGGTTTAGGTTCATAATCATCTCCCTGCCCTTGTCCCGGTTATTTGGGTTTAGCGCAACACGAATTTTTCTTCATCAGTCGTCACCAGTCGTCACGCTATCATTAATTCCTTTTCACTTCATATCATTCCTCACACAATCCATCCAGATTTCCCCCCTGAGGGGGATTCTCTCAGGGCGGAATAGTGAAATAAGCTCACCTATCCATTCTGATTAATTTCGTTACGGAATCCAAGACAGTTAAACTGTTACTCTGGGACTTCGTCGAGCTTCATTATCTCGGCACTGCACTGGTGGTCGTTATTGTTGATTGTGGTGCACAGGAGGTTGCAGTGGTTTTAGGTTGACTAACAAATATTTTCATAACTTTTGGTAGCTATTTAAAATGTTCTAACACATTACAGGATTAAAGCTGTAGAGCTTAGAAAAGAAAAGTGTAGACTTTTCTTTTTGTTTTTCAAGTAAATCTGTCAATACAGACGCAGTAAAAAGCAGCCAGCAGTACGTATAGTGGAGCGAGCTGGCGACTGCGACAGCGTCCGTGTGAAACCTATGGACACGTCCCGCCACTGTCCCGCCACCCCGCCATACATTAAACATGACCTGCGCCCGCGCACACCATCGCGCCCATCGAAGATCTACGCTGATACACTTTAATACTCCCGGTATATCCCGGGGAAATCAGCGAACAATGATAATGTGGTAAAAGCTATGAATTCTAAATGAGTCAAGTGCCCACTGTTTATTGCGTGTTATCTATGTCTCTATCTTCAGATTCTATATCAGATTTTATTTCAGAATCTTACGGACATACTTAAAAAATTTCAGGTTCTAACGCTGAATAAAATAAACCTGTTATTTAGCATGCAGTTCCTGGTTTTACCACATAATATAGTCATATACTGTGGCACTTTCGCATCGTCATATACCTAAATTATAAGTATGTATAAGTTTGAATAACGTACAAAATTTAAATCTATTTTAATCCTAACGATCTCGTTTTCACAAAGCCTCCCCGACCATCCTAATTATAATTATTTGCTAAAGTTTGGACCATAAAAACGAAAACAAAGCTTAAATTGCTTTTTAGCTAATCTCTATAATCGTGCCTACCAATTCTGATTTCTGGATCGTCTTCCAGACTAGCCAGGTGAATTATTTTAACTCAGAATAGCATTTAATTTTACGAAAAGCAACTGCCATTTGGCTTCCATAAATTTATTTGCTTTATAAATATTGCTTGAGTTAGTGTAACTTACAGTAGGAGCAAATCGCAAGCGCTCACAAACCACTATAAATGCCGCAATAACAGCGATAGCGACAAATGTATCGCTATCGCTTATCGTTGAGCACGCAGCCGTAGTTAGCCAATGCTCATTGAATACATTTTAGTCGTACAAAGTATTACATGACAAGTTACAGTGGTCTACCCGTCTACCAGATAACGCGAGCTCTCTTTCAGTGTTCAATATCTACTACGTTGCGTCGCGTTGTTGTTAGTTATGTAGTCAAGTGTCTGAAAGTATGCTGTTGTTTGTTGGGTAAATGATTTCAAGCGACTCTTGATCAAGAGAACTTCTTGAAATGTCTCCAACGAAGTAGGTAGTTTTTTAAAACTATAAAATTAATGAGAAAACTCTGTCTCTATACGTGTTACGTCGGGAGACAACAGCGCAGTGGGGAACGCTGTGATAAACACTCATTCGTATGCGCACGGCGCAGGCGCAGTAATTGGAGAATTTAATTCAATTACATAAAATTGTGCTGTTATGCTTTATGTGTGTTTTATGGTCCAGATGTGGGAATAGTGATGTCGCCGCGTCCCATGGCGGAGTGTGTGACACACGCCGCGGGGAGCCCGGCGCATGCGCCTGCATAAGTGCATACATCACTAAAGTTAATTGAATAACGGCGCATGTGTACATGGTGTGTGCATGCGACCAGCGACTGTCGACCAGCGACTAGCGACCGAGCCCTGCCCAAGTGCCGATATTACCGTTTATATTGCCATTTTCAATACGGCCACAATGCGACTTTTAAACGGATATAAATATTGTATGCGGCGCGATGCAGAGCTGTATAATTGAATAGCGCGCATCTGTTTAGACGTGCTCGTAAACGCGCGTTAGATTTAGTTCTTATTCATGATATGCGCTAACGATGCCCGACACTAGTACTGTAAGCGCTTTACGACGCCTTGACGAGAGCACGGAGAGGTTCTAAATCAAAATTTTAATAGTTTTCAATCAATTGTTAGTGGGAATTTAGCACTTATGTGTTCCGGGTTCACACATATCATGCGCTGTCGGGGTCAGCAGCAGGCTCCCGCTGACCACTTCTTCTTGAATCTGGTGAGTATACCAGGCACAGGCACCGTCTTCTGCCAAACAAGCCAAGTGCACAATACGTCAGCCACGACACATTCACAAGAGCTTTCTTAGTGCTTCAATAAAAACATTCGTGTGTTGCTCCAGTGCAGTGTTGTCGCACGTCAGTCGCGCTGTGTGTCGCATTGGGAACGTGTTTGTTGTTACTGCAGCCAAACAGAAGTACATCATTGTATACTATGCACAGTACAAGTACATGTAGGCCGAGTGACGCTTCAATCAGACGGTGGGTCATTAGCGCGGACATCACTGGACAGGGACACGTCACGCAGGGATGTCCAGCTCGTGATGTTACATGCCCTCACGGGAATCTCTATCTCGTCTTCAATAGTTTGTTTTCTTGCTCCTATATCACAACAACTAGGTATTCGTTGGATGCATTTCTGGCTAATGATGTAAACTAAAGTCCGGTCTAGATTTGTCTGTAACTAGGTTTACAAATGGCCCAACCTAAGTGATGGAATTATGCGGTATATTATCATAACAACTTCGATAACTGTTCACATTGTAATAACTGCCGAGTGCACCCGCGGAATTTACATAGCGTACACGCTGCTGCGAGAAACTACGCAGACGCTCTCACATGATGCTGAGGGGAGATAGCAGGGAACGAGGTCGCGGCTTAGCATTCCATATTACCTATAAGATCATTTCAAGATACCTGTGAATAGGTTTTGCTAAATCTACTTCTAGTAAAGCATCGATGTTAAGATGATAGTTTGTAGCAGTATTCAAATAAACCCACACCTAAATCCAGGCAAGTGGCAGCCCTGCCAGGTGCGCCCGTGCATCCCACAGTGAAACATGGAGTGATCTCTAACGGGCGGCGCGACGCGGGCAGTGGGCAGCACTTCACATCGTCCACACATGGCACAACACTCCACCGTTCAGCTGCAACAGGCACAAGTGCCACAACAGGCACAAGTGTGACAAGAGGCACTAGAGCGCGTACAGTGTGGCAACGTGTTTGCTCTAAACACGCGGCCGTGGATGAGTGGCGTCCAAAACAAATCAATTGAGTCTCAGATAAAATGGTTATTATAACAATCGTAAATCAAGACCGCGCTTGAATGTGAATGTGAAGTAACGCGGGCAGGGCTGCCAGAGATCTGCAAGTTATGTTTTACTTCAGCAAGCCTTCTGGATTTGTATGGAAGCCAATGCCATAGTCGTAAAAGAATGTAAATTAATAAAGCTAAATACAGAGTACAAGAAATAATGGTGCAATATTTTTCGAGGTTCCATCCAGGCGTTTTCATCCGGCTCAACTTTAAATCTGGGAACACAATGGCCACCACTTCTATCCACTTCCAGTAGTGCATTCCATCTGTTTGAAGCACAAATGAGTTATGTCTACCTGACCACTGGCCAGCCCTGAGCGCACGACGCAAATGGAGTGACTGCAGTACGCAATGAATTTGTAGCGCGTAGTAATCGTTAATAATGGTTCAGTTGACAACTGTTGTGATTGCAGATATTATACGCTTCATTAATACTGCTTTATCAATATACTATATACTAGCCTTTCTCTAAATTAATAAAGTACTAGTGTAGTGGATCACTATAATAGAAGTATCTGCTCAATTGTAAGTTGTGGTTTGTGCTGGTGTTCTTACCAACCTGCTATGAATAATAATAACAGACGCTTCGAACACCACAGTCAGAGGACAAGCGGAAATCAAACAAAACCGATATTGTAAACGCATTTTTGACTGCTATGATAAGCAGTAACCTTCGAGATGTATAGGATGCTTCTCGATGAAAGAAATGTTGAGTTGTTGCGAAGTTGTGAGGTTGCAATCTTTGTGATGAACGGCCGTTGTGGTGCAGATTATTTATATAAGTAGATTCACGACATTGCTCTACAACAACTGTGGTATTGTGGTTCCTGATCAATTTCTTCAGAGAAGAATACTATTACTGCATTTTCGTCTGACTGGACTTTCTTATCGGTCTACAAATAAAACCGCATGTGGAATATCAAAGTTTTACTCCAAACAGACGATACGACGAAAGCCAAACGCGAAACAAGCAAGACGCGAAAGTTCTTTTCGCGTCTTTCGTGCGCGACAGGACCAAAGCCTAAATAATACATTGGCATTTAAGACATACCTATTCTAATTACTAAACTAATTAAGAAAAGCGATGATACCCTCAATAATATAAACAAAACGGTCACATATCGTAAATTACGGCAACACCGCGGTATATACGGCAGGAAGCGATCGGCAGACGTATTAATTGAAGCGGTATTAGCTATTAGCAATAAAGTACCACAGTCGTGCGCCCGCGCAGCACACCACTATTTATTATAGCAACCTTTAATCACCGGAGAGGAAATGCAATCTGTGGCGATCAATATACTGTGTACCGGAGTCTACTTTAAATAGGAAGATACCTTTTAGGGTAGTTTTAGTGAGACCGGAGTTAAGAGCCGTTCATCGGGCAAATGTAAATTATTGGCTAATTAACGTTAATAAGCTAGTTAAAATATGTACATGTAGACCTTGATGAAAGACAAGGCTAAATTGCACAGGATGAAATAGAACGAGCCAGCACGGGGATACCTATGAAGATTGCTTATTATCCTACCTCCCGCTACATATCTACAGGTAAAGATAAAACAACGAACGATACGTTATCAAGCCTTGCCCGACACACCAGGAAGTGAAGCAATCTACGATATCTTCAAAAACATCTAAAAGGATATTCAAATGTGTCCCGGCGCGGCGTGCAACGTGGACGTCGACGTCGACGTCAGTCCCTTTTTATATTCCCAGGCATACGTCAAGCGAGCGACTTCATTAATGTAGCAAAAATCTCGGATAACTGTGCACTAACTATCTGACTGCATAATTAAATCGCTGCAGAGACAGCCGAACATAGTGAACATAGCAACAGAACATTTGCATGCGGGAATAAATAATAATAAATCAGAGAGAACGCATAACTCTCGTTTGCGACGTCGGTTAATTGAGGCGTTAATAGCAACCGTCTCATGGCGCTGTTATTACTGCTATTTTATAACGTGACTGCAGAAAGTCTACTTCACACAAACACAGCTAATATGTGATCACACGGCAAAAACTTCATTTGATTGAATGTTGAAACTTTGAAAGTAAGCCCAGAATGTTATAGTTGCAACGCTTCATTGATTACAAGTTCGAGTTCGGCGCAGCTTCTCTATGAGCTTTCATTTATATATTATGTCTAGTTACCCTATTTACTAACCATATTATCATCATTGACATCCATTCAATGTTACTTCGGTCTTGTCCTACATTATTTTGTAGCCCTTCTACTTGTAGTTGTATGCCTTCTTTAAGAGCTTGTGAAGCGATTGCAAGCACATTAATGCATGTCTCGATGGAGGCAGCGTAGAGTACTGCCGGCACCCTCCTGCTACATTGGTAATATTAGTACATTTAGTTCGCAGTTACTATTCTATGCTAGTAATATTAGTGCATTGCGTTGGAAGCTGTCTGCGGCTACAGCTCAGCTGTTATTTACAAGCTCGGTGATACAGAATTCGAGATCGTTCGGCGTGAAAGCTTTTAGCTAAGGTTTGCTCGACATACGATTATAGTTTAATAACTATTGCCATATTATTGATGCTCTATTACAAACTTTCGTTACTTATGTTTAGTAAAAATGGGCTAGTTCACTGCTGGGGGTAAGACCTCCCTTCATTCTACCCAACAGTCTCAATTCTGTGCTACTTCTTTACAATCCTCAAGGAAGACATCCAGTTCGTCTCGCTATCTCCTTCGTGGTCCATCGCCTCCACGGTTTCAAGGCACCAATCGTGAGCTTTATGGGAGCACAGCTCGTTCGGCATGCGATAGACCTGTCCAGCCCAGTGTAAGTTGTAAGTTGTTGTTGTAAGTTGAGCCACGTCAACGATATGTTTACATCATTAACCGACTTCCCAAAAAGGAGGAGGTTCTCAATTCGATTGGTATATATTTTTTTTTATGTATGTACACCGATTACGCCGAAATTTATCAACCGATTTACGTGATTCTTCTTTAGTTTGTTGCGAAATAGTTGTCATTTGGTCCCATAAAAATTTAACATAGTTTGGCCCAGTACTTTTAATTTTATGTGCATTTTTTTTAAATTTATGAACATTTTTCGATTATTTTACTGAAAAAGGGTTGCAGAAAAACTATACGTGTACGTTTTACTACAGCAAGCTTAATTAAAATTACAAATCGTTTACGACTCTGCAGTTATCCAGTAAAGGCATTCATAAAGATTGACGACTGAGCGGCAGGTCTTTGTGCTGTCCAAGCTGGGTTAGCCATAACTCCGAGGTGCACGGCTCTCCGGCTGGTATGGGCTGACATGAAACCAGCGGAGGCAGTAAAGCTACACATCAATTAGCGCGCCGCACTAATCCCGCCGGTACACGGTGATGGCGCTCATTAACGTTTACGGCAATCATGTCTGCTGGACGTGTTGCGCTGTCTGACACGCATCATAATATTTGCTTTGTATGTATGCCAGGTTTGATTCTCCTAAGTTGTTTCAGCGAATAAGCGTTGAGGTCGTGCGGCAATGGTAGCGCTCCTGAACTTTTCAACGTTTATAAGACTTTTTTAATTTGACTATCTGTTATTTTGAATCAAAAACCTACAGACTATATATTTAATATTTTTAATCTGTAGTTTCAGATTAATATTAGTGAAAATTCCCAACGATTGTGATTTCAAAATAATTGTTTATTTACGTAAACAAAATGAACAAATATAATACAGTTAGTGCTACTTATGCAGTTATGCACATTACGGCTATTGATGTCAGAAGTGGTGAGCTACGCGCGGGTCGCGGGTTCAGTCCCGGCAAGGTAACTGCGCCTATTATACGCTTATACCGTCATCACAGAAATACCACAGTCGATGGTATTCGCGCATTATCTTCTATACCTGCTATACGTTATTAGAACGTAGTTAACTTTAATGATCAGCCGTTAAATCGGATTTTTAATCAAAATATTTTCGTTTATAATAGTAACGTTGACATCTTTTATGAATAAGAATAAACCTTAGTTCTATATTTACTATCACAAATGTTTTGTCATTTAATGCCATCATAACCTCTAACCTTTGACATCTGTTAGTTGATGTTTTCTGTCCAAAAAGAATACCTACCTGTAATGAATAAAACGTAGGGAAGTCCTTGGAAGATGAAGGTACAAATAACAAGAGGAAAGCTTCCATAAAAATAGTTTGAACATAAAACATAAATCACGGCACTATTATTATGAAACACAAAATTTATAGAACGTAACTGCATGACCATATTGACCATACACTAGTTCATGATCTCGGTACCGAAACACGAAGGAACAATAGCCAAGCAAAATAATACTAATAGTTAAGTAAATACTAGATAAGTACTTACCTTACATATAAATGTTCAAATACCTGTGCAGCAGTAGATTAATTCACTGCAGGAATGTAAGACAAACCCAAAAGCGCGGCGCTGGTAACTCGGGAGGCTATAAACGAATAAAACAAAGCTGGAGATAATAACACAGATAATGTTATAAAAGTGAAAGCGCTGTTAATTGGTGGGTAATTGCGCGGGAGCGGCCCCGGCCCCGGCCCCCGGCCCCCGGCCCCCGGCCCCGAAGCCACTGGGCCCCAAGTGTATTGTTAATACTAGTGATGTGCCGCAAGCACAACATATCCTATAGAAGTATAGACTATAGAGTAACACCATGATCTTTGTAGATTTAAAAAAATGTATAAGAAAATAAGCAAGTAACAATAATTCTTATCATCTATTCAGCAGATCTGCTAATGAAATTGGCGCATTCGTTCATTGAACTACATCATGCTTTAGTAACAGACATCGTATTGTCTTAATTGATAGGTGCTTTGTTTGTCAGTCTGTCGCAGTCGGTATTAGTAGTGACGGCTCGCTGTCGTACAGTCGCGAGATTTACGATTATAACGCACATTCCGCCAGGACAATACCGACGTCTACTAATAAGTAATAACAGAACTGTCTATGGATTATAATAATTCTGCAGGAATTTATTGCTTATAAAACATGTCTGTATAATTAGAAACTCTCATCTTTCTCTAATTGTAAAGTTTCGAGATGTAATTCAAGTTAATGCATTATTTATTTCTCGTCAATTTCTTTTCCAGTGTCATGTCGTCCGACATCATTTGTTTTGAAAGCTCTAACATGCTCTAGAATGAAATCATCGTCCACAATCTTAAGGATGTTTATTCAGAGTGGCTGTCTCAACACAAGTTATAACTGTATTAGTAAGGATTAGTTAAAGGTCACGTTAGAAAGTACCGCAGCACGTATAGTACCGAGTGCTGCGTTGGGTATTGGTACCGCTTAGTGACCTGTCACTTAGGCTTAGCTGAGAGATTTGTTTGCGCATTACGGAGCGAATACATCAGATAAGTGACGTGAAGCAGTTCAGTGCGCTGTGCGGCGGACTTTATCGATCATTATGTCGAAACAGCTTTATTTATGTCTTCTGTTATGTTTTAATCATTTTTCATTGTTTCGTTGAAACGTCGTCTAGCTCTATTTGAATACTGCTAAGTTGTATTTCCTTGTTCAAGTATCAAATAATTTGCGTCTTCTTCATAAGTATTACATTTGTTCCCTGGATCTTAAGGTTGCACAAGCCAGTCATTCTTCCATACAAACGTAGTATGGTGATTACTCCTCTGGTTGACGGTGTAGGTTCAAAATTGTATCAACTGGTCTTGTCATTATCTAGGTCTCTATGGAAGCAGAATTGGAAAAAAATATTGGTTTGGAAGTTATGAGCGTCGAAACTTTCATATTTTAGCACTAATTTTAACCATCTTTGGGCGTAAATAATTTACGTATATAGTACGAAAATGAAAAAAGTTAAACCATACAGGCATAGATTAGTTATTAAAGAATTCAAATAGTTTTATTTTGAACAGATACATTCAATGGATTTTTCATGATATCCATACTACCAAAGGTCTGCATAGAAACAATCGCGCGCCCGTTTTAGTTGTCTCTTTCGCTCTATGCATTTCGCTCGTGATGTCGGATGAAATAGCATGCATTTTAGCCCCGCCTACCAACTAGTTCGTGCAATCGTGCCGTTGGCTTGTTTACCCTTATGTATTGCTGTTAATTGGCAATCGACTAACATATCAGATTTTAGATTTCTAGATAGATTAGATCACTATCTCTGTGTCAGAATTGTAAATTCGCAACGTCAATAACTTCCTTGACTTTTAGACTATTATATGTTCACGTGTAAACTTATATCATCCTCAAGGCGTCCAGTGGCCCAGTAGTGGCGTCCTCGACTTACGAGCAGTAAGGCGTGGGTTCAAACCCAGGCACATTACTGTGTGTAATTTATTTCATCATCACTGCTCTCAAAACGGTGAAGGACAATAATAACATGTATCAACTCGCACTGGGTCCACGTGGTGGATTATAGGTCATTCCCTCGCATAGAAGTCGGTGTCCCTCAGCTGTGGAAACATTGTAGGCTGATTGCTTTGGAGCGAAGAACAACCCTTGGTAAGGACTACTGTAAGCATGGAGCACAACCATGACTGTAAGGTACTGCTCTGATATATTTTTTATCCATCTTTCAAAAAAGAAATGCTAACAGCATACTATACTATGTGTTGGTCATCCCTAGTGCGCGGTCACGCACGCTACCGCCGCTGTGGACTGGCGCCGCGGTGTGCGCTGCGCATGCGCGTAATAACATAATTGCCGGCCGATCGACTCATGCGCAGACAGCACCCAAGCCCGTCAGGCCATCAGTCGGACACTCGCGTGTTTGTTGTGTGTAATCAGATGTGAGCCGCCCCAATACTACACCCGGCAGATAGCCGTATATCAGACAATGGGTAGTTTATCCTACAATCCTTCGGTGTTGCAATTAAAACGGCATGAGCTCTTCATATTTGCAAAGCGTGATCTTAAATCTTAGCTTGACATACATAACATAAACATTCGCTCTCATTTCGACAATTATTTTTGTATTTCCATCAACAAATAATAATAATAATAATATTCCACAACTATCACACAACGCCATCTAGTCCCAAGCTAAGCAGAGCTTGTGTTATGGGTACTAGACAACTGATAAACACAAGGGTGGCTGCAACACAAAGCGGTAGCTGTTTCTGTAACACAGACGCTTTACAATAAAGTATTACACACACTACTGCCACGCTGCACCACAGATATTCATTGAAAACTGTCTGAATGTCTGATCGGCTCCGAAAGACATTGTGCAATACAGTTTGTTAGCATCTAAGTTCAAGGCCAATATTTTATACTAAGGCGTAGTCGACCAAGCACCACTACTATTTCTTTTTGCAGTGATTAAAGTAACCTGAAGGGTTCTTCGAACCTAACCTCCTCGAGTCAGGGTGTCTAAGTCATTGTTTCGGGAGGTACCTGTACCGAATCAGGCGGGAGGAAACGCCCGGATGCTTCCACTGCGAGGATCGACCGGAGGACACGGTGGAGCACACTGTGGAGGTGTGCCCTGCATGGGCAGAGCCCCGAAGTGTTCTCGTAGCGGCGATCGGCGGCGGCGACCTCTCACGCCCGGCCCTGGTGCAAGCCATGGTCCGGCCGGGGCGAAGAGGAATTGGAGACGCCGTCGCCTTCGTCAGCAACATCGAAGGGGCCCGCAAGGGCCGACACCCGTCGGGGCTGCGGATTATCGAAAGGCATAACGCGGCGCGGCCCCGGTTACAAAGGGCTAAGAAGGAATATGGGTGGTTTTTAATCAGTAGAAGTCTGACTGTCCCTACCGCTCCGCACAGAGCAGGACGAGTCATTAAAATTTGATGATTTCCCAGGCTCTATAAAAATAATAGTCGCGAGTTTACTTCGCTCGGTTTTGCATCCTAAGTTTTCATAGTTTTATTTATTATATTTAATTTCCACAGAGAAAATTTCAGCACCTTTTCATTACCTTACACAAACAAATGCGAAAACCTGTGTATTGCAGTGGGTGTACACACTGTTACTGCTTTAATCATTAAGCCATGTGCATTGTAGCACAGACTAAAAGTTTTTAATTAAAAGGAAGCTGCATGATAAGTACGCCGACACAATAAATTGGTCTATTAGGTTGTGATTGGGTTTTGATATTGATGCGACAAGTCTAGGATAACAAAACACAATAATACTGAAGCCTAAATATCAGGTCTACATCAGATGGTGGTCCCAATACACATGTCATCTACACAGAATACTTCTCAATTCCATTAATATTAAACTCAGCCTTGTTTCTGTATATTATCTTAGCGCATATCTTTAGAATTAAATAATAAATGGCGTCTAATAAAACTAAAACGATTTAATAATTCCTAAATTATACTTGTTGTTGTATTGTCCTCGATGATTAGGAAAACTAGTGTAGTCTCGGCTTTTAGTCACCGACGCCTACATAAGTTTAAAGAAAAAAGTTTATTTCCGAACGCGACTGCCTCCTGTCATCCGCCTCTGAAAATAGCTTCATTCGGATTTTATGTCATACCGGCGCCATTCTTTCCAATTATTTTTATTTATTTTTTAGGTTGATAAGTCTTATTTTAACGTTTAAATGGGAAAATAAAGTTGGTGTTAACAAAGTCGAAGCTACTGAAGATATTAAAGATACTGCGGAAAGCGCATAAAATGCTATTAGCTCTGTTTTGAGGGCTAGAAGTAAGAAACCAAAATGGCTTCACTTGTGTTACCTTAATTTGTTTTTTGCCTACTGCTGAAGAATTGGAATCAAAAGACTAAAGCTCTGTTATGTGGCAATAATCGCTACATCTAAAATAATGTATGTTTTTTATGCCTTGCGCTTTGCACGTACCTATTTGCAACTAACGGCATGATTGCCATGTGGGCACTACATCGGAGTACAGAGAGTTTGAAATGTTTGCCCTTGTTGGCTATTAACATGACCTGAGACCGCTCCGTTGGAACTTGCAACAGACTATGAAGTCCAAAAATGGATACATTATGAACAACTTGCCTGGCCATGGCCTACACCGGCAATGCCGTAAGCAACCTGGGGGGTGTTCGGTAGGAACACACGCGGTTGACTGTTCTATTATAACCTGCAAGGAAAGTGAACGACTTGCAACGGTCTATGAAGTCCAAAATGGATACATTATGGACGACTTGCCTGGCCTGGGACGTCTTGTGGGGGCGTACGCGGTCTAAAAGGCTATGTCGAGAACTCAGCAACCTTCACAGGGTGCTCTGTGGGAGTACACGTGGTTGACTGTTATATAATAACCTTCACGGGAAGTTTTTTGGGAACTTACATGGTTATTTATGTGTAATGTTGTTCTTCAACATGCATTATGTTTTTCTTCGAGAATGTGAAATACCATTTATAAGGAGGTCACCTTATGTGGGTGAAGACAGTAAAATTGTCCCTCCACAGTCATTAGAAAATATCCTCCCGTTATCGGTTGAGAATGATTGCCCGGAATTGGTATATGGATAACCACAATAGAAGTTGAAAATGCAGATCAAGAATTAAATGAATTGAGGTAAGTACCATAGAAAGAATTATTATATAATCAAGTTTCTGGAAATACTTTGTGTGGATATTAGGGCTTGCAAAATCCGTTCATTTTTACTATCCGGATAATACGGATTTTAATATTTTACTATCCGGATTATCCGGATAGTACGGATAATACGGATATTTTTTAGTTTTTATTTGAAATAAAAGTAATAAGCTTTTGTAACACGTATTAAATCAGTCTCTCATACAAAATAACAGAAATAATAACCTATACCTTGAAATAAAAAAAAATATTACAAAAACAAAAAACCCGACTGCTTAAAAACAAAACTCAAAAGAATAAAATAAGCCTCAGAATTTAAAAGCAGAATAGAAGGATCAACAGTCGGGACCCATTCATTTTTGTGACTTATCAAGGAGCTCCCCGTAAAATTTAAATGGGTCCCGACTGTTGATCCTTCTATTCTGCTTTTAAATTCTGAGGCTTATTTTATTCTTTTGAGTTTTGTTTTTAAGCAGTCGGGTTTTTTGTTTTTGTAATATTTTTTTTTATTTAACACTTTTTAGTCAGTTTTCATTAACTTCGTTATTACTATTATATGACGGTGGTAGATTTCGATTCGATTTTATATCCATTCCGTACACGTAAAAAAATCCGGTTATAAGTAAGAAATACGAAATTGTTTGTTCTAATAACTTTAAATCGTTATATATCCTAAACGGTTTTATAAAATGAAAAATGATAAAGGAAACCTAAATTTCATTTTCAAATACCTATTCAACGATACCCCACTTGACGTGGTGCGTCGAATTTTTTTTTTTTCATTTTGACAATATGGCGACTAGTTGTTACTATATTGAGTATTGTTTACTGTAATGTTTTTAGTGACACTCGCGAGGTCAAGACGAATCGATTGACGTACGGATCATCAAAATCGGCCAAGGCGTTTGGCCTCTACAGTGCCACATAGGAACAAACATACATACATACATACATAGACTGATAAACACATAACCCTTCTTTGCTTTGCGCAGTCGGGTAAAAAGAAAGAAAATTGTGTTTATTTGGTAAAAATACCTTAAAAATTAACAAAATAAATTAAAAATAATTATAATAATATTGCCAAAACAACCAACAATGCCACACAATTTTTGTCTGAATATCGTGATAAATCTGGTCATTAATGTGTATCAGGTAATTTTCGTTACTAGTACTATGCAGGCCTTACGTTTCATAATTTAATAATTATAGCCTTTACAAACTGATCTGTTGCTACTAAAGAGTATCGGTAGTTCGGTGCTATATTTCAACCGAACTCTCTTTGTAGTCGTGTTCTTCATTACTGAACGTCGTGTCCCTGATGAAAGTCCTTCATAGTTCTTACAATATGTCTCCATTTCTCTCGATGTTCGGCTTTCCTTAGAGCAGTTGTAACAGAGAGTCCAGTGAGTGCAGTAACTTGGTCACACCAACGGTTAGGTGATCGGCCGCGGGGTCTCTTTCCTTCGATCTTTCCCACTACGATTAATTTGTCTAGGTCATCTGGTTGACGACGGGCAATGTGACCAAAATACCCAAGAATACGCTGGAAGCACATCGTTGATAGTCTAGTTTTTATGTGGAGCCGAGCGAGTATAGACTTATTTGTTATTTTCGCTATCCATGGTATGAGGAGCATTCTTCTCCAACACCACATCTCAAAGGCGTCAATTTTTCCCCGGTCTTTTGCTCTAATAGTCCATGTCTCTGATGCGTATAGGAATATTGAGAAAACCAATGTCCGGACTAGTCTCACCTTGGTGATATTGGAAACTTTCCGATTTTGCCAGATGCAAGTTAATTTTCTCATAGCATTTTTGGACATCTGTGTCCTTCTTCTGATTTCCTGTTCACATCTTCCTTGATTAGACAATAAAGCTCCCAGGTAAATAAAGTCACTGACAAATTCGAGATCCGAGAGTTCTCCAGTTTTTGAAAATTTACCAGTTCTATCAATCACCATTACTTTGGTTTTCGATTTGTTGACAGTGAGTCCAACCAGCTCACTCTCATACTCCATTCTACGGAATAGGTCAGCGAGTTCTGCCTCAGTTGACGCAAAAAGAGTAGTGTCGTCCGCGTATCTCAGGTTATTGATCTTTACGCCACCGACAGAAATGCCTCTCTCCCATCCTTCTCGGATAATGTATTCGCCATAAATGTTGAAGAGGATTGGTGACCGAACTACTGCTGCTGGAAAGTTGCACTAGTTCGGTCAACCGGACTAACAAACTAACAACCGGACTACTGCTACTAGAGGGTTTATTACATTTAGTACACCAATAGCCATTAACACTAAGTTAAGTAATCCTTTTACTCGGTCTTCTCACAGAACCACAAACATTTAACATTATCGTCTTCCATTCATTAGCAAACAAGTCCAGTCCAGGGTAAGTCTCCACGAGCGCATTGAGCATCATCAAATCAAATCTTCTTCTTCTTAGCGTGTCGATGGCAATCTAAATTGTGTCGGCCCAGAGTTAGGCCTCTAGCTTAGCACTTTCGGTGGCGTCCATCAGTTCCTGTATTAAATAACCAGCAGGGCACGATATCACCCCATAGTTTGAGGAACAGCACCACATTTACACTCCAGTGCAGAATCATTTATGCTATTTTTTTTGCTGCGACCAACCTGGGTGTGAAATCTGTTTAGAGACTTCCAGGTCAGGATAATATCCAAACACACGTTTGTAGAGGTATCAGAGAAAAATCTTTTGCACCTTTTTCAGCATAAGTGTATACGTTACCTCGTGAGTAGTCGTGAGGATTCCATATCACAAGCGCTGGTTTCGAGCTTGCATCGAACTAATGCAATAGTTATTACTTTATTTACACAGATGACAGCTTTTCAATTAATATTGAAAGGAGAAATACAACTATCCGTAAAATCCGAAAAATCCGGATAGTAGAGCAAATAAAATCCGGATTTGAAAATGTGCGGATATCCGGATAATACGGATATCCGGATATCCGGATTGCAAGCCCTAGTGGATATACACCCAGAGAAAGAAGAGAAGATTTACATACATTACATACAAGCTGAATCTACCAACCCGCACTGGGCTGGTGTGGTGGATTATATATAGCCCATCCCTCTCCTAGAGAAGAGGCCTGAGTCCCTACAGTGGAAACATTATAGACCGATGATGATGATGATGAAGAAGCTGAATGATGCTTCTGTTATGTGTGTATACATTTAGATACAAGCAAGGGGACACAGATCACTCTTATTGTTGGTAAACAACAAAGACATTCATAGACGGAAACATATATTTTGGGTGAAGACGCTGAGAAACTAATCTCAGAAAAATCTATAAATAAATCTGGTTGAGGATTAAAGATGAGTGTAACATAAAATTCACTCCTAGAGAGAGCGCATGGGTGCCCAGAGCAAATGCTCCTAAAATTAACAATAAATTTTTAAAACTGGCGGGGCCCTCCTCTGGCAGAAATGCAAAAGAAGGGGGGGGGGGGGCGTCATCAAGAGTACGAGTGCAGCAGACAGGTGGCCAGGAGAAATCATCCCCCTACATTCACAGGTTGGTGGACTAAAATATAATTTATGATTGGAAACTAGTCACTCAAGCGACCCAGTTATTCTTAATTGGATGGTGGTGATGGAGTTGTACTCCTCTAGATGATAAAATCTCTATACTTGAAATTATTCAGATAGTATCTGAAATAGAGAAGTGAATTGCTTTCATAGCAATGGAAGTTTGTTACCCAAAAACATTGTTTACAAAAACAATTTTGCTTACCTTAATTTTGTCAAAGGCACAAAAATATAACTTTCCGTTTTTTATGTAAAAAGCATTACATATTATGTTTAGTTTGCTTGGAGATGACCTAGTATACAACAGTATACCAATTTTTACAGAATAATGGTTTTTTCTTGTCACATTGGATTGGATGATTACTGCATGAGACAAGGCAAATGCTATGTTTTCAATATTATGTTCAGCCCCATAAACATAAATAACAAAAACATTGAAACCCATTACAGGTTTCAAAGGACCCTTAGAGAGGCCTTTTAATTTTTTAAGAGATGTTAATGTTTAGAAAACATGCAATCATCAGAACCAAAGAGAAATAATTTAGAATTTATTGATAAAAAAAAAAAAAAAAAAATATCGAATTAAAATTGTTTTTAAGGTTTTAAAACTTTAATATTGTCCAGCCATTACTATAGGATTCTATTCACTAAGAAACTCGAATGGAACAAAATATACCTTGTTCTAAGAGATAGTTATGGTAAAATAACATCACACCTGTAATCCCCGAAGGATTAGGCAGAGAGGTAGGTACCTAATAATAGTACACCCTCTTTTTTGCCAGTTTGTTTTTATGATAATTATGATATAAACACTGCAATGAATATATCATATCATTTGGCGTGGTCTATAAACATAGCCAGTTCTCTTGAGTTAAATAAAAATATTCACAGATGCTTCTCCCGCATAGTGGGGAATATGGTGTGGCCCATAGATTGCTAATAGACCATGAACTGTAGATTCAGCTCAGTTTTTTCATATCAAAATTGAGTGCTGCCCCATTTTTCTGGGCTAAAGTGTTCAGTCAGTCATTTACTAGATAGTGAAATTTTTTCAAGAATTGAAAATATAACTACAGAATCAAAATTTTTATTTATTATACATAGGTATAGTACATAATGGATACATTATTATACTCATTTATATGATGAGCAATTACATACTTTTCTGAAAAGCATTGGTGCGAATCTATATAAATATGGTTACATGGTTACTTACTCGATATTACTTACAAAAATACCAAAGGTAATATTATGGTAGCAGATTTTGAATGTGGAAGGGAATCTTAGGTGTTTTTAAATAATCAAAATATTATATCCATATTGGGTGAACCTCCAATTGATTAATAATTGTATCATGGACTAACACAAAGTATCACACTTATGCATCATGATCCTGGGATCTCCAGGGGTTGCGCGGTGATAAGTGGTGGATGCTCCTTGCCAATACAAGGTGGCAATGGAAGGAATGGTATTGAGACCAATATCATTTATTCTATACTTTTTTCAACAATTCTCTATGGTTCTGGAAACTATAGAAAAGACTGGCCTGTTGGTCTAGTGGTTAGTGACCCTAACTGCTATGCCGGAGGTCGTGGGTTCGATTCCCACCCAGGACAAATGTTTGTGTGATGAGCACGATCATTTGTTCTGTGTCTGGGTGTAATTTATCTATAATATGTATGTATTTAGAAATATATAAGTATGTTTATCAGTTGTCTAGTACCCATAACACAAGCTCTGCTTAGCTTGGGACTAGATGGCGTTGTGTGATAGTTGTGGAATATTATTATTATATTATTATTATTATAACTACAGACAAACAACTGGTATTATAGGAAATAGATACCTTACTCAACCATGGTCTTTTCCATTATTTAATTTAATACTTTTGTGATACAGGAACCTGCACTTTACATAATTTCAAATAGTTACATCCCTTTTTTCACAACAAACTGGGATTGATGGCAGGAGTATTATCAGGAATATATTTTAGGTTTTTTGGAACTAGTAATGAAGCTGTTGATATTATTAGGAATTCAATCATTAAAATTAAAAATACAGAATATTAATGCTTGCCTCATTACCTGCAATTGTATAGACAAGATACTGTAAGTAATTAAAATATTATATGCATTAGCAAACCATCACTGAAGTTATTCAGTCTTTTCGTTTTGAGGATTAATAAAGGTTTTTCCTCTATTTTCATATTCTGTTAGTTCAGCTCTATCTCTAACTATAAGACCACATAAAGGTACAGATGGAATATCAAAATACTGTTCAGAAACTTTTTTAAGTTAAGTCCTCCAAGATCCAGAGAATTCTTGGGAATTGGGATGTTTTCAGTGTTTTATTCTTTCTCTACTAGATTACATTCAACGTGATTTACAAATTGTTATCAAGAAAGCGGGAACTATATTACTGTTAGAACTACTAACTGCTACTGTTACCACTGTTGCTGTTATTACCGTTGCTCGAATGAGTTTATGTTTGCACCAACTTATTATATAAATGTAATTGTACAACTATTGAATAAATAAATAAATAACCACAAGTGGAAAAGTGCAAACAATATCTCTAATATATATTTATTATATAGTGATTACACAAAATCGTATTACTTTAAGGATTGATATGCTAATTAAATTTCTGGGCCAAACAAATGCCAACAACTGTTCCTTTCTCTAGCAATAGAATAGGAGTATGAAAGCCCAGCTACAGCTGTGGATATGATAGAATGAATTAGTTTTTTAAAAATTTACCAATAGTGAACAATAGAAAATTCTCTGAAGCAATTTTTAATAACACTGGTAATGATTAAACCTGATTAAACCTGAACTGTAAAAAATGACTTATCAGTTATTTTATATTCATCTGAATGTTTATTGACTTTATACAGATGTTTATTAATGAAATGTTTATTAATTTTGTATAAATGTTTATAGGTTTTATATAAATGTTTACCTATTTTATATGAATGTTTAATGTTTTTATATAAATGTTTATTGATTTTATATGAATGCTTAATGCTTTTATATAAATGATTATTGATTTTATATAAATGTTTATTGATTTTACAACTAGTCTTTAAACATCTACACTAGTTTTCCTAATCATCGAGGACAATACAACAACAAGTATAATTTAATAGTCAAACGAACTTACCTGTAAGTGAAGTTCGATGGTAATTATACTTGTTGTTGTATTGTCCGAAGATGATTAGTCCCACCCGACCCAGAATCTTCATGCTATATAGTCATATGAGCATGAACCCTATGTTGTAAAACCAATAAATTGCTATGAACTTAATGAAGCTATTTTCAGAGGCGGATGACAGGAGGCAGTCGCGTTCGGAAATAAACTTTTTTCTTTAAACTTATGTAGGCGTCGGTGACTAAAAGCCGAGACTACACTAGTTTTCCTAATCATCTTCGGACAATACAACAACAAGTATAATTACCATCGAACTTCACTTACAGGTAAGTTCGTTTGACTATTAAATAAATTACCATAGATGGCTGATTGTATCAATATGTTATCGTATAATATTAGAAGTTATATCTGTGAGCTCTGGTAGAACGTGGAACGTGAGCATTCCTGTTTGTTGTGTGGACGACTCGTTATATTGGTTAGTGTTAATACACGTATTAACGTTATTAACATTCATATTTGGCTATCAATAACGCGCGCCGCATTCCGACCCGTGCCCGGCCGTGCCCGTTCACCTCAGCTCAGCGGATGTAATCTCATTATCGTGTATCAATTTCGATCAGCGAGCAATAACACTAAGTTATCGACAACAACAGTTAGTTCGGCCATCTTCGGCCGAGTTCGGGAACGTTCGCGTGTGATCTCCGTTAATGACGTTGATCTGGGAGCCTGCGCCTGCGCATAAATCAGCGTCCTCCTTCCGCTCTCTGCCCCCCACCCCGCAGATATAAAACTGTACCGTAGCCGCAGGTTGGCAATTTATTGGTACGTGTTAACGACTATTAAATATAATATAACAGGGCTATCTGACAGAATTTAAACATCAGATTGATTACCTCAAATTATGGGGAAATCCGCTCATTGTCAGCATTGTGACTGAGTGCGGAACAAGGCGGAATTTCCTGCCTATCACACCCGTCATTTAAATAAGTCTGCTACGATGAAGCCTCAAGCGCACTAATAAATAACCTAACGCCTTTGCACCGCAGTTCCGTTATAAGATAATTGATTTGATTCCAACTTAACTAAATGTTACTTGAAGACAAACCGGTAATTAAACAGGCAACGTAAATCAAATGAAAGCAATTTCTTCATCACAACCCTACAGCGGAGAGGTGTGAGATGAGAGGGCGAGTACCCACAGCACCGTGGCGTGGCGGCTCATCGAATCAATTGGCGATTACCTTTACAATATCATCATCTGACCCGCGGCGGCGACAGTTGCGTAACCGTCCGCAACCGTCCGCAACTGGACAACTATTTCAATTACGGACTTAGCCTGAGGTTACACTGTGTCAGATATAATGCTGTTGAACGTGAAATGTGTACATTTGGGTAAGAGTAGCTAACACAGAGGAAATTGAGTGCGAGAGTTATGTGACGTGGCGACGCGATGCGATGGTTCAATGTTGTAAGTTTCAATTAAGCACCGCCGTTCTGTGAGTTAACCGGACTTCTGTTTACGAATGTCGCAACTAAACTTGATATTGGATGTTATTTAAACCTTTATTTACATAATTATTAATGTCATTTTTCCGATGGCAATGTACACGTATGAAATTAATGAATCGATATTCAGTAAGTCAGTAGTTACTTATTCTAAAGTTGTTCCATCTACCTAACATGTAGAATTTTGAAATGTGACGCGCTCGCTCCTGGCCGTTATCGCTGATAGTAGATCAGACGATGTTAAAGTTATGATAATGTCACATGCTTTGATGGATCTGATCTTACTTATTTATGTTTGGTTTATAAATATTTTTATTTTTGTAATTGCCACGTTGGATGCCAATGCTGATTCCTGGCCAAAAAATAAACTAGCCCTATGGACACGTGAAGAGTTGACCAACCGGTTGGCGATATCCTGAAAAGCTGAAAAGCCCATCTCCTGTTCGCCTGGACACCGGCACTTCCGAATCCGAATATTCCTGGTCAGCTCTTCAGTGCTATGGACAGAAACCCCAGTCAGCTTACGTTAGATATTTTGCGGAAGCCGAGACCACCAAATTCATTCGTTTGGTGATTCAAAAAATATCTAATGCTAATCCTGAAAAAATATCCAGGATCACGTTATTATTTAATTGAGAATAGCATTACATTATGTAATGATTATGTATGGTTAATCACAGGTGTTTGTGTAAAAGCTGCGTGTTTGTAAACTACCTAATTTATTTCCTACACCTTCCGAATTCCTACACATAAATAGTTTTCCATATAATTACACAAACAACGCTGAACCTTGCTCCGGCGCACATAACATACACGTTTACGAAGTTATTACCAACACACACAAATTAAAGCAATACAAATAAATAAACTACAAACTAATATCATTAGGAATTTCATTAAACCAGCCCGTAGCTCTACGTAGAGTCTGTTTACAAAAATGTAAATAATGCGCTGTTAAAGTAAATGATGCAAATCTATAGTTGTAAATAAAGTAGAGTCGATAAACATGGCTCTACCATGTGTCGCCACATTAGGCTCTATTTATGGACTTATGAATGTTAATGCGTGGTAGAGCAGCTCTCGGCTCTACCTGCGCCTGCGCCTAATTATGATAATCTAAACGTTATAAATCTGTCTCTATATTGTGTTTGTAAATATTTTCTTTATATCGGTTTGTTGACTTTCCATTAAGAATATCATATGATCCGTGAAATTATTTACAAAATCATACTTAGTGGATATTTGTTTACTACCTTATAAATAATTATGAAGAAAATATAATCACTATAACCGAGTTTACATTATTTTGTGATAAATAAAAGGTAATCGATACCTACTTAATAACCATGATAAATATTGCGATTTAGAAAGAAACTTATTTTAGTTGATTTCGAAACAGAAAATCTGTTTGGATTTTGATATCACTCCCAAACAGCACAACTCCGGCACGACGCGCGACGCGGACGTAAGGAACTCAGCCTCACATTATGTAACGAGGTGAAGAAGCTGTAACTCATATCATACTTCTTGATCACCAATTCTGTCTACCTAGCACCTCGTGCACAATGTTTTTTCTTGAAATTTCGTCCACAGCTTCTTTTTTCATTCACAACAACCCCTGATTTTTAATGCATTCCTAAAATCCCTACATGAAGCACACTTCCCGTTGTCGGGGCTGCTTGTTGGGCGAAAGAGATACCGCGATCTCGGACACAAAGGGCTAAGAAGGAACATGGGTGGTTTTTAGTCAGTAGAAGTCTGACACTCCCTACCGCTCTGCCCAGAGCGGTAGGGAGTCATTTGATGATTTCCCACCATACAAAAAAAGAAAACTTACACGTTAATATTTATGTATGTTAATACAGGCGGGTGCTTGTTTACACTTTATATGTTATTTATATTATTATGTACAGGTAGGTAGGCAGGGAGCCAGGTAATTGGGTGTCGAATGTAACACCAAATCAATATTAGACACATATCGTGTGATGTGGTGGCAATGTGTTCATTATACCGATACCGATACCGATACCAATCAGCTGGAAACTAAACGAATTCAATGATAAAGTATTGCTATTGCTACGTTTTATTGACATTGAGCTTATCAAGATTGTAATAACGATTAGAAACTTCCAAACACTATCATACTCGTAGATATCCGATACTGTAATGGACGATACTGACAAATTGGAAGCTTTCATTAGGAGTTACAACCGTTTAAGTTTATGTAAATTGCCTTACTTATTGATGAAAACAAAATTGTTTTTTTAACTACATAATATATACATAGACTCACGTTTTTAGCTACTCTTTTGCTTAGTTCTCGTTTATGCATCTGATCATATAATTAATCATTTGTTTTTTTTTTTGAAACCTAACAAAGCTATGAGCTCACTAACGAACTGGGCTCCAAAGCTCATGTAACTTAATTCTTCAGCATATAATATATGATCTCTGTCCAGCCCGTCACATTCTACAATATTTCTCGCTCCTAATTAACACACATTCCTGATCTGACCGTAAGATTACAAAGGATCAGGCCGCGCTGCGCGGGCGCAGATTAAGCCCTAGACTTGTTCGTTTTACATCCCGAATTCCGTGGGCGAGGCTGCGGTCACAAGTATACTTATTTATAAATTAAAATAATAATGTGTGAATGAACGACTACCTGGGGACGTCCCGCAGGGGTGGACAGAAGGCGCACTCCGAACAATGAGCCTGTTGTGGAGCACTTGTCAGTGTAGTAGCTGCGGCTCCAGCCATAGACCGGTTGTACAGTGACTGTGCTTGAATAGCAGCAACAGCCTGTAATTTCCTCTATTTAATGTTAGTATTTCCCCTCCTACGTTGCGGTATTGTGTGTTATTAGTGGTATTCAGATGTATCGGTAAGACTGAATGCCGACTCTAAATACATAACAGGGAAACGCCTCTTCGTTTCACACCACCTGGTACTAGATGATACTACTTGGCCACAACAGCTCTAATAGCGCTCGTTTATTTACTTCTAGATCTCGCAAGATCATACAATCCCAGTAGGTAGGACAGGAGTGCGACTTCTGAGCCGCGAGGTGTCCAATCAAGTGCTGTGCGCATCATTACCGCGCATGACTTGCGCGCGGGGTGAACACGGCGCGTGAGAACCCCGGGGCTGCGGGGCTGCGGGGCTGGGGGGCTGCGGGGTAATCCGATTACTGCATCAATAAGTAATCGACAGCTCCGAATTACAGCACCGGCTGGTGACGTCATCATCGCATCACTGATTTTGACTGGCCTGTTGGTCTAGTGGTTAGTGACCCTAACTGCTATGCCGGAGGTCGTGGGTTCGATTCCCACCCAGGACAAATGTTTGTGTGATGAGCACGATCATTTGTTCTGTGTCTGGGTGTAATTTATCTATAATATGTATGTATTTAGAAATATATAAGTATGTTTATCAGTTGTCTAGTACCCATAACACAAGCTCTGCTTAGCTTGGGACTAGATGGCGTTGTGTGATAGTTGTGGAATATTATTATTATAAAAAAATAAAAAAAAATCTCCGGTGATCGTGATATTATTGTTGTGTATCTCGTGAGATGTGAGCAGGACGTGAGACGTGACAGGCGCTCGCCTCCCTAAGCCTGATTAATGTATACTTGATGTTATGTTTGCTTTATCCGCTCATTTATTGTCGATAACGTTTCGCATTGAACGTGAACATTTATTTAATTGATCGCTTTGCGTGCTTGCTACATATTTTATTAATGCGTGTGGCTTTTAATAACATTGCCACAAATCTGTCTTAATAACAGGTTCCACACACGCACGGCCGTAGTACCGTGATGTGATCATTGCCGCAATGAGTACTCGGGGTCTGTATAAATAGAGTATACCTGAAGGTACCTAACCCTGAAAAAAAAATCTCTCTCACTTCAGAAATCACATTAATATTGTAGTTCAGAATTAATGGCGAATCTCTATCAGAGTCGGTGCTCTAGACTGTGCTCCCAAGCACGTCCAACAGCAAGTGTTTGTGAGGTCCCGTCCCGAGTTCAACTATTTAAATGTGACTTGATTTACGTGACGAAATGAGCTCTACCTTACTACTTACTACCCATTGGTATTACTGATGCGTGATGATACGTCAGAAAGTGATGTATAGGTATTTGACCGGAACGTAATGTTTTATGACGAAACGTTTCTCATCTCGCACCGAGTCGAGAGCACACACAGCTAACACGCCGAACTGTAATGTTTGCATGTATAATGAGTGATAATTAGTGGTCGATACAGTTAGCTGTTAGACTGTTACGATTGTTACACTTGTGCGGCAAATTCCGGCGCTGTGGGAACGCGCATGTGCAGTGGATCGCGCTGCGTCGTATCCTAGGCGACGCGAACGCAGCGGTATCCCAGTTCTGCATCTATTTTGAAGTCTTAGTAGCTTAGCACCCCGTGAGTTGGTGTGGTTGGGTGTTCTTTCAATAAACTAATTCAATCAGTCTATCATGCCCACCCACTACTGAAGGCAAATGACCCTATAGGATTTATTTACTATTACAACCCCTTTAAAAACGACGATCGTACAATTACTGTAAAACTGTAAATCAGAACAGCACATTTTTCTAAACTCACATCCTTATGGTGATCCATTCGTTTCGTCTTTTCAACCCTTATAAATAAGTAGGAGGATTCAGGTATTATTTAGCTCTTGATAGTAATTTATTTCGTAACGCACCGCGCGCGCACCATAAAATGTTCCTAATCGTTCTATCATACTCAACAATTAAAACAAACAGTATTTCGGTCACAATGACATCGTGTTCACTACAGAGGTACCACCGACACGCGACATGGCGACATGGCAACGTATCTTATCTAATTGATCACTACCACACAAAGTGTTGCTCACTCAATCATCAGCGTGTTACTCATTGACTCTCTGCTCACAAACTTCTTGCTTTAATTACTGACGAATTTAGTTCCGAATTCCTGCGCGGTGACAACATGCGAATAACGAAGTGACAAACATACCTATATAAATACTTATCAGCAGCAGACAATCTTGGGTTAATATTTTAAACTTAATCACCACATTTTAAGAATAGATTTGTAATAGGCTTTTTAGATAAGGTGACAGCCATTATCTCGCAAAAATACGAGTTTGTGGGGTCAAGGGTGAACGCGGTCATGGTCAAAGATGAGACATCGGTTACAAGAGGTGTCTGTCAAGTTAAAACAAAAGGTTGCATCAAATCGTTATTCCCTTTAGAGGCTCCTCCTGTGCAGGTACTAAATGTGGCACTGAGAGTGTGAACAACAAGGTGCATGTAATTACACGCCTGCAGGATCGCGCGGGGTGCCATGCGCGAGCGCATCCTTCGTGCAGAAGCTTATCGGGCACAACACATCGTTATCCGAATATAAGCTAAGGAGAATGATTGGAGCGAAGCCGCGGCCAAAATCTGGTGCAAAAATAAGTTTTCCTCCAAATACCTCTAGAATGAACTAACATAATCTAACCCGCGCAACCTATAGGTACAGCTCTGCATATTGTGTTTCCTTTCAGTCAATACATACGCGATCGTGTTATGTTATGTATGACTTTACGAGAAATCATAAAAAAAAGAGTTGATACAGTTAGTGAAACCAATATTAGCAGAAATAATGTAACTCGTAGCCGTAGCCGATAGAAATGAACAAAAAACTATAACAACTTGTACACCTGTGTACTGTGTACTGTGTGCTGTGTGCTGTGGAGCTAGTAGCAGTAAATCAATCCACTATGAGAGACATTACAGCGAACATTGTATAAATATTTAGGATGCAAGATTTTTTACATTTCATTCTTGAATACCTTGGTAACCAGGAACCTGTATGAAAATATACGTAATACCAGTCGATTAGTGTCCCGCTACAGGGCAAAGTCCTCTTTACTTACAAAGAAGCATTGATCACCACGCTCGTTCACTCCAGGACACCAATCCTGGAGGTATACCGTTGTCATATGTTTGAATATAATGACATTGCCTCAAACGCCATGTTGTTTTGTTCACTGTCATGGTCCTACTCTGTACATTAATCATGTCCTGAGGACAGAGATGAGGACAACGATGGAACGAGCTAACCCAGAAGAAACCTATTCAAATCGGTCCCTCCCACCACTGAGTACCAACCCTTATCTGTTACAGTTACATAACGAGCCCGCACCGCACCAATTTGAATCGCACCGCATACATTACAGCAGGATACAGGCGCGCGGTGTCGCACTGCAATGTTACTGTGACTTACGCGCACTTGCATGTAACACCACGCTTACCGCCGAGCCGGTCATTCCAGAGCACTCCAGAATGTTTTAGATAGCGGCACTAGAATGTTCCACAATACATGCGTTACTCTGGATTATTTCAGCCAAGTTTACAGTTAACGCGGTCATTGTTAGAACAAAGGGGGACATTCCTGGACATAACATACGGTCCCCGTACTTACCGTACTCCAGGTACTCTGCACGGGGCTTGGACAAGACAAACGCTTCCAGCCAGAGCGTTTCGTTTTACTATAACTACAACTTTTCACGTTTTTGACTTCTCCATGATCGTCGTGAAACCGTGGCAGTGGCTACGTGTAACGTCTGCCAAATATCTGTATATGAAAGGCGGGACCAACCGGCTTCACGTGCTTTCGAGACAAGGAAGAAATTTTGTGGTCATCCTCCACAGGCCAACCTAAGCAAGCACGGCTTAGGTTGGCCTGGTTCTGGTCGATCTTTAGGGATCGACCAGAGGGGCAGTTATTATTATCCCACGAGCTCCTCCGGGATAAGATTACCAATTCATTATTTCTATTACTTATCTTTTGACGATTGGACCCGCTGTTAGAGATGAACAAAATATGTGGTACAGGAATTAGTAGTAAAAGCAGGGCTACGCAGATATTTGTGCCTTGAAGTGCTGATAAAGAAATTCATTATTAATATCGTGGTGTTGAACTTTAGATACCTAATAATATGACTTTGACTTCCTTTTAAAAACAAGTAATAGCTTGTGCAACATTCAAGTTAGTTGGCAATCTAGTCCAGGTCTAAACCCCGCACTAAATCAGTCCTAATACATAACCCGCATGTAACTTCAACGCACTTCCTCTACGGTCAATATAAAACGCTAGATTAACCGACACATTAGTTACCGCGCGACAGCCGCTGCGCCTGCGTACCGCGCTGCCAGCGAGTGACGTCACCAGCCACTGCCAGGCCCGGAAGGTATAAATACTTCTAGTGCCGAACATTGACGAGCGAACAGCGCAGCCATCGGAGCAGGCATTAGAATCAGAACATGTTTCATTGTCACTCCGACATACTGTGGTACTGGGCACAGGCTAACAAATGGCTACATAAATGGAGCGCGGAAATGGGCGTTTGTGAAACTACATGACCGGCAGCTGATCGAAATCGGTTCGTCTAATTATTGTATACCTAAATGTTGATAGCCAGGCTGCTCACGACCGTACTACTTAACGTTAATGTTTACAGCATCAATAAAGTTTGTTATTTACGTCGACATTTTTGTACGTGACAGCGAACCGTGAACCAATTACATTATTCCCCCATTACCGACAACAAGTACCGTAAGTAGCGATTGCCAAAGTTACTAGCAAGTCTGTGTTCGAGTCGCACACAACTGTGTCCGCCAGTAATTCCTACTGCACTACACTACACGGTACAGCCGACCTCATAGCGGTTAGGCTCAGTTATATATTTAAACTAATTCCACGAATAAATTGTTCGTTCCCAGCGACTATGAGAATTAGCAAGAAATCGCAACATTGGCTGAAATACCACAAGTTCGATATAATAAGTTAAGCCCAGCGATCAATTGGCGATAAAAAGTAAATCTGTGGCTGTCATGTTGACGTGACGCTGAACATCGATTTGTGAAGTAGCGTTGTTGTGTGGATGTGCAAGAATGGGCCTGGACTGAACAAGTGGGTCCTGTATGCGAAAAATTTCAATAGTTACTTTACTCTAACTTCAACAAACATTTATCAATGTCAACTCATTCAGCAAATTAAAAAAAAAAAAGAAAAAAAACTCATTCAGCACTGTTTAACTCCCGACAAAAACAGGGTTCATAAATGCAAGCCTATAATTATAATAATCTACCTTTTTACACAAAATCTTAAAGCCTCCGAGAACCAGAGACAAAGTAATTTCAATCACAAAATGTGGAAAAAAAGGAGCCTTACCGGAAGCGGGCACCGTTACAGTACCATCAGCGCATGCGCAATGTGTGGCAGGATTTAATATCAACTTCGCAGGTGGCCCAGATAATATCCTGCCTGTGTGATGTGTCTTCCCAAAAATACGTACCAGTAAAAAATAGAATGAGAGCTGCGGCCATCTTTGAGACACCTGCGTCGCTAACTTAAAAGTAAATATAATTATCTGCATGATATTATAGTAACAAACTACGATGTTTATGGAAGAAAACCCAATTCTAGGCTAAATTCGCCTCCATCAGAATCGTAATCAGATAATCTGTATGTTTTCTGATATGGGTAAGATGAGGTAAAGTCAGAGTCAAAGTATTTACTAGTGTAGGTACTGTTTGTGCAATAACCTGCTATTTTTTTATTGTTTTTGATTCAATAAAAAAATAATATAAACTGTTAGTGCTATGCAATCTAGCATCCATCCAGCCATTTAATATTTTCATTACTCTATGGTGGCCTAGTCTTCATGATATTATTTTTTGAATTATAAAGTAACAATTTAGCGTCTAGGATTCACAGAATATTCTTGAGACATCACATCAGACAAAGGATCTCTAAACGGTATGCACAGACGCATTCCGTGGTGAGCTCCAACCACAAGAGGCGCACCGACACCGTTTGAACAGTTGAACATCGTCAGCGGTTGCCAGCAACCACCGGCTGAATGCATGGGTTGTGTAGCGGTTGGTAATCAACCAACCTACCAACCGTCTTGCGGTCATCCGGTCTGGGAGTGCATGAGCCGAGTTAAACCATGTTGCGGTCACCGTGGACCTGAGGTTTTGCGCTCACCAGTGCAGGAATGTTAAAGTAAATGATCGGAAAACCGATCAATAAAGGGTACAAGAAATCTTAATCGTAATCTGTGGTCAAGCGTTACTAACATACGAGTAGACCCGAGTTTAGTTTGTGGTTACATTTTAATATGGAGCGTCATTAAATCTTTAAAGTAAGTATATGTAAGTCCTTGTATTGGTAGGCGAGTAAGAACTGTGGTCGTCATCGAGTAGTCAGTTAAAATTAATAAGGGTAACAACATTTTCAGCTGAACCTAGGTTTATGAGTAACATCAGCAGCCTAGCTTGCGGTATTGCAAACAGGTACCCATCCCTGAACGCATAAGGTCTCAATCCAGGCTCATTGCCCAGCGCTACATCTGGCTACATCAGGTACATCAGGTACAAGCTGCAGCAACACGCCGCGAGTGTCGGCTGACAAGCGCCGCGCGTGTTCCGACACCGATACACTGCGCAGGCGCACCACCACCAACTAACAGACATACGCAGAAAATCCATTGAACACAGTTCAAATCCACTGTAGCAGTCTCCCTCCAACATATAATTTGTTGTAACCTCTTCTTAAAAAAATGCAAGCCGTATTCATTCAATCGAACAGTAGTAGTATTAAGTAGGTTGGTCATTATTACATTGTCTTTTAAGTCTGACTCCAACTGATGAACAGATAAAAATTATTCAAAAATTTGTCACTACTGCTTTGCGGAAATGGAGAGAACTCTAAAGACTGCACGGGTGATGACGAAAAACGGGTTCAGGAAACTCGGCTTTCAAATGAGTTTAGTTTATTACAGGAAAACCCAAGTTGTGTTGTGTGTAACTTCGGCCCCTGCCAGTTAGCGTGGTCATCACGAAGCAGTGATTGAAGAGCCAGCTCAGCAGTACTGCAGTGCAGGCGCGAGAACTCACTCACATTACCGCGGTGTGACTGTCTGTGACAGTGCCCCTAATTATTAAAGAAATATCTTAGTTTTTATTCTCATTTAAAAATCACCACGAGCTATCGGGCCACTTACAAACACATTAGTTTTCTATTTTATGACTTGACAGCCCGACATGTTACCGTAATTAATAACGAAACGATCTTTCTTATTTTAAACTGCAAAGCAATACTCGACTTCCTAGAAAGGCATAATAAATCCTTTGTTTAATGGGAAAGGGCCGAGATACAAGTGCATAAGTGGCGGCCGGCAACCCAAATGTGATGTTTCAAAGAAATTCTGTAAAAACATGCGTAATTTCTAAACGCAACTTACAAGAGCGAACCCACATCTGTTTGCAATAAACCCCGATCGCTCTAGGTAGAGACCCTTAAAACAATTGAGAAGTTTGGGCAAAAACTGCGCTAAAAGAAACCCGTGGGAAGGAGTCGATGCAAGCCGTGTGTGCAGCGTGGTATTTGGGGAGATGACGAAGGGACAGTTGATTTTAAACCACGGAAGGGCTCGGTTGTGGAGATTAGCGGAACTAAGTCAGGGTTGCGTAAAGTTCTAGGACGTCCTAGATTAGGCTCGTGGAGTAAGCGGAATCTTGGTACTATTGGAATAAAGAGGCTACTTGGATCGAACACATTTATTAATAGCACAAATAATATATTTACACAACGACTTTTCTCCTTGACAGAGCAGTTATATAGTGACACATTCTAAACTTGAATCTATCGTTCACTGTCGTGTAGGTATACAACCTCCATCACGCACCCTTAATCTATAGCATGATGTATGCGCAAGATTACATTAAATACCTACCTAACATAATTACCTACAAGTGCACGCACCCTTAAACTACTCAGTGTGCATACACCCTAAGTACACAATAGGTATATTCAGCTGGAGCTATCGTTCACTGACATACAATCTATCTTTATTATATAAGTATGTTTTTAATACAACTATATAACAAAAATACTAAACATAAACAAAATAAAAATTATCTATTACAAATCATAACAAATCAAAACAGAATCACATTAAAAACAATATTAGCTAAAATCATTACATCATACATCGCTCGCCCCCTTAATAGATAATTTTTCTAAAAATTGCTTTAGTTTAGGACCTGGTACAGATTTTGTTAACATATCTGCTACCATTTCTTGTGAAGGCATATATTTTACCTCAACCGCCTCATTGACTATAGCTTCGCGAACATAATGAAATCTAATATCAATATGTTTTGTTCTGTTATGGTTCATCTTATTTTTCGCTATTTTATGTGCTGATTGGTTGTCGTTGTAAATGACCACCGGTTTGTCACAAGTCCCCTTTGTTAAACTTTTTAGCAAATTTCTTAAATAAATAGCTTCTTTCGATGCTTGACTGAGGCCTATATATTCTGCCTCAGTGGAGGACAGCGCCACGCACCCTTGTTTACGACTTTCCCAAGACAATATATTGTCTCCTAGTCTAAAAATTAAACCTGTACAGGATTTCCTATCATATGACCCACCCCAATCCGCGTCTACGTAGCCATTTATTTCCAGATTACCCGTTTTCTTAAACGTTAATACAAAGTTCGACGTCCCCTTTAAATATCTAAGCACCCGTTTAGCACATTTAAAATGTAGTTCATCGTAACATGAGTTAAACTGTGACAAAACACTAACAGCGTGCGCGATATCGGGTCTAGTACTTTGAGCTAAATAATTAAGACAACCTATGAGAATTTGATATGGCAACTTACAACCGGAATCTGAAGCTTTCTCTAATTTGAGACCTACTTCCATTGGAGTAATGACTGGTTTACAATCCGTCATGTCAAAATCCTTCAAAATATTAAGAACGTACTGTTCTTGATCAAGATAAATCGAACTTTTATCTCTCCTAAGCCTCATGCCTAACACGTGTCTAGCAGGACCTAAATCCTTAACTTTAAACTTTTTAAGCAAGCCATTTTTTAATTTCTGCTTCTCAGTTTCGTTATTTTTGGAATAGAATACAAAAATATCATCAACATATATGACTACTACTATTCTATTTCCATCGCTAAACACCTTTTGATAAAGACAAGGTTCTATTTTCGATTGTACGAAACCTAAATTGTACATCTCCTTATCTAGCTCATGGAACCAAGCGTTAGACGCTTGTTTGAGTCCATACAACGATCTTTGCAATTTACATACCTTTGTCTCTTGACCTTTAACTATCGCCCCCTTAGGCTGAAGCATGTAGATGTCCTCTTTTAGCTTGCCATACAGGAAAGCAGTCGTAACATCCCATTGGTCAATGAGCCAATCATATTCTACAGCTAATGAGAATAGTAATCGTAAGGTTGAGCTTCTTACGACAGGAGAATACGTTTCATTATAGTCTATTCCACGTACCTGCGTAAATCCTTTAGCTACCAGCCTGGCCTTGTATTTAGACACTTTACCGTCACTGTCTCGCTTAATTTTGAAGACCCATTTGCAATGTATTGGCTTCTTGTCACGTGGTAAGTCTACCAATGACCACGTCTGATTCTCGTTCAATGATTTTATTTCATCATTTATAGCTTTTTGCCATAAATTAGAATCAGGCCTTGCCAATGCTTCTTCAATTGTTGTTGGATCGCCATCAGTTTGTGCTATAGCATTATATATAACAGGTTTGCGCTCACGAAGATTGTATCTTCGTTCTGGTTCCGCTGTATATCTCGTGGTAGCAACCGTTTCATCAGGCGCTGCAGCCATCTCAGTGTAAATACACTCCGCTTCATGAAACTCTTCTTCATCTTGTATAATGTTGTTAGACGCACCACTTTCAACCACAGGTTCTATCCGTTCCTCCTCTATATCAACAGGAACGACTGTGTTCTTCGTCATGTCGGTATCACCTCCAGGAAAAACATTTTCAAAGAATTTTACATTTCTGGAGAATGTTATCTGACCTGTTTTTGGGTTCATCAGTCGATAACCTTTAGTAATTTCACTGTAGCCGATGAAAATCATTTCTTCAATCTTCATATCAAGCTTTTGCCTTTTCTGTTTAGGTTTCAATACATATGCTTGACAACCGAAAATTTTCAAATGACTCAAGTCTACTTTCTTATCTGACCAAAGTTCTTCAGGTACTTTATTCATGACAGCCTTAGTCGGGCTTCTATTTTTTAAATATACCACTGTACATACCGCTTCGGCCCAATACTTTTTACTAAGTTTGGCCTCACAAAGCAACGCTCTTGTTTTCTCTATTATAGTTCTGTTCGCCCTCTCTGCCACACCATTTTGCTCAGGTGTATAAGGAACCGTTTTCTGATGCTTTATACCAGCTGACCTTAAAATCTTATCGAAGGCTTGGTTACAGAATTCTTTGCCATTGTCAGATCTGAGACACTTTATCGACTTTCCTGTCTGCTTCTCAACGTCCGCTTTATATTCAAGAAATTTTTCAAGGGTTTGACTCTTATTTCTCAAGAAGTAAACATGCGTCTTACGCGTATAATCGTCGATAAATAATAACATATATAGAGATCCACTGAATGATGGTTCTTCCATCGGTCCGCATAAATCACTATGTACAATTTCCAAAACTTCTTTCGCTCGTGTACCTTGATTTTTGATAGAGCTCTTACAAGTTTTTCCATTTATGCATGAAACACATGGTTCAATTTTATCACTTGATTTAAAATTCAATCCAGTCACCATATTTTTCAATGAATTCATATATTTTTGTCCCAAATGTGCTAATCTTCTATGCCAAATATTTGACAAAATGTCATTTGACAAAATCAAGTTGACAATACAATTTTCTTTTTCAACCAACTCAAAAATTCCATCAACCTCCTTGCACGTTGCTACTATTTGGTCTGTTTTATTTTTTATAGAGCAACCTGTTTTGTCGAAGTTTACAGCGAACTCCTTCTTTACAAGATCGCTTACTGAAATTAAATTCATAGAAAGTCCGGGAACATGGTAAACATTCGTTAATAGGAGTTCATTGTTGTTATTTAATTTAGGGACGGCATTCCCTCTTCCTATAACTTTCATTTCTTCCCCGCTTGCAACTTTTATCTTTAGGCCATTCTGTTGCCTTTTGTAATCCAGCAATTTTCCGGCATCGTTCGTCATGTGGTTCGAGCAGCCACTGTCCAAGTACCATCGGTCCTTTTTCACAGTGTTCGCCATACTCAAGCATGGATTCGCTCTCTTAGTGACTTTGCATTCAGATGCTTTATGCCCTTCTTTATGACATTTAAAACACTTGAATATTAATGCCTTTTTCTTTTCAAACTTCTTTTTATTTTGCGCCGTTGTTACTAGGGCTTGCTCTCTATTCTGACCATTTTCAATTTGTCGGCTTGCTTGTTGCATCAACTTTGATTTTAACTGCTCAAGTTTTATTTCTTTTCCGCTGTTGTCTATCGCCATTATAAATGGGTTGTAATCTGACGATAAACCGCTTAATAAAATAGAAATTATACACTCGTCAGAGATTTTTGCATCAATGTCTGCAAGTTGTTGCGCCAAACAAATTATTTTGGAAATATATGTTTCCATGGTTTCGCAATTGTCTAGTCGGCATTGCCATAACTCTCGTTGCAATCTGATTCGTCTGCCCCAACCTTTGTCTTCGTAAGCCTCGCTGAGACTCATCCACACTTCACGTGCTGTCTTCGCACTATACACATGTGCGAAACATGCAGGCTCAAGTAGCAGACATAGCGTTGTTCGTGCCTTCCTGTCAGTATCTTCCAATTCAGCTGTTATCTCCGTAGCTTCAATTACCTTGAACCAGTTTTTGGAGTCTAAGTAATTCCTTACCACAAATTTCCAATTGGCGAAGTCCTCAGCTCCATTCAATTTTCTTATTCCACAAATTGAACCTGAATGATCTTCTGCCATGACGAGAATTTTGCCTTTTGAAATTTTACAACTGACACTTTTTACACTTTTTGTGTTCTAGCTTCTAGGCGTTTTTGGAGCCTGATCCTGGGCCCATAACCTATTGGAATAAAGAGGCTACTTGGATCGAACACATTTATTAATAGCACAAATAATATATTTACACAACGACTTTTCTCCTTGACAGAGCAGTTATATAGTGACACATTCTAAACTTGAATCTATCGTTCACTGTCGTGTAGGTATACAACCTCCATCAGGTACCAAGTGCGGTTAATATTTAATAAGTTAAATATAAGTAATAGTAATAAGTCTAGCTAAAGTCAGTGTCGAGACGAGTAAGAAGAAAGCTGAGACGCAGGCGAAACTGGTAATGTGTGAAGTATTCTGTAAGTGAGTTACAGATTTGATCTGTTTACATAAACACGTGGTAAGTGTTAACTATTATTTACTCGTAGCTCATAGTAACAGTTTGGTGATAATGCAGAAATGCTGTTAATAATCATTTATTCCAGCATCATGGAGCGATTGCTTTAAATTATCTCGATGAATATGTATATGTCATATAATTATGTTTCACCTTCTAATCCTTACATTGGCAATTACCTATCAGCTGCGGTTGATGAGAGACGGGAAGGTCTTCCATTATATTTGACGTGTACTCTGTACACTAAACCCCTGACTATTGACAAATGTTGACTTTTACCTGACGCATCAACAATGGAAGGCAGATCCGTAACATTTATATTCTGTTTATAACAATCTCTATGATTCAGGTACACACCTGAATCATAGACAGCACCATTATAATTACTAATAAGACTATTGTCCAGTTAGAAAATGCTAATTTGTACTTGAAGTATAAACCAATCAAACGTTGCTGATGAGTACTGCTTCCTATAAAGGTCTAGCCCAGAAACATTGCGTTGAGATTGTTGGCGCACATTTTCAGAGAGGGGTAGGCTTCACTAAGTATCCCAAACTGAATTGTTAGCTACGTTCTAAGGAACGCTAGGGACTGTGTCTCGTTAAATTCAACCCAGGCCGTTCTTGTAGGCCGTATTCTGAATCGTCACTATTTAGCGAGACACGCAAACACGACATGGGGCAGATTAAGAAAAGGTGAGGTGACGAAATAAATACCACTTCGGCGTTCACCAATACAATCGCAATATGTTCTGCTACAGACCGAATCTACGGTACGCTTGTGCAGGTTGTGTTGTTATATAGTAATTGGGGTAATTTGCCGTAAGGGTGTCATTCAGTGCGCGATTAAGTGGAAATACTGAAAACATGTCTTCCTCAATGGTGGCTGGCCTCACAACCCACTGCCTTAGGATTGGGACGGACATGTAAGTAGTGCTTAGGAAACGTGATCTGTTAGAGTTCGTAGCAGAGTCCTTAGTAGGGCTATGCATTTAGGTCTAACAGAAAGCGTACGCCGGCTGACGTTGTAAAGTGGTTCCATGGCGTAACATGGAACCATTTGCGTTCGCGAATCGGCATCTAATATTGTGGAAACAAATAAGTTAACGTTATAAATAATTTCTTAAGCGCAAGCGTAACGTTTCCCTTACCAACCCTTTTTATCTTATATAATATCTTTGATTCCTCTTGTCTTATTAGCTTCATACCTTACGATTGATTTGCCTTATTGGATTTGATATTACTCATGTATATTTCTAATTCAGAATTCCCATTAACTTCACCTTGTATCCCCTCTCAGTCTCTAGCTTTGAAAGCTGGGACTGGGCTGACCATAATTGGGAATTCAGTCCTCTCAGAATCGGTGGGCAGATGACCAAGTCTATGGTTGAGTCTGACAGACGAGCGCGTGGTGGGGCGCTTGCCTTTCCGAAACAAAACAAAAACAAACGGAAACCGAATGTAAATACTAATATCATTATGATTTAGGAAAAAACGAAAATTTTATCAGCCTGGGGTATTTCAGGAACTGTCACAGCGGGTAACTTGTAGTGAGTGTTCCTAAATTACTGGCGCGCCTGCACGATGCGCTTTATTTACACCCCACTACCGCGAAACAAAAGTATCAGTATAAACAGTTGTATCTGTATGTCTTTGTTACCTCCTGTAGCTTAAACGTTTTCTGTATTTTGAAGTGCGAAGAGAAAAATCGAATATTTAATGTCATCCTGGGTTGATCTCCAGGTTAAGCCACGCTTGCCTAGGTGGACCAGCCTCGGAAAGCACGTTCATTCGTGGGTCCCGGCTGTCATTTCTAGATCTTTGACAGTCGTAACAAGTAGTCAGTGACCTGAAAGTAGATATTACCAAGTGGTATCATATTACCCAATACCGTTGTGGAGGTCAGATAGGCAGTCACTCCATGTAAAATACTACCAATCAGCTGCAGCCGGTTAGACTGAAAGCTGACCCCCACATATTTGGTAAAGACATAGCATATTATGATGATCCTTTTCGAGTCAATCAATCGTAAGAGAACATACTGGTTATTTATCAGTATCGTATCTTGTGGGCTAGTCAAGTCAAACCCTATCCAAAGAAAATACATAGGTACTTAATTCAATTTTACCCTTTTAGTATCCAGTGCTCTAAACCTTTTTTGATTCCGACATGGAATCCTATCCCTAGATCACCACTGCCTAGATAAATAAACCGAGTGAAACAAATAATTTATGATTCGCGCCCATCTATTTGATATCCGAAACAGTACCCGGGACTCCGCGGCGTAAATCCATCCCCCGGACATCTGAACAGTTGCGGCTGAGAGCGCTATTCCTTGCGCCTGCGCCCGCGCACGCCACGCGTAAATCAGGGACGCGTGAACACCATGCAACACCATAACTTATACCATGACATGCTGCAGAGAAAATATAACTTTATGAAGTGGAAGGTAGAGTTGTAAATAGATTGGAGCAGTGGGTTTAATAAAATATATCACAGGCAATAGTAATGAAAGGCGTAATGCGATCAAATGCGAGTAGTGTATGGTGTGTGGTTGTTGTGTGGTGGTGTGGGGATGGTGGCTGCGCGTGATGTATGCGCAGCGCGTGACGCCGCGTGTCTCGGAGTGCGCGCGGATTTACAGCGCGGCCCGTAATGTATGGAGATGCTCGTCGAACTGTAACTGATGTGAACATAGCACCTATGCTTACTAGGAGTGAAATCGGTCCTGACTTTGACACATGCAATATTGGATCCCTTTTTCTAGTAAACCGACATTCAAATAAGTACTGGACAACCTATGCATTGACCTTTTATGTATTTACATACATTTTATTTCGCCCCGTTATCCGCCAAGCGACACTTCCCGCGCTGAGCTGCAGTTTACACGCTTAGCGTATTAGCATACGCGTATAATACGCCAACAAGGAACAAAACATTGTAAACAAATTGCGCGTTTAGTCGCGTCCGTATGCGCGGGCGCATCTCGCGCATTATCATAAACACTTAGTCGGGCGTTCTCGGAGGTGCTCGGCCGTCTCCGTCGCGGCTCTCCCAAAGCCGAGTGCACTTGACAATAATATTGGACACTTTGTGCTGAACGAGCAATTCTAGCTTTGAACACCACATTTCTTTTGCTCATTCTTCATCTTCTTCGGCACCTACTTAAGAAGAAGAGCATACTAGGTGATTGATGCTGCCAAAACGCTTCAGTGAAAGTCCTGCAGGTAGACTAGCCAAGTTGACTGACAGGAGACGATACGATATGGCTAAAAGATGTGGATGCGTGGGTAGTTTGTAGTCAGTAAAAGTCTGACACTCCTTTCCGCCCAGGGGCCGTATTTTTGAATCAATAGAATTCCAAATCGTGTACGAAATCGCAGAATTCGTATGCGAATCCGTACGAAATCGCTATTTTTGAATATTCATACCCGTGAATTTTGCAACGAGTGGTCCGACCCACTCGTTTCCGATATTCTACCAGTAGAAATGACGGAAATGACGTGATGAATTCTGCGATTTCGTACACGATTTGGAATTCTATTGATTCAAAAATACGGCCCCAGAGCGGGAGCAGTGATTTAATGATTCCCCCACACCCCAAAAAAAAGGAGCGTCTACAGTGCCAAAAAGCCAATGACTTGAATATGAACACCTACTATTATTAGTAAGCAAGCTGCAAAGGTTAAAGAGCATTCCACTCGCCGCGAAGACCAGAGAACAATTTACTTCAATAAGCATAAAACACGTTAATATATTTGTATTGACACAGTGTATAGTTTACGTACCGTTAAACATATTGAAAGTTTCTGGAAATCCCAAGTATGTCGTCCGCAGTCAACTCATATGACAAATGGTTACATGTGATGCAATACTTAAGTTCAATGTATGTTTATTGGGAGAGCCGTGATCTTTACTGATCTCTTTATAAATTATGTACACAGGCAGCCGTAAAGTAAACACTGCCACTACTCGGAGATATTATTGTAAAATTATTAACATTTAAGAGAAGTGTCGCGCGTCGTGTTGCCCAATTATATGGAGTCAGTTATTGAATATAGTGGCGGTGACCTGCGGCGGGTCATACACCAATACGTTACCGATGCAGCGATGTCACCGGAATGTGGTCGTATTATTTGAGAGGTTTACGAGGGGAGTTATCGCGGGGTCACCGGGGACCGCGGCCGCTGTCCGGCCGTGTCCGGCGGTGTCCGGGCTCGTTACCGCACCGCCGCGCGTCGCGCTAAGTGTTCCGATAAGCGAATGTGTTGAAAGCAATGTCGTTCCTTAACAATGTATTTAATTGTTTAGAGTTATATTCGTGATGGCTACCTTCTGTAATGTAACTAAGTGATCGTTGTGATTTTAGTTTGTCTTAATGCCTTTCAATTAGCGCCCCCCAATGGGTTTGTCTTAAACGTTGTGGCAATAAAATGGTTGTTATTATGGAGAGTTACTATTACCATAAAAGGGGAATACTTCGTTTCTAGTTATCATTCAAATGCAATAAACATTTTATGGAATAATTTAGGGTTTTAGAAAGACTGGCGGTAGTCATGTCAGGTTCATGTGTAATAGTAGAGTTTGATACTCAAACGCGAATGCTTGATGAGCGTTTTAGAGCAGGGGACACTTTGATGTGCTAAAATTTCATGTGTAATAGACTAATAGTAGAGTTTGATACTCAAACGCGTATGATTGATGAGCGTTTTAGAGCAGGGGACACTTTGATGTGCTAAAATTTCATGTGTAATAGACTAATAGTAGAGTTTGATACTCAAACGCGTATGATTGATGAGCGTTTTAGAGCAGGGGACACTTTGATGTGCTAAAATTTCATGTGTAATAGACTAATAGTAGAGTTTGATACTCAAACGCGTATGATTGATGAGCGTTTAGAGCAGGGGACACTTTGATGTGCTAAAATTACTAACTTAGCCCACCTTTTCATTACCGCAAGGCGACATATGAAGGTGATTGCAGCAGATCACATTGCCATTATCTTACCTGATATTGAAAATCATTCAGCTTCATTTTATGTTAAAACAAACTATTCTGCACGGTGATCTACATAAAAGTAACGAGCAGTTCCAGTCACTGCAAGTCCTTGACACTCCTCCATCGTACATAATATAACATACCGCTGATTTCATTCAGCATCGCGTTCTCAGGCAATTTGTACCTGACGCAGCCTCCGTACAAGGCGATGTGAAATCTCTGAACGTTTTTATTTTATCTGTTGTATACTTGTATGTCGAGACAATCACAATATTGTCCATATCGGCGAGTGACGAGTTAAACTGTGCAGTTTACGATGCGGTGCGGTGTGACGTGTGATGCTGTGTGGGGCAGGATGACTGCAGCTGAGGTGTTGGCGTTTAGTGCGGTGTAAATTATCAGATGAAGCCAAAATGATGGACAGTCAGATAGAAATTCTTCTGAATTATCTTTGACTGCATCTTCCTTTAAATAAAGCTTTTCCTAAACATTTAATACTTTGCGCTTCGCTTTTTCAGGATTGAATAAATTTTATGTTGTAAGTATTTCACAATTCAATATTTGTTAAATTTTCCATGCTAAAACATCATTCGTCATCATCAGCTTAGCCTTTTCCCAACTATGTTGAGGTCCGCTTTCAGTCTAACAACCGTATGCGGCTGATTGTTATTTTATCAGTATTTTAGTTAAAGCTATTTAGTGGGTAGTTCGATACCCCCTGGTAAGACTGGTTGTCAAACTTTCGGGCAACTGTCTAGCTGTAACAACCGTCAAAGATCTAATAACACCCGCGTGTTTTCCGAGGCGCGGAGGATACTTGGTAAGTAATGGGAGATCACCCATTCACAGACCAATTATTATTTAGCCACGAGCTCCCCCCTCCTTTTCCCCTCCCTCTTTGTATTCTATAACAATAACAACTAAATTGTAAAACACCTTTATTATTTGCGATTAAAGATTTGATTTTACAATCTAAGTAGTGTGAGTGTAATCATCATCTTGATCTCATAAACGTCCAGTGTTCCACGTACGTGTCGCAGTCACCGTTACATTTACAGAGTGTGGTGTCGTCGATATAATTTGGATACTTTAATGACACCTCGCCACATTTACTGGCAGTAAACACTTTGACCGCTGATCACCTCGCCACAGTTGCCAGAGTTGCCAGCTCTCAACACCAGCGCGCGGCCATTGCGCAGACTGCCCGTTTTATATCCCAAGCTGTTACACTTAGAAGTGTTTTTACAGTTGTTATGTTCTCGCGATATACAACCGACTGGCTAATAAACGTCAACCAAACACCAACAGTTACGAAACACATTAGTTGGTAATGAGACCGCAAAGGGCATCAACCGGCCATCGAAGCTGCTGCCTCCACGAACAGTTCAGAAGCCTTATACTACTAATCTTTACTGGATCTAAACGGGCACTATTAAGTGTCACCGCTACCTTTATTTCGTACATAAATGGTGCTTCGTACTGTATCCGCTCATTTTGTTCTCTCTATAGAACAATAACGACCCGTTGACAGCTAACCGTCGAACAGTTTTGTAACTATTAGATGCTTCGATAAAACTAATATTCAATCATGTCTTATTGTCCAATAAATAAATATGACAAAGCTCCTAATGAATACGTAGATAAGCTTTTAACGCAACACTAAATCTATCAATATCTGATGGGTGTACGTCCCGTGGACGTAGCGTACGTCCAGTGGGTCTGGTCGCTGGCTGGGACCGGCTGAGGAGATCGGTATCATGATGTATGGCGGTGGCGTGCTCCGACATATCTCCCGATTGTTTTAGCGTACAAGTCGGAATCAATTACTGCCCGGCCGGACGGACGAGGGTCACGAGCGCGCCCGACTCCGGCCGAGCGCCGCCGGACGCGCCCGATCTCGTCCGAAGATACGCGGACTCGCGCGATTTATTTATAACGTGGCCCGTGATCGATGGCCGCGACTTTAATAAGTTGAGCTGTGTATCCGCTTGTACCTCCGACAGATGTAGCTTTGTCATATTTTATGGGCTTTTGTTCCGGGAGAGTTACGGCGCAGCATCATCTTCCGAAGTGGTTTGTATAATCGCTTGTCTGTCATTGATAGTTCCACTTAAATTACATTTGATAATGATGGTGGTTCACTGGATGACAAAACTGGATGGTTCAAGTTTTGTTAATGTAAATCTTTGTCCATGTTTCCTTACGAAGTATATTATCTAATTTCCAACATAACATCTCTTAGTTCACCATAGTTGGTTAAAAAGAATGAGTCGTTCACACGAGCTCAGTGCGGCGAACAAAAAGACTAGGATAGAATGGGGCGCGCGGTGAAGGCTGCGGCGATCGGTCACAGTTCAGACACCGACTGCTCAGGAGTAGCTAACCTGGTACCGAAGACTGAAACGCAGAAGGTTCAGTAGGAACAAATAGAAGACAATATATGCGCGATTGGCAGTCTTTCAGTAGCGTTATTGTCCCCGAGCAATTGAGAACCATTGAATATTTTTTAACAGCCTTTTACATCTGCTTGACAACACTTGCCGAATAAAGGCGTCGATTCTTTTACTGCCTTTGATTCCACCTTTACTAGTTATATTCGCATCAGTTGTCAAGTGCTGACAAGTACCTACGGAGCTTTTGCAGTTCCTTCCCACAGTACGTGTTATTTTATTTTTTTATCAGGCTAAAATATCGCAAGGTAGACCAGACCTTCTCATTATTTTATTCCCATGTCGCAGAGGACCGAATAGCACCCGCTACGACTACGAGGCCGGCCACTCCCCGCGATGGCTTGACCTTCGAGTCTGCCTACCTAAGCACAGCTAAGTACACAGCATCTTGCTACAGATCTCTTTCATAAATGAATCGCATTGTGGGAGCTCCACTGCTCCGCGGAGCCCTGAGCAGCGCGTTTAATAATACAAAGAGTAATGGTTTTACATTAACCGCACAGTCGCGGTCGCAGAGGTTACAAACGTTCGAACTCGAACAGATATCGCTTATGCAAACTTCTTGTCATGAAAAATTATCGGTTTCTGCAGGGTCCGGGGTAGCTTGAGTAACTGCACACTTTATAGCTACCTATTTGATTTTCTAATCGGTTTATACACTTCAAAGGCCCTTTGAAATATAAAACGGTAGTCGTTTTTTCAGTGTCTCGAATTTCTGCAACTGCCGATATATATTTTGATTGATACTCCAACATTTTGACTATCCCAACATAATTATCGTCGTCACTGGTATAATAGAATGTCACTTTATCTTAACCCTCTAAACTACATATTACATAGTGATATGATTCCAAATGTTATTGCAGACTTCCCTATATATAATGAGTATAAAAATTCCCCCGAAGCCGTTAGGCACTTGATCTTCCCATTCATAGATATTCTAGTTTCGAAAATATTGATAATCGAAGTTCTAAATTTTTCTCAAGATTTTACTAAAATACAAGTACAGGTTTAGACTCACAGATTTTTTAGATGGATTGAATCGATCCCAGTGAACATTTCGAAACAGAGAATAGAGAATTTCATTCATTTTGTGTGTCATCGTATAACCACGGCCCGGCCCGACACACTTTAGCTGCATGTACCTCCTATATCTCTGCTGGTGACAATATAGCCATGTTAGCTAAAGAAGTCAATCGCTGTAACGTGATAGTCCGGCGCGGCCGTGGAGCGGACGGACAGACGGACAGACGGACAGGCGGACAATGTATGTAATGATATACTAATGTTCGGAACGAGCTGTTTTGTACAACATGGTGATTTGGTTACAAGCATTGTTTATATTGTTGTTTGAAAGAGAAACGTATCTCTGTGATAAACTTGATAAAGTTACAAGTAATAAAGTTTGTAATTAGTTATAGAGTGAATGTCTTGCATGGAAACCCTTGAAACGATATTTAAAATGTATTCTCAAAGATATAAACAAAACTTGAGCACAAACCATAAACAAGAAAGCAGCAATTATTTCTGTTTTACAACAATATTAAAAAGATTTAAACAAATTACCAATTCAGTGTAGGTACCTACACGAGGTAACGACCGTTTTACTAATTAATTCTTAAGAGCGCGCACTCGACCACTCAACTCGACCACTGGACTGGACCGGCCATCGTCAGATAATCGCCGACAATCAGTCGCATAATAACGTCCTTAATGACCGCCCGACAGTGTGGGTGGACATACCGCCGAACACGTTCGTTATGTCGACCGAAATTAAATAAAGACCCAAAATAAACATCAAGATAACCAATAAAAGTTAATTAAACGGTTACTGCAAAAAATGAGATCACAATTAATGACAATTTATTTTATAACACTCGGCTCTGATTCCGATTTAAAGGCCTATAAAAGAAATGCTAAAAAAACTAGACTTAAATGTTTTAAATTGAATCAATAACCTGTATTTTAAAGACAATCATAAAATACTCTAGTTTATGTCGTTTCTTCGTAGTCGCGTAAAATTATAGTCAATGTTTTATGACACGCGAAGCGGAGCGGTCGGAGCGGCGAGAGCGGAGCGAGCAAAAAGCTCGCGTATCAGTAATAAACCGCACGACTATAAAATGTTATGGCGGTTTAAAAGTAAATCCGGTTCCCGCTGAGTCAGCGCACAGGCTCGCACTCACTGCGGGATTGTGGGAAAAACTTACGAATGCTTCTTTTTTTCTTAGAAAGTACTTTACGTATGTGATTGGTTTTAATTTTAAACGTTTGTAATAAACTTTAGTTTCAAACTTGCGCTGATATAAAACTATCTCCGCTCGAACTAATACCTCATGATAACCAAAAGAAGCTCGAAAGCAAGACTAACTATAGACAAGATATTTTATATTGGACGCACTTTCAGCCATTTGCGACAGTTTGCTTTACTGAAAGACAACTAGTGATTCACTCACCTGCTATTTCCGATGATTTAACAGCTAACGTCTGACAATTAATCCAGTTTCCGAGAACGTCGCCTATGACACACAGACTGATGATGGTATTGAGATAATAATAATAATATTCCACAACTATCACACAACGCCATCTAGTCCCAAGCTAAGCAGAGCTTGTGTTATGGGTACTAGACAACTGATAAACATACTTATATATTTCTAAATACATACATATTATAGATAAATTACACCCAGACACAGAACAAATGATCGTGCTCATCACACAAACATTTGTCCTGGGTGGGAATCGAACCCACGACCTCCGGCATAGCAGTTAGGGCCACTAACCACTAGACCAACAGGCCAGTCATGATGATTGCGGTGTTTGGACCAATTCGTTTAGTTCCACGTTAGAGATCCGTTCAGCCAATTGAGAGATAGCAGATAACATCAGAACTTTAATGTGTCCGCTAAGAATCACGGCTTATTTAATCTGTACGAGCTTCGGTAAGTCGACGTGACGGCCACAGCTAAACATTGATTGTAATTATAAATATGTACTAGTCTATATAAGATCATAGCGTTCTCATGGGGTAGGCAGGATGTATTGACTGCTATGTGGAAAGGAAGCGAGTTGACGTGTTTGTCGACAAAGGTTTTATTATAAGTGACAAAAGGATTTAGGAAACAAGATTGGGTTTTTATGAATATAAAGAATCATGGAATGAATGAACATGGATCTTTATGAAACCTATTGTTATTGCTTAATTAAGTGGTTTAACGGCAACGTTACTATTCAATCTTATTTCTTCTTGTTTATTTCTCTTCCGCAAAAGGACTTATGTAGCTACTAAAATGAGCCAAATTTAAAGTCGTAAAACTAATCTAGCATACTAAATGAGACACCTAAAGTGAGTATTAAATGCATCCAAAATGTATGTGTCTTAAGACAGATTTCCAATTAATCATCACTAAAATTATTACAATTACTTGAAAAAAGTTGGGAGAAAAGGTTATGTATGCTGGAAGAACTACACTTTTTAAATAAATTTCAAATCAAAACCGATTCGATTATGAAATAAAAGTGAATTCCTTAACGAAGTTCACGGCTTTAAATCTTTATTAACCGTAACTTCACGAAGAGTTAACCAAATGAATTCTGTTACACTTTAAACTCCATTTTAATTGTTAAATCGGCGTAGCAAAGTGTACTGGTTGTTACAACAGACAGTTATTATGTATATGTATGTATATGGATGCAATTAGTGATGGTGTGTCGAGTAATTGCTGTGTTTTTATCTGTGTGTGTTCACGGTAATCGGATTAATGCGCGGCCGCGGCATCACAAAGCGATCGTAACGTGCGCCCGCGCATACCGCGCTCTACCAATACTGCGGCTGTGCCTAGTGCTGCCACATGGAATTGTTTGACTTATTCTAATTGATAGCTAATGTGTTTTACTCACATAAAATAATTTTATTTGTAGGTTAAGTTTATTTTTCTCTCAGCTATTATTTGATTTGTTTTCAGATAGTATACATAAGAGTATATGAAAGAAAGAAGGGAAATTAATAGGCTCACGCCATAACAATCTTATTATAACATCTATTTATCTAAGTCTACTTTGTGTACCATGTACAAACTACTTATTGAAATAAATTATTATTATAATATATTAAATTATTAGTATTACAATCAACATGCAGCACGTCCACTATACCAGAGAAAAATTAAAGAAAAGTGTGAGACTGTTCTCATGTTTAATGCGAGAATGAAACTAAGAGATTTACAAACAAACTTATATTGGTATTTCAGCACCAAATGAAAACCAATTTAGTCTCAATTTCACGTCTCATTCAGCTGTAAGTTATTGTCAAATTGCACGATAACTGTAATCGTTAGAAACAAGCGGACACACCGGCGCAGGCGCAGTTTATATCTAACCGATATAATCACGTAATGTTAGCCAACTATCAGCTATTAGCCTCCTCTTAGCCCCGATACCGAGAATTATATATTTGTCAAAGTATAAGTAAGAGCTTAAGTTAGGATTAAGTTTTTGTGAGTATTCGTACGTGGTCGGTTAGTTAAGTGCTGCGGTAATTACCGGTTACTTTTAACTATGTGTACTGGGTACGTATGTATTTAAGTCTATGTCTAGACTGAAATAGTAGAGAAGTTAATCGGATTAGTGTCGAAAAGAATTGATGGAATACTTTATTGAACGTTCTTTGATAATAATATTTCATGGTTAATTTGGTCCAAATTGAATTCATCCATAAAAGGCCTGATAGATATGACGAGCTTTATTGCACTACAGAAAGATCGATATAAAATAAAATTTAAAAAAACTTCTTTTTTTTTCCGTCTTTTTTACACTCTTATGTAAAATTAGAACAAATTGATTCTGTCGTTAGATAACAAGGTGACTTATAACATTGTAAAACAAAGATCACACAACATTTCTCTTTTATATCATGAACTGCAGCTTTTGTCAGTAGTTCCTGATCATTATAACTTACATAATTACAGCAACATTAATTTCCTCAAAGCTTCTGTGAGCAACACATTCAGCTTCACCAATGGTTCACGACTACTATACCTCTGCCGATGTGTAATGACGGGGTGCGCGGGCGCAGTATTGACGCAGTAACATTACAGGTTCCTTTGTGTGCGCAGCACGACACGTAGCAACCGTCAGTAGTGTAGCGATGGTTGCTGGTGGTTCTTTATTGTTGGTTGCGATGGTATTCAGAGTCGCATTAAAGCTATTTAAAGAACTTCGGACAAAGAGTTGCGATACTAGCCAGGTGAATACAGAAGGTTCATTTCCCACAAATAAACTGAAGAATGAACTGAAAAAAGCATATATTTCGTTCGTTTATATGGATAACGCAGTATTGGCAGCTCCATTCGATGTTCATCTACTTTAGATTGACGAGTTCTTTTAAATGCCAAATAGATAAAAGTAGGTAAGGTCGTAAAATGCAGCCTCGACATAAATGGCTAAATAGGAACATGGGTGGTTTTTAGTCAGTAGAAGTCTGACACTATCTTTCGCTTTGCCCAGCGAGAGGGGTTATTTAATGATTTTCCACGTGCCCAAAAAAAGGTCGTAAAATGACAAAATATATGGTTTCTGACAATTTTCAAACTGGTGACGTCCATCTGTCGGAGTCAAGATTGGTACAGCAATCTAAAGCTCATCACAGGCGATGAGTGATCCTTCTCAATGGCGTTGTGTGGTGGCATGCGCGGGCGCAGAGCTCGGTGCGCATGCGCCGATCTCAATTATAGATAGCGGTAGTTACATACACCGAGCGCTGCGGCCGAGGTACAGCGGTACAGACAAGTAAATGTGTATTGGACGCTATTGTATCGATATGAAACTTGAAACACTAATACAATCAAATGAAAAAATAAAGTAATTTACTTGGAGCTGTTTGCCGTGGCCAAAATTATATACTTTCGTAAGATATGAGCTCATACGCCTTATTAGAGACACAATTTAAAAGCCATTGTTATAAATCTCCTGGAGATTTATTAGCGGACGGGAGGATATTACAATAACGGAAAACGATACTAAAATGCTCTGAATCCATTAAGATTCAGTTCAATTCAACTACTGTATTATTTAGCGTCACTAGAAACGATTCAGTTTAAAATGATGAAAGTGACTAGGCCAAGTTCACAATCAGCTCCGTTGGTGTCGCCTGGCTGTCTGGCTTGTGTTCACATAACGTTGACAATTTCCATATGCACGCACAGAAGGCATCCGAAATACTAAAAAAACTTGCAAACATGTCGAGAACGAATCTGTGAAATATTAACCGCATGTTAACATGGCTGTGAATAGAACCTCAAAATAGAATAAAACTTTGAGGACCCACCACTGACTTCCGGACCTCGCTTGAAATTGGAGACATTCGCGCAGTGACTCATAGAAAAGGGCTAAAAAATATTTCAGCTTCTCTTCGTTGAGTTTGGCAAGTTAATTTTTAATTAATTTAATTTTGGTTTTATCTTAGTAATCCCTTATCCCATTCCATTACCCAAATAAAACTTTGAAGGTTTGATCAAATCAATGCAAAACTGCAGACCCGCCTATGAACATGACACACACATAATAATAATAATTATGTAGTAAAGAAAATAAGTTATTTCTGTAATGTCCGGTGTCCGCAGTCAGTCTACAAGTTGTCCAGTATGACATACCAGTATTACTTATCTTTAAAAGAAGTAGGGTCGGTACCGACAATAAAAAAAATGTTTTGAATTAAAAACCAACATAACGTCATACTTGTGTGTCTGACTGTACTCTAGCTTCGTTCGAAGGCTCCACAGCACCCCACGGCGAGACCCGTGACCCCCTGCCCCCCGTCCCCCAAGCCCCCAGTATTTGGGGGCCATCGAGCACTGTACAGGACGCTAGAGAATGTGGAGCACTGTAGACATTGCGCAATGAAGCAATGTTTGCTCTCGCGAACAAAAGACATCAACGCGCTCTTTGTTCGCAATCATTGCAAGTGAGTCAATGTAATGTCGCGATGTTATCTATGTTATTAGTTTTATTACCAATATGGGTAGAAACCTTTACGACGTGTATTGAAAGTAAGGTTAACTAGAAATGATCCAATGAGACGATGGTCAACAAGGTCTTCTATTTACTCGTATTCTGTCAAGATACTGGTCTTGGGTTCCGGGTCGGGTTTTTATTTGGTTTTCGCCCTTTTTTTTGAGGGTTGGAAATCATCAAATGACTCGTCCCGCTCTGGGAAGAGCGGAAGTGAGGGTCAGACTTCAACTGACTAAAAATCACCCATGATCCTTTTTAGCCCTTTTGTCGAGGCTGCGGTATCTCTTTCGAACAACCCGCAGCCCCGACGGCAGCTCTGCCTAACTCTTCAGGGATATTATAATATGTTGTTATGAGACTGTTCATCAAAATGGTCTTCAATATTTTCTCCACTCACAATTTGTAGTTCCTTAAATGAACATAGAGCTGATAGGTTCCCGAACATATCGCGTTGTGTCGACAGCCGGTGGTCCCTAACTCGGCGTAGAGCAGCACTCTACATCTCTACATAGCGTGTCGGTCACGGGCCGGGCCGTGCCGGACCGTGCCGGAGCCGCGCCATGACGATTACACGCAGCTCTACGTAGAGCCGCACAGAAGCCTCGTGTTGACACCTAATACCGTGGAAATGACATCGTTTGTAGAGCGGGCTGGTAGAGCGCAGGTAGAGCCAAGTTACTTGATTTTATGCTCAAATTGGGACAAATTGGGAATCGTGATGGGTGGTAGGTTACGCGGCAGTTTGGACTGAAGTGGTTCGTGGAGAAACTTAATAAAGTATTTTGTTCAGCTATTGTTTTTCTTTTTTTTATCTACATAATACACCGCAGTTAGTTAGTGGTGTTACCAAAAAATGAAATAGTGGTGGGAAAATAATTATTTAAAAATAATTTCAGGACTTGATATAAATACAAAATCTCTATCCCACACAAAATTATCACGATAATTGTTCGTAAGTGTGATAATTCCCTCAAGAAACAATTTTGTTAGACTTAAAAATCTTTATCCACATTTCACCCTTGACCAGAACAACAACAAAACTTGTAACAATTGCCTCCTCGGCGGTATCGTAAACCTCAAGTGATTGCCTCCGTCTCCCTCCCCCTCCCTCTCACCTCTCGCCCTCCGTGCCCTCCTCCCGCAATCCTGCAGGTACTCTCGTTACGCGTTAACACTCCAGTAGGCGCGCCTCTATTTGGGACGTTAGTAGTCGCGCGTTCTACATTTGTAGAACATATTTAATCATGGAGTTTTAGAGCAAACTTTCATAAATAAAAAGTATTTGTATAATATTGAGTTAGACTTTATTATTATAAAGCTAAAACAAACAAAACATAATCATATTTAAACATAATAGGAACTAAAAAAGAGCCTTTTTGAAAATAACATAAAAAAACGCAAAATTTTTGCTCTCAACATTTTAAGTCTCATATTTCTTATTCAGTCATGTCTTCCACCTCCATTTCTTCGTTTTTGGCACAGTCGGGAGTTCGGGACAAAGAAGAACCTGATGGTCTGGACAAATCCACTTGTTACATATAAAACAGAGCTTCCTGATGGACTTGTTGCGCGCTCTGCCACAGAAAGAACATATTTTACCATTACGTCCGGTGTTTGAGGGTTGTGCTGGGCCCGGTCTTCCAACCAGTCCTCTTCTAATAATCTTCAGGGTCACTCTCTGCTATATCCCTAGGATCTGTGTCTTCTTTCTCCAGCCATCTACTAATTCTCTCTTCTTCACTCCGGGAAGCCATTTCTCTGAAAAAAGGACGATTCTTGTTTCTACTTACCTTACAATAAGTTGTACATGACATAACAATAAAAATAAATAAATATAACAATAAATAAAAAGATAATAAACATTATTACATAAAAAAACATGAACGGCAACTTACGAGATAAATGTCACGCGAGTGGTCGCGCGTTCTACAATCGTAGAAATTCACTTTTGGCCCCAAATTTCACAGAAATGCGGCTGCGTCCGTCGCTGCAAAGACACTACAATTGTTTCTTGCCTAGTAATAGAGGAATACTAAGAATGTGTGCGTGAAAGACCTTCAACTTGCGACAAAATTCAATAAAATGTACACGCGTTCTACAATGGTAGAACGCGCGACTATTGGAGTGTTAAATTAACAATAAGTTATACAGCATAGTTACAGCATCCCTTTTCTCTGCGGCTTTGAAACACCGACCTTTTAACTTATAACAGAAGGTTTCATTATAGAAAAAAATCATTTTTACCATAATCGGAAACCTGAAATAAGAAAAGTTAGCATTGTTACAAATGACTGAATCTTATACTGAGGATCAATCACAATCCCGTCGACACAAAGGGTTAAGAAGGAACATGGGTGGAGTTTAGTCAGTAGAAGTCTGACAATCCGTACGAGGAGTCATTTGATGATTTATCAGACGCCAAAAAAAAATGATTAATCACAAGGATCTAGCTTTCTTCTTCTTAGATCATAAAACAGCAAATCTAACGAAAACATGCATAAATTATCGTACAAATTATAGTGAATACATCCAACTATTTAGACTCATCAAACAATGCCTAGGTCAGTCTGTAGTCCTTCTGTATCGTGCACTGTTGTCTAGGACACCTGCGCAGGCGCAACACAAAGCACTTGCAATTAACCACAATTAGCAATCAACTGCTGCTCACACACACACACACACACACACACTCACACACACAATATGCGCACGCGCCGCCCTTTGTTACTCGCTGCAGATAATTACTAACTCAACGTTTTAATGAGTTTCACAATTAATGAAGCGAAAACATTCAATAAAAACTCGTGTTTCTTTGTCAGTGGAGTTTTGTATTGATTCATGAAACTTTTATCTACTTTAACATAACATAATATATTATTTTATTTATTTATTTTATTTTACTCTATTATTAGTAAGGAGCGAGCCTATTGGCATCAATCAGACAAAAATCCAAACTCCACAACTGATACTGAGAACTTCCAATATGATTGTTTATTTCATTAGGAAATCATCCAAAATACAAATAAACCTGTCTCTACACAACAGCGCTATCTATCACTGGGGAACAAAACACAGCTAACTGTTATCTCTAAACATAACGAAATTAAATAATGAATGTAGCGCCATAAACTACGTAGAGTCGACAGAACTATTTGTTGATAACAGTGTTCAAATTCCTCAAACCGTAGAGTCGTCTCTACGGACTCTACGGAGACTCTACCGCTCTATAAATAACTATTCAACATGTGGAATTAAGCGTGAAATATTATATTCGTAAGTGTGTAGTGTGGCACATAAAGGCTCTATTGTAGAGCTGACGGGAGAGTCGCAATAATCATGTCACCTACTAAGCGTTATTAACAATGATGTGAGTATGATTCTACATGATTTTGAATGTTTTATGCAATTATAGATAACTAGTGACCCGCCCCGGCTTCGCACGGGTACAAAAAAGGTATTAAAACCTTCCTCTTGAATCACTCTATCTATTAAAAAAAACCGCATCAAAATCCGTTGCGTAGTTTTAAAGATTTAAGCATACAGACAAACAAACAAACAAACAGACGCGACTTTGTTTTATACTATGTATATAAGGATAATTATTTTATAAACACTGAATTTAATTTAATTTTTTTTTTCGCGAACAATGAATTCGCTTCTTTTGAAGTCGGTAATGGACATAGTTGGACTTATTTGATGGATTCTATCATAGGAGAAACGTAATAACTTTCTTACTATCTCCATCGCTTCCTTAAAATACAAGGTAAGCAGTACTTCACTTCACAACACAACACAACTGTGGCTCTACTGCTCTACCGACAACACATAGCACACGGGACTCTATCGACGATCGACGGCTATCGAGTATCGACGTAATGGCGGCACAGGGGTTATCGACGTTGTTCTAAAGAATTTCTCAATCACGAGCGATGTAGAGACGGTTAACTGTGTAGAGTCAAACGGAAAACCTATTGTATGCGCTTAACTTCGCTATTATTGGCTATTAACATACTTTAGCGTAGTAATGAAGTTATTTAATAACTCAAAATATTAGTCCGTCAGATAGATTTACAAAAAATATTGAACACATATTTTTTTATTTTTCACGTAGACAAACAATGAAGCCGATACAGTGCTTTGAAAACTCGTGTGACGTCACAATATGTCAGTAATTTTTTTACCTACAAGTGACGTCACAAGTCGGACTCATGATCTTTGACGCGTTTTATCTTCGTATTTTTGTATTTATTTGATAAAACAAAAACACGTATTCAATATTTTTCGATAATCTAACTGACGGACTAAATAGCATCATATTTTGTTGTCAGGACACGTCCCTATTCCAAACCATACATCTCTACGGAGAAGAACAGACCAGAATCTCGTGGATACTGTTAATTGCGCGTCGCCCGCTTAATACTTATGGCTGCCGTTATCAAATCTGATAATTTTCCTATTTTCCTCATTAAGAGCCCATAAATCCACATTACACTAATAAAATACTATTAATGCATGTTCGTGTTCGCCCACACGATGCGCGTGCGCAGACCGCGGCGTGGCGTGGCGTGGCGCGGGCGCAGCTCTGTTGTCTCACCTGTTGCCTTGCCGCTCATTAGCTAAGTGTACGGTGAACTTTACGCTAAATCAAGTGATTTACTTCACTTGTTCACTTGAACCGATCACTTCATTCACTTCAGTGTAGTTTACAATAAAGCTTGTTTTGTTTAATGAACAAATCTAATAGCGTTATAGATGAGTGCGACCTTTTAGATCGTGATTACGATCGTTGTAATTTAATCGATAATTTACCTTAACGCTTTGTGAGAACTGAAAGGTAATTATAAGCACAAAATGACCCTTTTACATGGCCATATACTATAATAATATAATAATAATAATATAATAATATTCCACAACTATCACACAACGCCATCTAGTCCCAAGCTAAGCAGAGCTTGTGTTATGGGTACTAGACAACTGATAAACATACTTATATATTTCTAAATACATACATATTATAGATAAATTACACCCAGACACAGACACAGAACAAATGATCGTGCTCATCACACAAACATTTGTCCTGGGTGGGAATCGAACCCACGACCTCTGGCATAGCAGTTAGGGTCACTAACCACTAGACCAACAGGCCAGTCACTGTACTAACTAACAAACACAAAATATTCGTCTTTTAAATATTATTATACCGCCATGTTTCGTTTTGATGATCAATAAGCATCTCACAGCATCTGTGCCATCATTGGCTGCATGTGAGAGCAGCAGTGGCCCAGTGGCGGCGGCTCCGACTTACGAATAGTAAGTTGTGGGTTCGTAACCAGGCAGGCGCAATAATTTGTGTTATTTATTTCATCACCGCTCAAAACGATGAAAGAAATTATCGTGAGGAAACCAGCATGTCTTAGTACCAAACAGATCAACAGTTCAGTGATTTCTACCAACCTGCACTGGGCCCGCGTGGTGGGTTATAAGCCCATCCCTCTCCTAGAGAACATTATATTACGCTGATGATGATTGCCCAAACTACTTGACCTTTACAAATAAAATATGTGTGTTTATTAAAATATCAACAACCGTTTCGCCACTAGATTTTATGTGAAATAGATTAATGAGAGTTAATCTCGCTCAATCAGGTGCTCAGCGCTGCGGCATTAAGATTTAGATTAAGATTAGCGGCTATAAATTTGCCTCATCATACTGTCGCAGTACCCGTACAGGTGGCGGTGTCTGTATTCTGCTTCAAGAACATATAGACTATATACATAGAAGTGATATAACAGATAAATCTATAGAATATGTACTAGAGTTATGTGCTACTGAATTACCTAACGAAAACTTATTAATTATAACTATGTATTGGAATAGAAGAGAGGAAGAAGTTTTTTATCAACAACTTAAACTAATTCTAAAATATATAAATGATAAATATTCTAAACTAAACGTAATTATAGGAGGTGACTTTAACATTAACATACTAATAGATAACGTTAAATCAAATCAATTCATAAATTTAATGCAGGAATATAAATTTACCCAATTCATAAAAAACCCAACACGCGTAACGCCAAATACAACTACATGCTTGGATTTAATATTTACAAATTTTAATTTCAGAAATATGTACACAACTGTAGAAGAACTAGGATTTTCAGACCATAATAGTGCCATTTTACATTTACACCTGCCCAACCAAACAAAAAGAATCACCTGGTATGTAAAGAAAAGATTTTTCAATCACACAAATATTTTAAAATTTAAGTCAAAATTACAAGAACTAAATTGGAATAATATCATTACTACTGGAAAAGACATGAACGGTAATTATGAGGCTTTTAGTGGCACCCTCATTGACATTCTAAATCAATGTATGCCGTTAAAAAAATTAAAGTTAAAACCAAAATATAAAAAATACTGGCTTACCGTTGGCATAAAAAAATCTTGCAAAAATAAAAGATTATTAAAAATACTAACAACAAAAACAGACAATCCAATACTAACCCGACATTACAAAAACTATGAAAAAATTCTAAAGAAGACAGTAACGACAGCAAAAAAACTAAACTACAAAAATAAAATGACTAAATCTAATAATAAAGTTAAGACGATGTGGAGCATAGTAAATGAACGTACGAATAAAAAAATTGCAAGTGAGAAATCTAACATAACTCTTCAAACAAACAATAGCGTGACTTCTGAACCCAAGGAGGTAGCTAACATATTTAACACCTTCTTCGCTTCCATCGGAGAGGCCACGAACAACTCGACCGGAAAACCGAAAATATCTCCAGTTCAATGCCCTACAGAAAACTCAATCTTCCTCAGTCCAATTGATCCCTACGAGGTTAATTCACTAATAAAAAACTTAAAAAATAAAAAAAGTCACGGCGTTGACGAACTCCCACCTAACTTATTAAAACAATGTGCAGATGAATTAACTTTACCTTTTTATTTACTATTAAATCAATCATTTGAAGAAGGATCTTTTCCGAATCTTTTAAAAAAAGCCCTCATAAAACCTATCCATAAGAAGAATAATAAAACCGACCCTAATAATTACCGCCCCATTGCCCTCTTACCGACCGCTTCCAAAATATTCGAAAAAGCCATGTGTAATCGAGTTTATGCTTTTTGTGAAAAATATCATATATTTAACGACTGCCAAAACGGTTTCCGAAAAAACCGCTCCACTACTTTGGCCGTCTACAAATTTATTCAAAAAGCCCTTAATATTATAAATGATAAAAAGTACGCGATAGGACTTTTGCTTGATATGACGAAGGCATATGATAAAGTACAATTTGAAATATTATTAAATAAAATATATAGAATAGGACTCCGCGGCAAATGTTACGACTGGTTTGTATCTTATTTGGAAAACAGGGAACAAGTAGTTGAAATCGAACATTACAACAACAATACAAATGAAATAGAATTGATCAGATCCCACAGCAAACAAATCACCGCCTCAATCCCGCAAGGAAGCGTAATGGGGTGTTTCTTATTTCTAGTTTATGTAAACGATCTTCCAAATAATATAAATGAGCCATGTGTCCTGTTTGCGGATGACATATCTATACTTACCTCATGTGAAAATAACAACAATTTAAATGATAAATTAAACTCTATACTAGATTCTACAATAAATTGGATGACTGAACACAATCTAGAAATAAATTTCAACAAAACTAAAATAATTTCATTTCACCCTCGTCAAAAAAACCCGATTGATATTAACTTTAGCTTCAATAATAATAAATTAGATGTAGTTGACAAATTCACCCTACTAGGCTTAGATATTGATACAAACATAAATTGGAAGTCTCACGTTAAGAAAGTACGAGCAAAAATTTCAAAATTTTCATACGCCCTCCGCGAGATCAAAAAAACCACAGACCTTAAAACAGCATTAGTAACGTACTACGCTTACGCCCACGCATGGCTAAAATATGGTATCATCTTATGGGGCAACAGTACTGACGCGCCCACGCTATTTACCCTACAAAAAAAACTTATTAGGATTTTAGTAAATATTGAAGTCACCGATAGCTGTAAACCCCACTTTCAGGAACTAAAGATCTTGCCCCTACCATGTCTGTATATATTGGAAGTTTGTAAGTTTGTACGTAAGTACCCAGATTACTTCACAAAAAGAGAGGACATACAAACAAAAATAACTCTAAGGCACAAAAATAGGCTAAACTTGCCAATATCGCGACTAAAAATGCACTCCGATAGTACCTTTGTCATGTCCATAAAAATTTATAATAAGTTACCTGCAATAATTAAGAATTTAGATAAATATAACATATTTATTAATAAATTAAAAATATTCCTTGAAAGCAAATGCTACTATAGTATAGGCGAATACTTTAATGATAAATTAGAAATATAAAATAAATAACTTACCCCTGTAGGATAATAATTAATTAAAGTTACTTGTATAATAAATAATAATAATTAAATTACTCATAATAACTTAATGACTTACATAATTAATAAAATTAATAATAAATAAATAACGTACATATTAAATAAAAATAATAATAAAATATATGAAACTATAGTTAATATTTATTTTTAAAGTAATTATTGGTTACAATGTTACTAAATAAATACTTGTATATTATTAAACGCCGAGCGTTCTTCCTCCTCTCTACTACTTTTATCTGTGCTGTGCCCGACAGGGTCCATAATTGAGACTTATGAAACTGTTTTCCCTAATATCCTGTATACATTATGGTACGCAATAAAGAATTGAGAATTGAGAATTGAGAATTAATCTCATTTGTGAGATAACTCGGCAAACCGGTACACTAATCAAATCTCAGCGGTGAACACGACTCATTTCACATAAAAACAAACCGTGCCAATATTATGACAATCTCACACAGATTTATGATATCGTCCGCTAATCCTTTAACTAATGCAATATAACGAACTCATTGGACTCGTCGAGATAAATTGGCGATACGATCTCGTTTCAATACGAGTTTCTAATCAAAATACTAATATCAGTTTCCAATTACCGACTACCTGGCATTATGGCATTTATCTAACAGCGGCCATTTTATAAAAGTGGCGGACGTTCCCCAGTGAGTAGTGACAGATCATATAATTGAAACGCGTTTATCTAAACAGACATAAATAATGTCGAGACGTAGCGACAGTTGCACAATAGTGTTGTGTCGGAACGATTTGCGCGCGCCGGCCGGGCGTGTCGATATGATCGATGTGTCCCGCACTAGCCCGCGGCACAGCACTAGCGTGTGAACCTCACCACGCTATTTGGAACACTCAAATTATACTGTTTTTGGCTCAGCAATTTATTTGAATCATGATCTCGTCCAAACGGAGCGCGTTGCACAACTCGCACAACGCGCAAATATTTGATTAGATTACATCTCACTGATCTCACATCCCACTGAGCCGCCATCGCCATCTTGGAATAACAACCGCGCATGCGCAACAACACTCTTTTATTATTCAACTCCGATCGAGTAATGTGAATTATCTATCGAGGAATTTAATTAAAATTACAATGAGGCCCTTACATTTTACAGCATCGATTAATGAACTAAATAGCGGGTTTTTTTAGAATTAATCAATTCCCAGCGCGCTTATAGTTTAAATTCCTATTTTATGGGTGAATTAAATCTACTTCTATGCCGATAATGTCTTATCGATAATCGATTTGAGCTTAATCTGCTATTAATTCAAATCGATGGTAATGCGAGGTAGCGATCGCTCGAGGTAAACAAACACTTAGCGTGTTGTAGTGAGCAGTGAGCAGTGAGCCGGTGAGCGCAATAAGCCCGAAGACATTTGCTTGTGGAATAAATTACATGTTCGGATCAGTAGTGAGCGGTAACCGTCGATAAACAATACGCTGAGTGCCAATAATACGTGTCGGTAGATGTTAACCGCGCAAGCGCAGTGGCACACCCCCGGGGAGGCAGCCGGTGCGCACCGAGTGCGGAGCGTCACGCCGCGCCGCGAGGCACCCTGTAATGGCCCGCGCACCACCACGCGAGCTATACTACAACAAAGCAATACTTATATTATCCATCGATTGTTATGACCCAAACAGTGAAGCAGTAACCCATACAGACGTTGCAATGTATGCTACCGCAGTTGAGGGATTCAATAATGATGTAAACCGTAGTGAGGAGGTAAATATAGGATTTTATTAAAGCCATTAGTGTGCGTAATGAATGATGTCCCGAGGCAGCCCCACGCCACCCGGTTCCCGGCGACACTTTATGAAGACATTCTTCACGCTAATGAGATAATAAAATTGTAGGGAGTGTTCGCACAACGATGCCTTCCTTTTTCATATTATAATGTTCAGAAAAAAGCGCAGGATTCTGCCGACCGCCCACGGGACACACGTCGTGAAGCGTGAGAATCAGATGAAATAGTCCCACATGTGTCACGTTACGCTTCATTTTAATGAGTCGGTAGCCATTTTAAATTAGAAACGATTCATGTGTAGTTGTAGTCGTAAAATAAAAATTAACATTCTTGTAGAAGCATGCAGCGCGTTATTGAAGTAGATGAGTCTGACCACAGTCTGACCGTGCGTCGCGCGGCAGATGGTCAGAAGTGTTCACTAATTATGTGCATATCGATTAATTAGATGAGCTGATTGGCATATTGTAGCTTGTCATTCAGCCGTTAAAATTTGTCTCACGCTCTAATAAACTTTATTAGCTATACAAATCACATGAGACGAAGAACATCATGACACGAAACACTACAAAGGCGTTTTAATAAAGTATACCATATAACTAATAAACTAGATATTGTTGTGAAAGTATGAGTGTTGTATGTAGCAGTACTCGCAGTGCTCCAATTAGCTATCGTGATCATAAGCGCTCGTAAAATATAATGATAGTCACAATCACAAAGCTGTACAGAACATTGCGCCCACGCAGCGGTGCCCATGATACAGTGCTTGTGCAGGATTGTGGAAGAAATACGTAATCAATAAAAAATTACCACTGAAATAACAATTACATCGGCAGGTTAACTTACAAGAAGCAGAAAGATGAAGATGCAGGTTATTTAATCTAAGACCTGTGCTGCAGTGATGAGTTTTTAAGCCTTTATTTTGTCAGAAGCTATCTGAATTACCCTTTCGTTTTATGCGACATTGAAAAAATGTGTTTAGCCATCATGTCGTACCGATTTCCCCGTGATTCTTGAGAACTCGCAATTTTATTTTTGTAATAAAATTTTCTAAATTGTAGTGTCCTCATGTACCTCTTCTGGACTCATAATCCTTTCTCTGTTTTCAATTAATTTGGGATCTTTTATTTATATTTACACTTCATCCATCATCAAATAATCACATTAATATGGTAACCCTACTTCTTTTTCATTGCCAAAACAGTACAACTACCTACCAACACACAGCCTCCTCAATACCTAACGACGTGTATTCACGCTCCGCCCACGTCACGTCACGTCGACGTCCATACACGTCACACGTCGCGAGACACGTGTCTATTTGTCACGGAATTAACAAGCCCATTGAGTATAGTTGACAGTGACCCCGGATTGACCCCCGGGGGTCACAGCTTAGGCTTAACTCGTTGCGTCTGTGAGATGAGATGGGATTATTATAAGTAAGTGCCGTTCGACGTGTGCTGGTCGCTCTATTAGGAAAGCTTTGAACTGTTCATATGGACATAAGTCGTTCTATGTGACGACTTATGTCCATAGGTGACTGTTCTATGGGGGGTTAACATAGAATTGTCAACCACATACCTACTTAATAATTATGTCCTTATTTAATTTACCTCTAAATAATAGAAAGCGAAATAACGAATCGAGCAATTCTAAAAAAAGACTAAAAGATCAGTGAATAATCAAACAAATGGCAGTAATATAAGAAATCTTCTGTTGTATTCAATTGTTTCAGAAACGTGCATGTTACATGTCTTCAGTGTGTATGTGATCGAAAAATATTTTTTAAGATATTATGAACTTAGTCAAGATATATTTTCATAGTTAGTGAACTCAAGATTACTCCACTCAACTTCGGTAAAGATTCCCAGAACAAAATCGTTAGGTAACCTCAGATTACGACAGCCGAGTAAAGCCCTATTCCCTCACACGACCGCAAATAGGTCTGGCGGCAATTTGTCGAGAATGCCGGTCTCTCTGCCGGCCCCGTCTGAAGGCAGAGCATAAACAAGGCAACACCGGCCAGTGTTGCCAGCGTGTAATTTGCACAAATCATTGTCCGGCGCGCGCAGCCCACATGCGCATGCGCAACGCTAGCACATAACTTGTGTGCTATGTCGTGAGATGATTTGGTTTTGTGAATGGTCCTATGACAAGTGATGTTTCGTCATACTACAATGTATTGCTGTAAACTGATGAAATCATTCTACAGAAAGCTTTTCCAGGAGTTATATTCCAACTCTCTATGAGCAATACATTGAATGTTACTGTTACTATGCCTGAGCAGATGGACTATAATAGCTTAATTTCGTTCTACCTGGAAGTCCTGGAACTGGTATATTTGAAACAATTAAATTCTTTGAGTTTTTATTCGATAGATTTATAAATGCGGAAATGAGATGGCTAAAAAGAGGGTACCTATAACTTATATGTAAGGAAGCAGCACAGCAATTATTAAGAAGAAGGTAAATATGTGAAGAAGTAAATAAATTAACATTGCGGTAGGAGAAAGATGGTTAAGGGTCCCTAAATGGTAACAAAGTAGAGTAAAGCTCAATTGCTTAACTTCATACCAAATGTGTGTTTGCGATATCAAGACTCGCTATGATTACTGTAAGTACTCGGGCGATAAACTGCTTGATGAATGTCTGCAAATTATACGCTACAATGTAATGTTTTAGTAGTTCTTGTACAATGTAACGCTTACCAATGGTTCTTGCCGAAATACTGTTGAACCAATTCTAGACACAAGTTAATATTGTTATAGCACTTGCTGACTGCACAATATCCATTAATCTTCGCTCATGTTTCTGAAGTTAATATTCTTTCAAACCGCAGTATACAAGTGTTTGAAAGGCATCGAACTGGAAACCTCGTGTCATCATGGCACTATTGATTACATCACACCCAGAATTACCCTCCAATGTCAGTCGTAATTCAATTACTGCAAGCCTTTATGTTTTTTTACGGCAGCCACATAAAAAGCATGACTTTCATAATAAGATAATCAATGAGTTCCTAAAATTAATTTATTCAACAATGTCGTATAAAAAACTTGGAGCGCTGCGGTGTGCTATAATTGCCGGTAATCTTCGTAATCTCGGTAGCTGATGGACACTGTGAGTGAGAACGGAGACAGAAGTTCCAGTGGGGAACTGACCACGAGTTACTTATATGGAGGCTAATGTAAATGAACGTCTGACGGAAGAACGAAATGCCAAGTGGGGTGCGATCTGACCAGAGACATGAGTTCTTCTTCAACCTACTGCTTCCATCAGAGAATATCAAGTATTGCAATATTGGTAGAGATCATCCTCAGAATGGCGCGCCACCCATCTTTGGCTCACCTCGTCCATCCTCCTCTTCAGCATATGGTCCAATCCTGACTAATGAGAGGGCCTCAGGGTTGTGCTGTAAGCCTAGGTCAACTAAAACGTGTCATCGCTGAGCAGTCTGTAACGTGCATCGATGGCACGCTGTTTCTGATCCAATGTCCATCTGGCTCCGTGTCATGTACAGTAGAAAGCCCACCTGGTGTGTGCTCTAAGTCCAGAAGATGATCCGATGTTCAGCTAGTGCTGGACCTTCTGGCCACACCCGGCTCAGCGCACTGCCACAAACCATGCAAGATGTTTGGTGGCAGTGTGACGGGCCAGTGCGGGGTGCGGGGGAGGTGCGCGCGCGCAGGTTAGAGGCGATTAATTCGGGACCGCCATTACCGCGCATGACTTGACGCTACCGTGCTAGGCGAGCTAGGGATGTGCTCAACTCTTCGCCTTTAACTTAATTGATTGAACTTATTTCCTGTGTAGCCGTTCTTGGGAGCATAATACAATATGGAAAAATGCTAAGCCGCAAACTTCAATATCACATATTACATTATTAGTATTATTACCAACCTCATTGTACTTGACATAATAACACGTCGTGAATCGTGGATTAGCAATTGCAGAACCAACTCGATTGCGTGTCTTAGGTGACGAAAAATTAGAGACAACAAAATTCGAGTGCCTGTGGATCAGGTGTCAGCAAGGATAGTTTATATTTGTACGACTGTTGTAAAGTGTACATTGTAAGATACCTCTCTCCCGTTGCTCTAGTTTCTCACCGCCCACAGAAAAAGAAAGCTACTGACTCGCACTGATCAACAGGAAACTTTTATCGAATCCTGCTCCCATTTCATACCCGACAAATGAACATAAAATATATTTCGACAGCAACAGTTTACGAATTAACATCTATCTAAAATAATAACGGGCTATATTGCTCGTCACTAGCTGCCCCACGCCGGGGCCCAGCAGCCAAGGGGCCCAGGGGCACAACAACCTGCCCCGCCTCCGAAACTCATCTCATTTAACGCTTCTATCCCAATTTAATTCCACTATTACGTGCTTTGCTGTACAAAACTCTATTACCCATGTGCCAAGCAAAATCCACCTTTAAAACTTTCAACTTACAGTTTAAAGATACAGCACAAAATAAATTGATCTGTATAAACTAGCCACGCCAAAATGATCCTTGTAATATAAGGCATAGGGCTTATAGAATAGTATGGGATTAGTGTTTGTTGTCAGGTCAGCAGCCGGGGGCAATGGCCGCGTGTTTAATTGATGTTAATTGGCACAGCAAGTGGACATGTGGACTGGACTGCTGACACGTGACGTCACTCGTGTGGTATTGCGTTGTTTATGACATTCCTGTGACAGATTGGTCTCACTCGTGAGTTCAGCAATAAGATGAAAACACTTCGATCTCACTCGTGAGTTCAGCAATAAGATGAAAATAATACTGAATTGCTTCGGTCGAATTGAATCGTATACATTCAATCTTTAAATATCTTCAAGCTGACTTCAACATGCTCAAAATATTACAAAATAAGCAATATAGTTGTACAGCCGCAAGTCGAAAGCCTAAAACTGTGACAACCAGTCCAGGAGAATAGAGTAGAATAGACCAGAACGGTGCCGAACTCCTGGAAGGTTGCTAATGTACAACCAGTGCCCAAGAAGGGTAGTCGTGCCGACCCCTGTAATTATCGACCAATCGCCATCACCTCCATACTGTGTAAAGTAATGGAAAGGGTACTCAACGGTAAGCTGCTGGCGCACCTTGAAGCGAACGACCTACTCAGCGACCGTCAGTATGGTTTTCGCCGGGGACGGTCAACTGGGGATCTTCTGGTGTTAGCTACGCACTGCTGGGGCGAGGCCATCGAGAAACACGGCGAGGCCCTTGCCGTGTCGCTGGACATCTCGAAGGCTTTCGACAGGGTTTGGCACGCAAGTTTGTTGAGCAAACTTCCGGCATACGGCATTCCCGCTGACTTTTGCTGCTGGATATCTGACTTCCTGAGTGAACGGTCGATCCGAGTGGTCATTGATGGCTGCTCCTCTGACCTTATGGCTATCGATGCCGGAGTTCCTCAGGGGTCTGTTCTCTCCGCGACACTTTTCCTGCTGCACATCAATGACCTCCTTGTTCCTGGTATTGTTGGGTACGCAGATGACAGCACTGTCATGGAGAGTTATACATCCAGCGCAAAAGCCAGTGGTGATGAAGTACGTTCATTAAGAGAGGCCATGGTAGAGCGAACGAATTCAGCCTTAAGACTTGTCTCCGAGTGGGGTGACGAGAATCTGGTAGATTTCAACGCCACCAAAACGCAAGTGTGTCTGTTCACCGCCAAAAGGAGTCCGTTTAATCTGGCCCCTACTTTCCGGAGTGCGTCTGTACAAGTTACTGACAGTCTCGAGCTTCTTGGCACGAAGTTGAGCGCGAGTCTGAACTTCGGCGCCTACATCGAGTCGAAAGCTCAAACTGCGGCGAAAAAGCTGGGCATCCTAAACAAGGTTAAGCGGTACTTCAAGCCTGGACAGCTTTCAGTATTATATAAAGCTCAAGTCCGGTCTGGCATGGAGTATTGCTGTCACCTTTGGGATGGCTCAGCCAAATACCAGCTTGCCACACTTGACTCTGTAGAGCGCAGAGCCAGGAGGCTAATTGGTGACGAAAAGCTGGTTAACAAGCTACATAGCCTGGCCCACCGTCGCAAAGTCGCATGTCTGTCGGTCTTCTACAGGCTGTACTTCGGGGAGTGTGCGCAAGAGCTCCACGAGCTGATCCCACCATCTCCCTTCTTCCATCGGGAGACTAGACGTACTGCAGGGTACCACCGATACCTAGTCGACATTCCACACATTCGAACGAAGCGCTTTGCTGGGTCGTTTATTATGCGCACAGCCAAGGAGTGGAATTCCCTGCCTGCGTCGGTTTTTCCGAGTTCATATAACCCTAATCTGTTTAAGTCGCGAGTAAACAGGCTTCTACTGGGTAAGCTCGTTCCATCGTCGACATCATCTATGCCCTTAGGGCAAGATTGAAGTCAAGAGCAAGCCCATTTATAATAAAAAAAAAAAAAAAAAAAAGAGTAACCCGGTAACTGGGTTGAGCAGGTTCAATCTCCGATAGGCAATTGCTTGTTAACTAATGGTGGTTTCCCCAATTAGGAAAAAGTTAGTGTAGGGTTTTATAAAATAAACAATAATTTACCAACCTAGCCGAGTAGCTTTACACATTTGGTCAAAGACATTTTTGTATAGTGCGAAAAAAAATGTATCCGGTTGGAACGTTTAGGATTGAGCTAAATAATTCTAGTGTCTTGTTCTCGAAGCAGCTTCATTGCCTATCATGATTCATTGTATCGATTTAATAATCTAATATGCAAAACAGTATGTTATTAACATAAGTAAACTTAATTAGCGTGAAATTAACCGAATGAACGTGTTAAAGAAATAATATTGTGACATAAATTAGGACATTAAAGAACTTGCTAACATATTTAGCTCCAATTCAAACAATTGCGGACTTGTCTGACAGCCCTCAATAAATAATTATTGACTAACTGTTCATGAATTAATTTGGACTTTTGGAGACGAGTCAATTAAGGTGACTATATTAAATCAATAGTAGAATCATAATTTGCAGAAGTTCGCTAATTAATGACGAGGAGCCTGTTATAAGCAGAGAATGATAATAACAGTTCCTATTTTATAACAGTTTATTAGAAAAACCAGTAAGAAAGAAAAAAAAAATTAGAAAAAGAAAGATAGATTTAGAAAGCAGTTTCTCTTCCACATATTCGACCAATGAAATACTTCAACGCTAAAGAAAACACGTACTTTTCCTCTTGAAATATTGGATACAGAACCTATTGCAATCAATGAATGCAAGGTGTGTAGACAGTAACACAATGCATAATGCGGATATCATGGTTCACACTTGACTCTACAGACATGGAGTTTAAACTACTGAATGAAATGAATGACAGACAAGGTGGAAGTAAGGGAGCACGAGGTGTAACCCTAGTCAAAGATACGCGAGGGATAAGTTAATGTACCTCAGGGATGAGCTTATATTTTGTAGTTGTGTGTCGTGTAGTGGTTGAGGTAACAACGACACAGCGCTTGTGGGGGCTTAACTTTTAGGGACATACAAAAATAACTTATGAAGCAGAAAGAAGACTTTATTTAAAGGGGGCGTAAGGTAGTGACTCGTCAACATGATCGAACTCTTGACGACAGGCGACAGGAACAAGTTCAATTTAGTCCGATATTATGGTTCTTCTTAGCAGCCTCCAGAACAGATGTAGCATATCTGTCACTGGAGAGCGTCCTAAGTTGGCGGCATTTCTCTAATAATGAATGGTGCGACATGGTAGCACAGTAGCACCTACTAGCCAGTGTCCGTAGGTGCAAACTATGTTCATTGGCTGCTCGTTAGCTGCGCCTGCGCACTGCACAGCGTGGAATACGTTACACTAGTGAGCGCGTGAGACGTTTTTGCTGTTCGCAAATGAACGCAAGCGTGCGCCCGCGCAACCTGACGAACTACACTCAAGCGCATGACAAGTACCAGCTAGACTAGACTGATGTTGTGGAAAAACATGTACCTAGTTTGTAGATTTAGATTGCAGTAGTTTTGTATTTATGTACTCAACTATTTTCTATTCAATCAAAGTAGGTACTCGTAGAGCGCTGCCACCACTCTTAAAACGGTGAAGGAAAACATCGTGAGGAAACCGGCATGTCTTAGTAACCACATTGAAGACATGTGACATCTCTACCAACACGCACTGGGCCAGCGTGATGAATCCCATCACACTGACCCATCCCTCTCCTGGAGAGGAGGCCTGAGTCCCTGCAGTGGGAACATTATAGACTGATGATGATGATGTGCCACTACTGCTACTCGTAACAGGCTAAAGTTGAGAGTTACTCTGCGCACCTACATAATATGGTTGTACATCTTTCTTAGATTCGAATAACAATGAGGTAGTAGGAAGCTAACTTTTACAAACCGAACCGTTTCACGATATGAGATCATCTTTTCATTATGCCCCTGTTGATATTGTGCTGACCATCTTTTAGCTATTACAAATAAGTGGGTGGGCGGAAACCTTTCCATTATTACAATACTTTCAGAAAAAGAACAAAATATACATTTCTGTTCAGTTCACTTTGCTTGGTGCAATTAGGTGCACCATTTAGCTTTCAGTAAGTCTAATACAGTTCCAAATTCTTCTCCTTAAGCCTGACCATGACCATGAAGATACAAAAATCCGCGCAACTGACGTCTCTGCCGGTGGTCGTCACGACGTCACCGGCGTGATGGATGCGCGCGCGTGTAATTGACAGCGACATGCGCGCGCGCAGCCGTGCATCAATCACAGCGCGTCACACACGCGGCCAGCCTGGCCCAGCCCTGGGAACAGTGACCCAGCTCTGGTGAGCGGTAATTAGCAGTGCGCCTAGCAATCCGGAATTGCGACTTGCGGCTGCCGGCAGCAAACCAACATCGGCTACCTTAATAGTTTTCATTTTATTGGGGTTTTAGGCAGTATTCACGCTTACGATAATCGAGCTGTCGATAAGGCGATATTTTACAACCGGCTGCTCAACCCCAAGCCCCCGGCAAGTACCCTGGGGCTGCTAACGCATTCGAAGTGGCTCGCCGACAGAGGCCATTTACAGTCGATTGAGAACCGACTTCCGAATTTCAAACCGATCGAAGCATTATCTTGCTTCTAATGAAGATGAACCCATTCTTAACAAGAAATCCATAATCGATCTCGTTTGTTTTTCCTTAAGTCTCTTAGTTCTCTGGAAAAATCCCTTGAAAATGACTTGTGGCATTAAGTCCGCCTATGTAAGTAAGTTTGTGCATGAAGTTTAAATAAATAAAAATATTGATAAATTGTTATCACATCCCTTAAAAGTTTTATTATTTTTCTTCTTTCTTTCTATAAGTATATTCATTTTATACCTCTTTTGAAAACACAAAAACAAACATTCAGGATTTCAAACTATGATTGACTTAGAAATGATTCTTTGTTTAGAAACCACCAAATGCAGTCGTCACAAAAAACTTCGCATGTGTGCGACTATCCACTCCTAAAGCGAATATCTGCGGTGGTGCAGCAGGGGCGCAGGCGCAGCGCGGCAGGGCGCCTACAACACGCACGTAGGTGCCGCAACATTTACGTTGCGCTCACGCCGCAACGCAACACAGATGTATCCCGGTACATTATTACAGGTCCTGAAGTATGTCATTCAGATTACTTCTACACGTAAAACTAGGCTTATTAGTCGAAAACTTATTAACTTAAGCTTTGTTAATTGTGCCTATAGGGCAAATGTACAGAGATTCAAGGCATTCTTTGGGAATTTTCTGAAAGCAAGAAAAAGAAAAAACCACGGCCGGGTATCCTAAAGAAAATACTTAGGTAATCATGCCTCCAATCCGGCCATCATAATGAAGTCCAAAAAAAAAACATAAAAATGCCTGATTCGCCAACATACTTCCGTACCACAACAAACTTACCGCACTACTTACCCAGCACCACGCCTCGACCAAGACTAATCTCCTCGCATTCATCAGGAACAGCTTAACATCTTAGAAGTGAAGGTTTCCAAAGATCAGCAGATCTCCTGGCGAGTGGTGCGGCACACGGTACCAACTAATTTAAATAAGAATGAGGTGTGAACTACACTTATAAATCTACGACCGTACTTCTCGTTAGGACAACCAATCGTTTGAATTATTCGGGACATTTAGTAACAACGATTTATTAGAGTTATGTATATGAGTAATCAGCTGTTATAATTAGATAGGTACTCACATATATAGTAATGACTAATGAGTGCACTGCTTTGATTCTAAAAAACTGCACGTCGTGTTTCTGTTAAAATGAGCAACGCAACATCACAGTTTCCATTTTTGGAATAGAAGAAAATTAAGGAAAAAACAATTGATGTTTCAACATAAATTAATATTGTTTATTGCAGTTACAGGTACTTTTCAAAGTTTTCAATTGTCCAGAAGTCAATAAGTTAGAAAGTTGCAGCAGCATGCCAGGCTATCAAACTAGGAAAGTCAGCCGCAATATTTGGTAACACCATTTGAATCAAAGGACCGTCTATTCCTGCGTCGGCGCACATTACCATGATAACAGAACAACGTTAACTAAGAAGTACACTGAACTGTACCACATTACAGTATAGTTGGTAAGTAAGGCCGGGAGCGGCGCCCGCGCATTGTACGCGGCTCAGCGTGATGCATGGCCCGAAGGTGACTAGTAATTATAATCTATTCCTAATTTATTCTATTGCAGGCTCAGTTATCAAATGTGTTGATTTGTGTGATAAAGATGTGTTTTCAGAACATGAATCAGGATTATATCGCTCAGCGGGCGAGGTGCATGTTTGTGCGAAATGTACGCACTTGAGTCTTTTATCTCTTAAAATAAGTATTAGCATAATATAATCCCATAATTTACGCACGCCACATGATATAGACAGCAAAGCAAAAGCAACTGTATGTTGTTGATAAAATATTAACTGTAAAACAAAAAATCTTTTAGTTTCGTATTCTAAATAATACCGAGAAGTTTTGAAACTAACGTGTTTATAGCGAAAACACGATTTACTTTACATTGTCCTGCAGTTTTGTATTTAGGTTAATTGTGGAAACTTATGCCGCAGCACCTCCTCCATTCCTTCGTCCAGCTAGCAGCTAATAGCTATGCACCAAGTCGCAACACAATTCACCGCACAGCGTCCGCAACTCGTAAAGCAGGCGGAAACATAACTGCTTCAAAGAACTAACAGTCAAACAAGTAAATATAATTATGAACATTAGTAAAAACAATGACAAAACCGTCGTTGAAAGACTTTCTCAATATTTAATATTGGTTTCAAAGCTCCCGCACATGATTCGACTCTTTCATACAAAATCATGTATGTGCGAATCGTGAAAACTATAGTGAATTCAAATACCATAATGACAACTTTTTTCTTATCATTGACTCCGTTATAGTAAAGTGATACTTTATTTAGGCTTAAGATTCGTTATTTCATCCCCTTTTTTATGCATTTATTGAAACGTAGTCGTTTGAATAGAATAATTGACATGGACCAATGAATTCGCCACCTTCTGTGTACCTAATCATTTATGCACTCCAATTTAAGGTTATGCTTACAGTGTTCTTCGAGTTTAATGGCAAAGTACATCATAAATTCCTGCCACAAGGTCAAACGGTCAATAAGGAGTACTACCTACAAGTTCAACGCCGTTTGTATGAAGCAATTCGAAAAAAAACGCCCGGAATTGTGGAAGAACAATTCATGGCTTTTGCACCACGTCACACTTCGCTGCTTTTCCGTGAAATCTTGGCCAAAAAAAATTTTAAATGATGCCCCAGCCTCCATAATCGCCAGACATATTATGGCTCCTGGTGACTTTTTCCTATTTCCAAAAATAAATAAAAAGAACCAATATAGGGCCGCCGTTTTACAACATTAAAAGCGCATCGCTGAAAGAGCTAAAGTCTATACCAAAAATCGAGTTGGGGAAGTGTTTCGACGATTGGAAGAAGTGCTGACACAAGTGCATAATAACTAATGGGGACTATTTTGAAGGTAACAACATTAATGTAGACAAATAAATAAATATGTTTTTCAAAAAACGAATATTCCCGTTATTTTCTGAACACACTTTGTATACTGCCAGTAATTACTTATTCCTACAGAAACCATCGTATTCCAATGTTCCCTATAATGCATGTTAACACAAGACACAAGTTGAATTCACAACAAATAAATCCAGCACAGATCTAGATCCATCACAGCCCTCTAACAAATGCCTGGCCATGTCGCACCTAACTGCAGCATTATACGTCCAGCATCAGCCTATCAGCGCATCTAACGCATACTGCACGATACTGCGTCACGGCTGCGCCAATCAGATCGCAGTAAATAACATTAGGAGCAATGGCTGGCTGCTTTCCCTTCCAAATATGCTGCATTGTGTGATGGTATCGGAGTACCAGTGTCGGGAGTAGTTGGGACACTGGTGACACTGCAGACACAGGTATCGCTGAGATCTGTAGATGTCGCGATGTACGGCGCAGTCGCTAAGTGTGGGATGTTGGCAAGTGTAATGCGAAGCTGACGAGAATAAATATGGCCCAGCTTGTCGATCAAACTGATCTACGTGGAGAACTGTGCCATTTTGTTTGAAGTGAAGTTTGATCTGGCTTCCAATGTATTCCTTTTCCACCATTACTCAGTTTGGCGACAACTTGCGTACTACCTACCTACTTACTAAAAGTATTTACTATTTTTCAGCATCAGCGAGTTACACATTGTGACACAGAAGACACAGTTACAACTTTGTCTTCTGTGACATATAATATGTCTCACTTGAGGATCTTTATATCTCGAGTTTGACATGCGCAACAAGCAGGCAAGAGGATTCAAACCGCTGCCACCTCACTGACATAAAACCCTCTAAGGCTTGTTACGAGACTCACCTGTGCTTTCCCAGTGACCCGGTTTCTACCAGCGCCTTACCATCGCACGCACATTCAGCTCCCATTGTGACGCAGGCGCTGGCAATACATTACCCTGGACAGGCTGCCTTGTTCGCGCCGCCGACGTCTCATTACACCGCCTAGCGCCTAAACTGCGCCCGCGCAGACACGCACCGCGCACTAGATTTATTGGCGACAGTTCAGAGAGCCCTGTTTGTTAACCATAACTGTGCAAGTGTAACATTGCTTGTTACTTTAGCATTGCGCCACGCTGGGCCACTGGGCACTGGCTGCTGGCTGCTGGCTAAGGATACCGCGATACGCGACCAGATAACGAATCGTTTTGGTATTGTTTATGACAGCTCGCTGGCGGCCAGATACAGCTACCGATAACCCAAACTTCTTGAAAGGGTAGCAGAGTTGAGAAACGTCAACTTAAATGTTAGTCCTATCATCCTTGTAAAGTTAATCACTTCCTATTAAGGAAATTATGGATGGTCTAAAAGAAATCTGATCTGACATTATGGCGATAAACGAAACTTGTGATATTTAACAGTAGTCGTTTGAAGATGCTGTGACTTTGTTTGTGTAACATTGTGTTCGCAAAATCATATTTTCCGTTAGAGTGCAAAGTAAAGCAAGTAAACACGAACGAACACGCGTGTTAGCAATACATATCAGCCGACATTATAATAGAAAGCCGAAAACTATGATCCTGTTTACGCCGCGATTGCATCTGCGACACGAGTACTGCCACTTACACGAGTTATGTCGCATTCACAGCTGCTTTACGTGTTACATGCTTACATACATGTACCGCTGTTCAGAGAGCGACAAACGCAGAATACATGACCAGAGAACTGTCAATCGCTTTCAAGGCATATTGTAATTCCGCAACAGAATTGACATCAGTTATGTCAATCCAATAATTGAATTTGGACTCTACCATCAGCATCGTCGCTAGTGAAATAGTGTGTGTCTAGATCACCGGCACATCAAATTTCTTTGAAATCATAGTAAACCAATCTATGGTGATTTCGTTTACCAGATGTGCAAGTTCAAGTGACGGTGTCCCTTACATCCCATATAACATCAACAAGTTTGGCGTATATAAAATATGACCGACAGCTTTCATTAATCGCTCGCCCAGCCCAGCCAGCCCAGCCAGCCCAGCGACAGTAATCTGCACTTGTCTAAGAAGTTGGATGGGTGACCAATCCTAGCGGTATCCATAACATTTTATGTGCTCAACCTACAACCAATTCCCTGATACGGAAAAGAAATTACAGCAATAACTTTGAGAAGCGTACACATTACTTTATATCTCACCCGACTTTAAATTCGCACCCGAGTGCGACCGGCGACCGGCGACCGGCGACTAGGACGCGGCGACCGCAGACATGTGAACCGCAGTTACAATAAAGCGGACAATTCTCGCCGCGACAAGTGATGGCGTAGGCGACCGTTAGCAGGATTTACTGCGATCGATCGGCGGCGGCAACTAACCGCGCCAAGTACGGCGACGCGCCGCTAGCCCGCCATCCCGCCATCCCGTCAGCCCTGTGCCCGCAGCCCGCTAGGCGCGAGACAGATGGCCGCTTGCCCACGCCTAATGCGCACCTTAGCCGCGACAATCGTGAAATGTTAGCCGCGAGATATGTCGCGCGCGATTTGTGTGGGAAGCCGCTACTGCACTATTTTTACTGGCGTCGAGTCCTTGACGTTGCAGGATCGTAATAGCAGTTTTCAGCTAATCAAATGAAAGGTGACTGATGCGCTTGTGGCTGTTCTAGAATAAACTATTCCACACACAGTAGTGACTAGAAGAGGAATAGTTTTTCATTACAGCTGTCCGCTAGTAAGTAGTAGTAAAACTGCGGTCTAATCTGTCGGTCACGTGTGGGGGACTTGGAACATCGTATTGCAAAATTGAGAACATAATTACAACAGATTGATTCATGATGTGATGAAACAAATAAAGCAAGTTTATAAACTCGTGACTAAAATAAAGAATAGGCACTTAATCGCTTTAGCCGACGTATGGCATGCAATATAAAATGAAGGCTTGCACAGATGTGGGGCGATGCTCTAATCGATGGCAGACATTGATCCGACGGACGCGTAATGAATGTAATAATATCTGCAAGCTTCTTGCTGGGACGGCGGCGGTCACGAACACACTGTGCTTGTGGGTAATCGCCCACGCCGGACCACGCCGCGGTTTAGGGTTCTTTGGTAAAACTAAACCTCATTAGGGTTTCCAGATTCCTCTAGATTTCCTTAAGATTCAGGCAGGAGTAACGTTAAGGCTAGTATATTCTCCAGGCATCTTACAATCTTCCATCCTCGACCCTCTTAATTTCTCCGTCATGTAACGTACTTTCTGCCGTATATACAGCTTCATGAGCTTTTTTCTTACATAATTAAGTATACACCTAACCCTATTTTCAATCGAAGCATTATATTATACATTCGCTGCTTCTGGCCGGAGATACATGAAGGGAACAGGGATGGATCGACGGACTCTACGTTCAAAATACTGTTTGAACTACATTTGCCAAAAACCAATTAATTATAGTTTTACAAGATGTCAACGTAGCTGTAGATCATATGAGTGCAATATACATGAGCATCAGATAGCGGACGAACCCAAAGTGAACGAGTGCCGACACACACTTGTCAGATAATTCGTGCACGCCCAGTAATCCGGTTAATAACTAGATCAGCAATCAGTATCGTATCTCACTGACTACTTTCTAACTCAATTATAGTTTTAACTGTAATATCGTATGCCATAAACATGGCTATTTATTGCCCATTACAAATATTATCTAGAGCTTGCATAGTTATACGGTTTTGCAGAAAAAATCCTTGCGCAAAATATTTAATTAAACTCTTTAAAGTGATTAAATATTGCAGCAGTTTTTCTTGCAATAAACCCATACAAACATCTCAATAGTGTTTCGTAAAATGTGCCTTAAATTGATTGACGATGATATTAACATGCCTGTATGAAGAATGAAGATATCTGAACCCGTTATTAACAAAATGATTTGACGAAGTACCAAAATGTTACCTTCACAAGTTCTTCTATAGTTATTAATGGCTACATTATAGTGTTCGCCATTAACGCCTCACAATATTCCATAATGTCTGCAAACGGCAAGTAATTCGGGTCACTCGCCGCCACCACCAGTGACCAGTACCAACACTCAATGTGTCAAATTAAATTCGTATGTGTCCCACAGAGCAGATAGATGCAGAGGATCAAATGCAAGCATGGACATTAAAACTGATGCTTGCAGCAGAACAGCTCCAAGACCTTTTGCACGAACCCGCAGCTATTTCTATTTAGCAGTCACAGAATTGCATGTAGCAGTGTCGTTACAAATACCATACCGTAATACCGTTTGGGGTTGAAACACTGGGGCCATGGGGTCCGAGTGCCCACATAATATTTCAGGAAATTGCCAAGCAGTTGGTCGACGTTGGACCAGAGGGCTGGCCTATTCTTTGCCCAAGAATCAGCATTGCCATCCAACGTGAGAATGCTGCTAGCCTTCTGGGCACTTTTCCTGTTGACAGCGGTGTGGGCGAATTTTTTGACGCCCTTTAGTTCTTCCCTGTTTGATACTTGTATATCGTTTAATATAATTTTAGTTCTGTAAATGTAGTTTATAAATACTGTAAAAAAAAAACAATTTAGAACCTCCTCCTTTTTGTGAAGTCGGTTAAAAAGTGCAAATACCATGAATGTTAATGTGCTGTCAGCAAATAACAAATTCACGAATATTTCATTATTTTATGTTACTTCCGAAGATTCAAACTTTGAAACATTGTGTACTGAGAGTGTATGACTGTTTCAAATGCTGAGACCTCGTGCTGTAGGAGTTACTAAGAAGTAGTTACTGTTTCTTAATCTAAAAACTTTTTTGCAAAAAAAACAACCGACTTCAAAAACACCAAAAAGTGAAAAATAAACTTCAGAAGAAAAATCAGCTTCTGAAGTCGGTGACATTTGTTTGTTTGATTTGGCTTTTTTTGCCACCGACTTCAGAAGCTGATTTTTCTTCTGAAGTTTATTTTTCACTTTTTGGTGTTTTTGAAGTCGGTTGTTTTTTTTGCAAAAAAGTTTTTATTTTTTCTTTTTTAGTTGTGTATCTTATTATAAATATATACTATGAAACCTATACTTGTACAGCGTCAGAAAAAGCACGAAACACCTTGATACGTGCCTATGTTTGAGGGTTGCCCTCGATTTCTCTGGGATTCCATCACCAGAATCTGGTTTCCATATCATGGTACCACCCTTGAAATATCTCCGTTCCAATAAAAAAAGAATCATCAAAATTGGTTCATAAACGACGAAGTTATTCGCGAACACACATAAAAAAACGAACGAAAAATTTTCATAAATTATAAAAAAATGATCATAAAATGAAAAGTACTGGGCCAAACCATCCTAAATTTTTATGGGACCAAATGGCAACTATTCTGCATCAAAATAAAAAAGAATCACGTAAATCGGATCATAAATCGCAGCGTAATCGGTGTACATACATAAAAAAAAAAAAATATACCGATCGAATTGAGAACCTCCTCCTTTTTGGGAAGTCGGTTAAAAACCGGCCAAGAGCGTGTCGGGCCACGCTCAGTGTAGGGTTCCGTAGTTTCCCGTCCGTCACAATAAGTGTTCCCACTTATGAGTTTAAAGGTGGATTCATTTTTAAATACCTTTCCAACAATATATCACACGCTAGGGTTGAAATTAAAAAAAAAATCACTTTACATATAGCGGGGCTACCCTAATAAAACATTTTTTTCCAATTTTTATTTTACCACTTTGTCGGCGTGATTGATACACAATTACACATATTGGTACCAAATTTCAGCTTTCTAGTGCTAACGGACACAGAGATTAAGCGAGGACGGACGGACGGACGGACAGACAGACATGGCGAAACTATAAGGGTTCCTAGTTGACTACGGAACCCTCAAAATCGATTACTATTTACTAGATTTCTGAGTTTGTCATGAGTAAGTTTACTGTCTCTCTTGTTTGCAGTGTGGTGTGTGTGCTGAATTAAAAACTCAATAAAATGGTAACGAGTGCGAGTGGCCGCGAATTAGTCTCGTTTAGTGGTCGCGGCCATTAGCGGAGCGGCAGTGTGGGAACTGTCTAACTGTCGCACATCATGACTGTTACTGTACGCGCCTACGTCATACATGATGAAGAATAATGGCTCTACGATAATCTTACAGCATCTACATTTAATAGCAGATATTCTAATTGTTATGGTTAATGGTTAAATTATTATATAGGGAAATCGGCCAGTTCGTTTTCCAAGAAAAGAAAATGACACTTTTTGCTGACTCGAATCAGAACAGTCAAGGTGGCTGGGAATACAAGTTAAATTTTATGAACACTTCTAGCGTGACGGAAATAGAATACTATAAATACAAGTTAGATTACCAATGAATTATGTTGGCCAATAATTATGTGAGTCTTAAAACAACCGTAAACCTATGATGGTCATTTGAAACAACCATAAAATTGTTGCGAAATTAATGTGTTTTAGATTAAAATCTCAGTACGTAACTAGTTCAGGCAAAACTTGGTATCTTGTGCAACACAAACCACATGCAGACTAAGGTTATAAGCGAGACATTCCCCGGTCTAGATCCTCTCTCGTCTAGTCTAGAAGTCAGGGCCAGAGCTCTGCTCATCACGCAACTAATTAACGGCGTTATGATGGACGTGGGAGGTCACCCGCTTCCCATGGAACAGGCCGGGCCAGGTAATTGATCTACTTTAGAAGCAGAGTGTGGTAACATGCTAATAGATGAGTTGCTTGAAAGTGAAACGGCAATAAAGCCGATAAGTAAATATAGTAATGATGTGTTGACAGAGTGGAGTAGGAGAGTAGGGCAGCACTTCCGGTAGACCAAGGGCGACTCAGAAATACTCTGATTAATTCACACTAGAATTTCCCAAAAACTAGTTGTTAGGCAATTAATAATATTGATGCGGAGCTTACTGCCAGAATACGCCAGATGTTCGAGTTAAATGTTGTCATTCAAGGAAGCATTTTTCAACAAACATGCTACTGATTTTTGATCTACCTACCTTACCTACCGTACCCACACTGACACAAACTATTGTTCGGGAAGCTTTGACTTGACATTAGCTTTCCGAACTTTATCAAAAATGCAATCCAATCAATTCAATGTATTTATGACATTTCTATCATCCTTCTTATTTATTTCTATGAACCTTATAAAATGTCACTTTGTCTGGGTACCGGGTCTTATTAGAATTATGTTAATTGACGGAATATATATAGTCAGTTTCAAAACTTCTTTACATACAAAAATAACAGAAGCGCACCCAGTTCTTAATCGACAAAAATACGCTGAATCTATAAATATCCAGGTCTGCCAATCACTCAGCAGACATACCCGCTGTTTACCAACAATTATTGCAACAACCGCATAATTGCTGACAACTGCCTCCACGAGCCCTCGCGGTCCACTTCTGTGAAGAACTGCCAGTAAATTACACTTAATACCCACTTGTAATTGTGAACGGTCCCCGAATGTCAGGGGTCGTGGAAACGTTGACATTTAAATATGTCTGTCAATTTCCTTGTTGACATTTGGCGCGTTTCCAAACGATTACAGCTGAAAGCCATCAGTAAACACCCATTTCTACTTTTAAGGAAAACTAGTTTAATGTCCCAAGAAAAGGACGGGCCCATTAAATATTAAACCTTTTAGGCCGTAACTATGACTCTAGAGCGTACGATTGGCCAATAAAAGATCATGATTTAGATCCCCACTCATTGAACTGCCGAGGGCAACCAATCTCCTACACTTACTATTTCAACTTAGTTTGGAAGGGCTAACAGGAAAAGTGAAGTATAAAACATTATATAAAACATTATAATAGTTTTTTTTTTATTGTATTTCACAATGTATACTTGGGTGATGGTAACTTAATAATCACTACCACTTATACTTACTATTAAATTGACAAAAGTCTCCCTTCCTATTCAGATTTAATTTTGTGAATAGCTTGCATGTCTGTAAGTGGTTTATTTACAAAAAAACACAATTCTTGTAAGTGTTTAAATAAAGTTATTTTGGGTAAATAGGTTGTAATCAGTATGGTTGGGCACAAATAAACTTAAAAATGTAATGAGATAACTGGCGCGAACATTAAAATAGTAGGAGAAAAGAAGGAAGCTTATTATATTAACAAAGTTTTATTTATGAGCTCAATTACCTTCTAATTTAAATCTAAATCAAGATGAATCATTAACAAGATCAGCAAGCGACCGATACGACCGATAGCTGAGCGAGCAGAGAGAGCGAAGTGTCCGGTCGTGTCCGGTCGTGCGCGCACTAGTATGTGCCACCATTAGCAACCGCTAGATCCGCGGATGTAGATACCGCGCCCAATTAACTATTAATTGCGCTTATGATAGCTGCATTAATCATAATTTTATTATTTTGGTTCGAATGAAATGGATTGGAATAATAGATGGTTTTAGATTTTTTGTATACACATCAGGTTATTCCATTCAATTATGTTACAGTTTTGTTTTCAGTATCTACCAGCTTGGATTTTTGTTCTCTGACAGTTGTTGGCAAAAATCATAACTCCGACATGATTTGGACTTCACTGGCTAATGTTTGTGTAAGTACACTAGAGTCAAAATTAAAACACAATATGCTATTATAAGGCTTTAGACATTCACTTAGGTGTTTCTTAATAGCGTGGTTAAAATAGAGCAGAAATGTAAGTGCGCAGTACCGTACCTCTATCTGTGTACTTACTACTTTAGTAAATTTTCTCAAATGACGACATCTTACTGTACTAAATGAGCACAAACTTCAGTAGAATTTTAAACAGATCTGTAGAGTACTGTAAAAACAAAGCTAAGTGGATGCGCGAGTCGCGACGATCTCCGTACAGCACCGCTACGTGAGCGCAGCTCCGCGTGTGCGCAGCTGGGCGGCCGCTCTCAAACATCACACACCAGGGCAATATTTTAAGTAATTCTGAAAAACTAATATTATTTTGATGCATTCCCATGATATAATATGGGAATGAAATGAAAGGGTTAGCTGAGAAGAGGGAAAGAAATATAGTTACGTGGCTATAAATCTTTTTTTTATTTGGTCCTTTTAGCTATGATATTGGTAGTTAATATGTCAATGTTTACTTAATTTGTTTAATTTTCTTTCACCGTTGCCGCTGCTAGAGTCTCACTACCCAAGACCTGTGGTCTCCCAAAGCTCGCGAAAAGTGAGCATGTTAGCAAGAATCACCAAAAGAAATGCTCCATCTTGGATAGGTAGAATGAAAATGTTTTTTTTGGCTACTATAATTCCATCGCTTACCGCTGCGAGGTCGCTTGGCTCTGCTGGAAAGTTAGCCGTATGTAAGTGCAGTTATCTCGCTGTGTCAGTCGTGCGCTGTTCAGTATGCGGCGCGCGCGCAACCCGCTCGCGCTTATCTGCGTCTCGTCAACCCCCGACGAATACCCCCCCTCCCCCCGTCACCCGCACACCCCTTGACCATCCCACGCGTGTCATTGAGTAGAACATGAAGAACTACCTGCAGTACAGAAGGATCACTCTAAACAAGACTCGGGTCTCATGGGAAGCCACCATGGTGCCACACACCACAGCTGGTAGCGATACCGAATATTATGTACAAGCTTAAACCCGCGGCTTCGCCCGCGTGATAATATCGATTTTCCATACAAAGTTTCATCCTCTTTTTCAACCCCTTGGAAGTTGCATTTTAAAAAACCTTCCTTAGTGGATCCCTACGTCATAAGAGGAATATGTGTGCGAAATTTTAAGTTTGTTTGGTTTAGCCTGTAATTGTCCCGACGGGGCTGCGGATTGTCAAAAGAGATACCGCGGCCTCGGCACAAGGGCGAAGAAGGAACATTGGTGATTTTTAGACAGTAGAAGTCTGGCACTCCCTTGCGCTCTGCCCAAGAGCGGGGGGGGGGGGGGGTCATTTGATGATTTTCCAGTTTCCACCCACCCAAAACAAAAGGGTTTGGCCCTTGCGTTGATCCTCAGTCAGTCAGCTTTGTCTTATATGCGCATAAAAAGACATGTGATTGGGTACTTGTTCTGATTAACAATTATTGCCGAATCAATTGTACCGAACCGAACATAATATCTACCTACGAATAAACTCCAATTTAATATTGGATTGTGGTCATTGACACTGTAAGATTATCCAAATTTGTTTTGTCGAATGGCTAATTGAAATAAATTGTGTAAAGTGTCACTATAATTCATAATGGAAATAAAAAGACCCGCAGGCAAAGCACTACAGCAGTCGCAAAACATATTAATTGTTTCTTGTCTAACTTCCAGGTTGTTTAGAAGGCTCAGCGGAAATGTCCTCTCCGCTGGGATCGGGCATATTGTGGGTAGTTGAATATGACATGAAACCGTACCTCCTCTCATGTGCGGATGGTAACCTTCGGGGTAGTTTGTGAGGTAAAAATCCCACACTCCCCAGTCTTCTCCCCAAAGACCGGTCGCCTTATGAAGGTTTCTAACCGAGAAAATGAAAGGTTCTAGTAAACCATTGATATAATAAAACCCAAGATACACACTCCGCGTCTCAAAACCGTCCGCTTAAAATGAGTTCACAATGAACTCATTTCAAATAGTCTCGCGTCGCTCGCGTCTCTGCACGGTCGTACAAAATACTTTTTTATATTGCTTTTTAAATAACTGCATTGTAAAAGGAATCTGCGTAAGGTTGAATTTGCCAAAAAAAATATGTTTATAGTGACGATAACCACATGTAGTAGTGCGTGTATTGGTGAGTGTTTGGCGACAGCTTCGACTGTTTGTTTTGTTCGAGACTGTGCATCTAGGGTTTTATTATATCAATGTAGTAAACGCTGGTTTTTGAACTACGTACTTTCATTATATTTATGTGTATCATGACGTATTCTTCAAGATACCATTTTCCAAATCTCAGATCTTCTGTGTTTGCGTGTATTTAGTCACATGGCTAAACAAAGTGAATGAGATCAGAAACAGTCGTTGCTCACGACACTTGTGAAAGCGGTAATCTCCTGAGATACATCTGTGCGGTGCGCAGGCGCATGATTTGAATACAAGTCACACATATTAATGGCGCCCTCTGTTGTACAGTGAGGGGGAGGGGGGTTGTCGTAAATCAGAGATTAGTATCGATTGTAATTAACTAGTCAATATTTACATATTGTTAACAGCATCCGTTACACTCTTGCGCATGTGGATTCGAATTACGCCCGAATACTCGAACGTCACTCAATTATAAGTAGCCCTCAAAACTCGTGCTATCTCTGTCACTCTGCGTTAAAGTAAAAAAGACAGCACGAGATTTAAGTGCAACTTAAAATTGAGTGACGTTCGAGTATTCGGGCGTTAGACTGATTTATATAAGTGGTAGTCGACATTCTTATAATCAAAGAATACTCTCAACTAAACTATAATTATAATGATAACTCATCATTACCACCTCTAGAAAAGTTGTTAATTTTCTAGTAACAATTGGATTAAATATCAATTTCCAATGCTATAAATATATGCATAAGTTACGATATGCCCACAGTTTCTCTGTCTACAATAATCCTAGAAATTCTAGTAATCAATAATGATCTACTGACGCTCTAATGTTGGCCTTGGGTCGCTTTTAATGTGGATGTTCCAGCAGGCTTACTCTTGAATTTAATTCCAATCGATCGGCATTGGAATTATGACGTTTCGTACTCTTGAGTTCGACGCTAGCGCCACATTGGTCTTGAATCGCGTGACTATTTTGTGAACTAAGTGGAATCGGAATTGGACCATAAACGCTACTCTTGAGCTTATTTTGACAGCTGTATATTGCGTTGGGATTGTTTGTAGATCGGAATTATTCCAATAGCAAAACAGTAACTTTTTAGAAATTGTTTTGCATTTTAACTGGTTTTTAGTAAGTAATACGTTTATAATATGGTACGAATAGCTCTAATATACAGTAATTTACGAAATACGAGTACCTACTCATATAAACAATTGACAAAAAGACGAGATGAGCGTCGGATGATGCGACAATACATTTTCTATTTAAGAAGCAAATTATTGAAAGAGCAAATATTTTTGTGAGAAAAATTTAAACATTATGCCAACTCCTAAGAAAAGTAGTGATATATCACAAAAATATAAGGTATTATAGGTTGTTACTACACTTACTACTATCATAAAGTAAGTTTGATTGTTTACTCACCACTTCTGTAAAACTTTAACATTGGATGCGACAACCGGTCCGTCCATACAATAATTAAATGATTTCATACTAATAATAAGGAACTAGACACGAACAATAATAACACACACATTCACTAGAACGTAATAAATAAACTTGAATTTCAAATACACCTAGAAAGCAACTTGACTTTTGTTTTGAAATTATTGGAGAACCTTTACGTCATCTTTTTCGTAGTGTAGGCAACGATCCTACCATATGAAGCCTAAGTCATCGCTAACTTTATTATTTTAATAATTTTCATACGCACCAATGAATTTAATACGTAACAATTCATCAATTGTATCAGTATTTATATCATAGTTATTTATTAACCTTGTTTTTTGAGGGATAAAACATTTTAAAGCCCTATTACCGGTTTATCGTAATGAGTTGAACACCACTATTGCGGCCCGTAACATAGCTAACTTCACGTCTAACAAACCGATCCGCGGGGCAATCCCAATGTTGACAAGATTGTATTCAAGAGTACCGAATCACGTGACTTTAAAATTAACATTGGAATCGTATTGAAATATGATTAGAATTAAAATTAATTTCAAGAGTAAGCCCCCTGGGTAGCCCGCGAAATTCAAATTATCTTACGTTTTTAGCGATTTGCAGGCCAGTGCTAGGTTGTATGTTAGTGAAAATTTGATTCGCGGCTGTAAGACGTATGCAGTTACAGAATTACCCTCCGAGTTCATGTAACTGTCAAGAACATGCACCTTAAATAATATTTTCTTAATGTTTACGAAGACATTGATTACCCTATATAATAACATTAACAACAAGTATTGGAAAACAAAACTGTTCACGCGTAAAAAAATGCATGTGCTCGTATAACTCTATTAATTGGAGTGGGCAAACCCGTTGTTTGAAATATTAACTGAGAATTTTTAATTGAATCTGTACAGATTCAATTAAAAATTCTCAGTTAATATTTGGGTTATAATTCCGCTATAAGCGAAAATTGTCTATGCTGGTACCAGCATAGACAATTTTCGCTTATAGTGGAAATATAACCCTACTTGATATAACCATCTGTAGCCACATAGTGTGCCTTTACCTACCCAGTGGATATAACAGGCACAGCACAAACCAAGTATTACGGCATTAACGTAACGGGGACTAAACACAGAGAAGCAGCCATAACTAAGTGCTGGCTCCCCGACTATGAGCGGTAACTTATCCCGACTGATAACTTGACAAAACTACTTATTAGCTTGGTATGTAGGATTACTACAGGCATACTTCAAGAACTTCTCCTTGAGAACATTAAACTAAAGGGGCTAACGAAGTACAGAAAACTGTATTATAGTTATGGCCTGAGTTTTAACGACTAAAGGATGTTCTGAATAGACATCAAAAGATGTGGAAATGAGAAAAACAGGCACAAAATTCAACGGCATATCGTGTTTGTTGTGTGTGTTTTAAGATTGCGTCCTCCTCGGTAGCAATTAATTAGATATGAAGCCCGATTACCTAAAAGCTAAACAAATTGACATGGGCATGACGAAATTATTGACCAGGTGTCGTTCGGAATGTTGACACCCAATTTAAATAAAATGCTAGTCTAATGAGAGCAAATGACAGAGCAGCTCTACATAGCTCTCAACAACCACCCTACTAAGTCATTGACCACAGGTGCTGTGGCTGAAATCAACAAGATGACATCATCCTCATAGAGTATTATTGAATCTTCCCTTAAATGAAAATCCAACCTGGAAGTATTAATCCGTGTTTCTCCTCGCAAATAGTAAAAGTCCCCTCGCCTCTCTGAGGTGCCTGTCTTTTGCGATGTTTTCTGAGGGTAGGCAAAGTTGTTTAAACATTTACAGCTTATCAAATGAGATCCGATGAAGCCATTGTGACTAATTGTGAGCCGAACCACACGGACGGACACGGGAAAATTGTGATGTTTTGTACCTACTAACATAGATCGTAAGCAAATTGTTACTAACACTTATAATTATAATTATTATGTAGGTACCTACTAACATAGATCTTAAGATAATTGTTACTAACACTTATATGGATTCTGTACGAAATAAATTGTTATTATTATTAATACGGTATCACGAAGGTTTTTTCATCTCATTCATAAAATGGCTGACCTTAACCCCGACACTTCACCCCGCATACCGACATACAGACATACCGCTCATTCAGCCAGACGGTAATTAACATAATTTATTTACAAATACTCACATAAATCCTCTCGCGGATACATCAAACCGAGTTTATGCGTCCGACACACGGAGGAGTTCGCACACGGAGTCATTAGCACAACGCTATTCACGCTGACTATACCTCCACCTCCATTATTCAATCGGGCTTTGCAATACAAACTTTGAGAAAACCTGAGAAAAATGCTGTACTGCAAGGGCCTTTTTCGAACGCCGGCCTCGACATCTTGTTTTTAAAACATATCACAATATTTATACCTACAGCATACCTTGATCAGCATCTTTCCAGAGCGAACAGCACTGATGTAACGAAAACGGACAAAGTATCGATTATTGTTTTGCCACATTCAGTAAACAGTTTGAATTTCAAAGGCTGTTCGTTATTGGTTTTATAGAAAGTAAAGTAGACGTTATCAATGCTATCCCTCCATTTATTCTATAATCCATCGTCGTCTCAATCCTCGTTTGATCAATAGATGCGCGGCCGTCTCCGAGAGGATACAGCAAAGCTGCGCCGGCGCGCGGCGCACTGCGTACTTTACAGCATGTTATACGACAAGCGATATCATCGCTAGCATCGATGCGATCCCATCGCTGGGCCATGGTAATGTCTTGATATTGATGCCGATATCCCGCAGATGGAGCCAGCAGACAACGATATGTTGCTTGGACAAGTCGATATGTCGGTGTTTGCGGAAGTCGGCGGGGTGATATTGAACTTGCAAACGTACCTAAGTAATTCATACTTCTGGTTGCTTGAATTTCTGATCACCAGACTGAGTGCCACGACAAACTGCGAACATCTGAAAATAAAAGAAGTATTTCAGTGCCTTATGTCAAGTTATGTCGCTCAAATATTTAAATCAATCCTGCTGAACTTGAGAATCTGTTGCAGAAATACGGAAATTTCGAAAGTGAGTAGATTAGTAGTAGTAGAGTAGTAGTACCTATTGTGTGAAGTTCATTTAGAGTTAAAAGTGTGGTGAGGCGTGTAAATAGCCTGCACCTTTGTGAAGAATGTAAGAAAATTTGAAATAAGAATATACGGCGGATGTGTAACAAAATAAATTAATTTCCCTTCTGATGAATCCTCGACAAACCAATACAAGAGAATTATTAGCAGCAAACATGCCCACGTACCTTGACAATCCAGAGATCCCACTCAGACCCAGGGAGATGGGGGATACCTCGTTCATGCGCACTTGCAAGTATGGGCTGCCGGCCGGCGAGCTAAATCTTCGTGGATCCGCCGGTGGAATGGTGAAAACTCCAAAAATCAACACTGCACTATAAGTTCTCAATGAAGCACAGATGCAGGTCCATTTATTTTACGAGTATCGTCCAGATTTCAACAAAAAGGGATTTTTTGTAGCGGAGCGCGTAGGAGCACACACCGTCTTGTTCAAACGGTCAAGGGGAGCTGTCCTCGCTAGTGCTATATGTGTGCCCTTGCGGAAAAAACTCAAGAAAGTCTCGGTATATGGGCGCTGCATTACAGATGGCGTGAGGATTCATCAATTGAGAAGTTAAAATATTTAATTTGAAATACTAACATATTTTATGATATGGAGAAATCCTAAATTATTATTATTTTATTTTTTATATTAAAAAAGGCATTGACGCTTCACCATGCTCGGGGGCTTTGGAAGGACGCAAGTGCTTTCAGAAAGGAAGTGAAAAAATTATAAGTATTTACTAACCTAGATTATGATCAGAAAAACTTTAAGCTTTACGACTGAATGCGAGAAACAAACGATATAAGTTATTTAAATATAATATTTCCTAAACCTTAAGACTATGAATTTCGTGTAAGAGTTAAACTTTATTGCGTTGGAATAGGATATAATTTAACGACGGCACGTTTAAAGTTACCGAACTTCGTTTTTACCATTGCAACACGAATGACATTATCCGTGCCTTTATAAACCTCAGTTATAACTCCTAATGGCCAACTTAGAGGAGCTGAATTATCCTGTCCCACGAGTACGACAGTCCCAACTTCTACGGGTTTGTCCGGAGTTGCCCATTTCTGCCTGACTTGCAGCGTATGCAGATACTCTAGGTGCCATTTCTTCCAGAAGGATTGGACCATACTATCTAACAACTGTTTGCGCTGTGATAAATTAATGCGCTGACCAGACAAATCGGCTGCCGGCAAGTACTGCAGTGGAGTCGACATCAAAAAGTGAGCGGGAGTAATAACTTCGGGATGGGGATCGGAAGACAAAACGCTCAGAGGGCGCGAGTTCATAATGCACTCTATTTGAATGAGTACAGTTTGTAACTCCTCATAAGTGAGAAGCTGACTTCCGATCACGCGATAAAGATGCGTTTTTAATGTTTTGATATTCGCTTCCCACATGGAACCAAAATGTGGGGAGCGAGGTGGAATCATTTTCCACATTATGCGGCGGGTTGATAACTCATGTAAAAGAGACGAATTGAAACTTGAATTTAATAAGAATCTATAAAGCTCATCTAGTTGGGCCTTAGCACCAACGAAATTAGTGGCGTTGTCCGAATAAAGACAAGATACTGGCCCTCGACGCGAGATAAAGCGTTTAAACGCGGCTAAAAAGGCATCAGAGGTTAAGTCAGAGACTAACTCTACATGGACGGCCTTGGTTACTAAGCACACGAATAAACAGATATACGCCTTCTGGGCGTGCTGGCCTCTGCGTCGAGTGAGGGTTATGCGTATGGGACCAGCATAATCCACTCCAGTGTGGACAAACGCCTTCGCTTCCGATACTCGGTACTCAGGCAGGTCTGCCATCACTGGAATGGGATGCGTCGGATTTACCCGAAAACATGTGATGCATTGTCGCAACTTGGACCTAATGACAGTCCTGGCATCTAGTATCCAAAATCGCTGTCTTAGAATAGACATGAGTAGTCCCGGTCCAGTGTGACAATTCATCACATGGTAATGACGGATTATTAGATCCACGATATGATCATGTTTGGGAAGTAAAAAAGGATGCTTAGCGTCAAATGGAAGGTGCGACTTCGAAAGCCTTCCTCCAATGCGTAGTATTCCCTCTTCATCCAAAAAAACAGCTAAACTTTGGAGTCTCTTTGAAAGCAATTTCCCAGATTTAATGAGCTTAATGTCATTTGCAAAGTACACAGATTGCACAGCACATACTATCGCTCGTTCCGCAGCTGACAAGCCCTGAATAGAACGAGGTTCACAATGAACCTTTGGTCTAGCAAATTTCAATATATAGGAAACAATGCGCAACAATTTATCCCATGATGAGGTACGTTGAGCAAGTTGATATAGAAGGGGTTGTTCTACTTGCGTGGTCACTGTTAAGACATTTACCTTGTGCTCGGGAAGTTCCCCACAATTAATAGGAGAAAACGGTTTAACGGGCCAATCCTCAGGAGCACAACGAAGCCAAGAGGGGCCGTCCCACCAAAGTTCATGTGACATTAACTGGGAAGGAAGGATGCCACGAGATAGACAGTCGCTTGGATTCTCAACACCTGCCACATGGTAAAAATGTTGAGAACCCAAGTTCTCCTGACATTGAGCGACTCTATTGCTGACAAAGACTGACCAGCGGTGCGGAGAAGAGTGTATCCAAGATAAGGCTATCATGGAATCCGAAAAGGCGTAAATTCCTGCAATAGGAACACGTAAAGCGTAAGTATCGCGAACAGTTTTTACCAATTTTGACATGAGCACGGCGGCACACAGCTCCAGGCGTGCAAGAGTTGTGACTTTGGTAGGTGAAACCTTTGATTTCGCACAAATTAAGCGGACTATGACACCAGATGGACTAGTAGAGTGTATATAAATCACACACCCGTACCCACCCATACTAGCATCAGCAAACGCGACTATACGAACAGAACAATCATCGGTAACACCCACATGGCGTGGTATGCGTAATGTATCTAGCAATGGAAACTCTTGCATGAGAATCGAGAAACGTTTAAAAATGTCGTCAGGAGCGGGATCATCCCAGCCAATATTGCTCAGCCATAACTCTTTGATGAGCAACTTGGCATAGAAGATCACTGGGGCAACCAAACCGAGAACATCAAATAAGCGTGCGACTATCGAGAGTATATTTCTCTTAGTACATTTCTCAGCCACTCGAGCGGAAGTGAAGAAGAAATTATCCTGAGAAGGTTCCCACGAAAGGCCTAGAACCTTAGAAACATCACTCCCAGCGTGAAAATCGAGTGACTTGCGATGCGAGTTAGGAAGACTGTTTAAAAGAACGGGTGAATTGCTACACCATTTAATAAGGTCAAAATCGCCCGATTTAAACATCTTTATAAGATCATGCGATAGCTGCATGGCGGTATCTTCATTATTCACAGAATACACCAGATCGTCCATATAGAGACTGGTCTCTGCTACTTTAGCAGCTTTGGGATAATGCGGACTGTCAGAGGCCAGCTGTCGCACAGTGCGCATAGCTATGTATGGACTCGACTTAAGTCCGAAAGGTAAGCGATTAAAAGCAAAGGTTAGCACAGGTTCGTTCTCATTGAATCGAAACAAAATGCGTAGGTATTTACGCTGGTCAACGGGTACACCAACGCGTAAATACATTTGTTTAATATCCGCATTTATAGCGATGGGAAATAATCTAAAATTTATTAAAAGAATAAACAAATCTGTTTGTAAATTGGGACCAATATGGAGTACATCATTTAAAGATAATCCTGTATGAGTCCTAGCGCTAGCATCCAATACAATGCGCGGCATCGGTTTGTCTGGCCGAACGACAGCGTGATGAGGGATATAATACCCGTCATCGGAAATGGCAGATTCGTCGACTTGACTTAGGTACCCACTGTCAATATAATCTTTGAGCACTGCATTATAATTTTCCCGCAACATCGGCAATTGGCGTAGTTTCCTTTCAAGCGCAATAAGTCGACGGTACGCGGCGGTGCGGGAGTTACCCAACTCGGCGGGATCCTTACTAAAAGGTAACGCGACGGTATAACGTCCCACATCGTCCCGTGACACGGTCGAGGAAAAAATATTCTCACATTCGGTTTCCTCAGGAGATAAAAAACGTTTATTCTCAACTTCTTCCAATTCCCAGAACTTTTGTAATAAATCATTGAGAGCCAATGCCGTGAAAGGAGAGGAGTTAAGTAAATTTAAATTTTCACTATTATGCGGAAAATCACCCATAAAGACATACCCGAATGTGGTCAATAATGCAGGTGGGGCGCGTGAACCAAAATCGACCCTATTCCCCAAGTAAATGTACGGAAACAGTTGAGCGCCCAACACTAGGTCAATATCCCCTGGAATATTCCAGCTTAAATCAGCGAGCGGAAGCGCGTGGAAGTCTACATGGCTATCCCAATTAACATGGTGCGATGGTAGCTGGTCCGTAATGCACTCAACTACTAACGCGTGAATAGTATATTTTTGATCCGGATATACACGAGACTCGATATCTAAATGTACGTATCCTATTATCGGTCGCGATACAGAACCAACTCCTTTAACAAAAGAATTACTCAAAGGAATTATCAGTAAATTAAGTTTTCTACAACAAGCTGTAGTTATTAAATTATTCTGCGAGCCATTATCAATTAAGCACCTCACTATTGTTTTGTGACCCGCACTGTCACTTTTAGCTCGCGCATAAACCTGAGCTGTCGATAACAGAACTATCGCCTTAGCCCTCGCTGCATCAGCTGCCAATAACACGGCCGAGTTGTGAGCCGAAGACGCTGGCGTCACATCACACGAATCAGACGCAATCACCTGTTCGGGAATATCGACCTTATTACTATGAGCATAAGAGCGCGGCACCGCGACGGAAACCGGGGCAGGCAAAGACGCACCGGGGGACGAGAGGGGCGAGGGAGGCGCGACGGACAGCGGCGCAGGAGGCGACGCGACGACTACATTGCAATTCGTAGCTAAAACGTCAGCTGTTTGCGGTTTATTTTCTTTAACAAAATGCAATAGTGTATGATGGCGTTTTTTACATAAATCACAGACTGACGTTGACTTGCAGTTACTCAATCCGTGCAATGTGCTCAGACAATTCGCACACCCACGTTTGGATTTAATAAACTCGAACCTTGCTCTAGGAGTCAACGCGGATTTAAACTTAGCGCAGTTGTACAAATGAACATGAGCGTTATCATTACAATACGCGCAGCACGGAACCGTCATCGCAGGTAAACAAGCGGACGAGTCACCTGACTTGCTCACAACAAACGCTTTTGTCTGTGTGCGTGACTCGCGTGGCGCGGAAGCGGGGTTTCTACTAAAGTTTCTCGCGTTCGATTGAGACAAATTCGAACGTGCCAATATCTTTGCCTGATCTTGAACGAAGCTTATCAATAATTTCGTTGTGGGAATTTCAATATCTCGAATGGAAAGTTCAAACGATTGAATAGTCTGTGAATCGATTTTTCTCATTGCGCAGTGCAAAAGAATAAAATCAGCAAGATCCGTAATCTCAAGTTGTTTCAAGGCAGAAATAGATGCACTAAATGTTTCTATGAAAGAATCGAGACTGTTAGCGTTAAATGAACAACTTTTTAAATCCAATATATTATTTAAATAATGCGTACCTAGTGAGCGCTTCTCTTGATATTTTTTAACTAAACTGTCCCATAAGAACTTGTAAGTATCACCCGTAGGCACAATTCCAGCAGTAATCTTCAATGCGTTGTGCGTAAGTCTACCTACCAAGTACTGCACACGCTGTGAGTCAGTCAGCTGATCATTCTCATGAATATTCGACTTGAACGACTCGTAGAAAACAGGCCAATTCTCGGTTTTCCCGTCGAAAGACGGCAGCGCGATAGGAGGCAACTTTATTTTTAGCGGTTCAAAAAGAGTCTTATAGTTACTACTGGATGTTGATGGTGATTGATTACTGTTTATTTTGTTCCTAACACGTTTAATATGAATGTACAAATCTTCAAAGGACTCTAAACAAGCATAATCGACACTTGTACCAGGTTTTATACTAATGTTTATTTGATTAATTTGATCAACAAAGGATTCAAATTTATCTCGAATGTCATCAATTGTCTCTGACTCAGTCATAAAACTTTCATTTTTTCTCGAATCGAACGACGATATATTTTTTGTTAAATCATACAACCGATTAATGCGTTTAAATAACAATCCTTTCTTTTCATGGAGAATAGTTAGTAAATCTTCCGGCTTCAGTTGTTTATCCGTCATTTCGTTAGATAACAAACGACAACAATAACAGAAAAATACCTTACAGGCGGTTTGCAATATTATCGCACCTACCAACTATGAGTGGGTATCTATCTAATTACAATTATTGTATTAAAACGCTCAAAGCCGAGATGCGTTGGTAACTACCTACTTATTTTCATAATATCAAAGCGAATTTTTAAATACGGATACCTACATAGAATGAACTTTACCAATAAATACGTAATGTCGTTCCATGTAAATTATGTACTAAAATAATTGAACAGATTTACCAACAACTACGTAAATTCTATTGTCAATTATGATGCGTTTTATAGGCAATGATTTACCAAAAGTTTACGTAAACTAAATACCTATTGTGCGTTATTGAACCTATATGATTTTTACCAAACAATTACGCAAAAATCTAGGTAACGGTTTTTAACCCGGTTAGAAGGACCAAATAATATGGTGAGGCGTGTAAATAGCCTGCACCTTTGTGAAGAACGTAAGAAAATTTGAAATTAGAATCTATGGCGGATGTTTAATGGCGGACCTCAAAATAAATTAATTTCCCTTCTGATGAATCCTCGACAAACCAATACAAGAGAATTATTCGCAGCAAACATGCCCACGTACCTTGACAATCCAGAGATCCCACTCAGACCCAGGGAGATGGGGGATACCTCGTTCATGCGCACTTGCAAGTATGGGCTGCCGGCCGGCGAGCTAAATCTTCGTGGATCCGCCGGTGGAATGGTGAAAACTCCAAAAATCAACACTGCACTATAAGTTCTCAATGAAGCACAGATGCAGGTCCATTTATTTTACGAGTATCGTCCAGATTTCAACAAAAAGGGATTTTTTGTAGCGGAGCGCGTAGGAGCACACACCGTCTTGTTCAAACGGTCAAGGGGAGCTGTCCTCGCTAGTGCCATCTATATGTGTGCCCTTGCGGAAAAAACTCAAGAAAGTCTCGGTATATGGGCGCTGCATTACAGATGGCGTGAGGATTCATCAATTGAGAAGTTAAAATATTTAATTTGAAATACTAACATATTTTATGATATGGAGAAATCCTAAATTATTATTATTTTATTTTTTATATTAAAAAAGGCATTGACGCTTCACCAAAGTGCTTAAAAACTATACGGAGTTTCAACCATACGTTCCCACACTGCCCACTATCCTCCTGGGACTCCGGACAAGTGGCAACAGCCTTATTACAACGACAACAAATAAAAACATTTATTTTGATAATAATACAAATAATCTGTGATAGAATTGTAGTTCATGAGTTGCAAAAGTCAGGTGTCACATCCGAATTCCGAACTGACCCGAAATCAACTTAATAAATAGCAAAAATGCTAAACTGACGACACTATCTGACACTATTCGACACTATGACACATGTCCCGCTGTCACGCACAGCTGGAAGCCGTGACCGAACACTTGATCTGCTCACCCGCGGGACAGCGGGGACATCACACGCGATTCACCAATCACATGTAAATCATACAATTCCCATTCAACGCCGTCCAGCCAGCAGGACCTCTCGTTAAGATATTATACAAATGTGCAAAATTAAAATAAAAGCACCCTGCGGAGAACTTTATCGCTGAGTCGTAATAATAATCATTTGTAGATATATTTTGATAAGAATCTCATAACATAACGCTGTTAATATGTCGGCTGTATCTGGCACCTGCTGTCATTCGGGAGGCTGCGGTGCTAATTATTATTCGAGACAGTATCCGGTCTCATCTGATTTCTTTCACATGAGTTGCGTTGGTACCTACCTACCTACCTAACTGCCTACCTACCGTGCTTCGTTAAGTGAAACCGTGTCGCTCTTAAACCAGATATGTTATTGCAGTCGGTTCATGTACAACACAACGCACAACTTTTAATAAATAACATTTAGTTTATTCGACTGTTGCTGCTGTCATTCGGCCAATTAGTGTTTCGGTAATCTATAACCAGCATTATTGATACACATGATACATTTGAATTGTTAATTAGAACTGTTTTAAATGACACCTATACCTACTCACTGTCAGGTAATGTAATACGTACGCAGTTCAAACAAATTCTCGATGGTATTGCAATAATCTCATGACCATAAAGAAGCCAAACAAAGTACAGCAAGTCCGAGAATTGAATCCCTGTTCAGTATATTTGCATCGAGTGTATTAAATCTTTCTATCACTAGTTAAATCGTGTAAATCACTATTTATCACCGTTTCTCGCGAATGGAACGCGGCGCGGTTATCACAAGTTGTTGCGCGGGCGCCGCTCAGGCATCGAACCCGCAACCCCATCATTCAGCCGCATCACGACTCCCGCCTCACGGACTCAGGTACTCTATACACTGAATAATTTAACATAATTCCATGACCATCTATTTTCCCTGCACTGCACATAAAGTATTTTCCTTTTAATTAGTTTTCCAATTAACAATAACAATGGTCTCTAAATGATGACTGCTGAAATCCACGCTTTGGGGGACGTCCTTATAGATACAAAATGCGTTTCGGTCAAAGTAATTTTGATTTTTCCCCATTATTCTATAGTACAAAAAGATTAAACCATATTGCTCCATGCGGTGCCTGTAAACACAGCTTCATGTTGCTACAGCTGGCTCTCAATATTCAATATTATCATAACCGCTGTTCATTTCAGCCATTGAATACTATTACGTGACACAAGTACCGAACGCATCGCATCCCATGCATCGGTTCCACCTGTAGCGTGATTTACTGTGTTTGCGGGTACTTGAACAACATCAGCTAACATCGGCCAAGTTCGGCGCAGTTCGGAGGAGTTCGTGCGAACTCGTGTCGGATCGCACGCTCCACGACGCGTATTTACGAGGTGTCGAGTGCGCCGGTGCACCGTGCACATAGATGAGGAGATACTCGCGGATAAGGGGGGTTCCGTTAATGCAGATAAACTTGACTAATGTCTACGTAAGTGTTATTTATATCTTATTTCTACGATTGCTCTTACTTGAGACTAAAGATACGATTCAATTAACTTATCTAAACCCGGAGTGGTGGATAGTCTTTTAATGGCACACAATTTAGATTTCTCCGATTAATTTTTTTTTCGCCAAAAGTAAAAGCACTGGATGGTAATCCCAATAATGTGTAGCTACAAAAACAAAAGGAAAAAGTGTTCATTAATCTGGCCATGTTCATCGTTTACTGTAGCGACCGCAAACGTTGCGGTCAGACAGTGTGCCTGATGGGCTCACCACAAAATGAAAAGGATTTAAAAGCCTGCCCCTAACAAAGAGACATTATGGATTTTACACAAAGTTTATCTCTACATCATGACATCTTACAACCCACAACTTACGGAAGAGGGTTGTCTCGGTATAGCCTTAAGTAAGGACTTATGTCTGTACTTAGTCTCACGTGTAATTTAGTGATCAGCTCTTTTATTGACACCCAACAACATAACCTCACTTTTACTAAACTTCTAGTAACTCAGCTCTCAGATTGTGAAAACTTACAGAATTTTCACCAAGGGACTGACAAGTTTGAATTTATTCATTCATTCATACAATTTTCATCGCGTTACATTTGGGCCCAAGAATGTATGCAATCGTTTCCGGCTCCCTTACAATATTTCATCGTGATAATCGCATTGAATCTTGACAGCGGCAGTTGACACAATTAACTTACTATTAAATCTATCTCTGAGCTATCTTTGTTCTTTGCCAACTCAGTCAACCAGTATTTTCTGGGAACTACTAACTCTATTTAATTTTAGTCTTTATTCCAACAGGACTCACTTGAATTACAGAATTTTCTTACACTTCTCAGACACTCCTGCGCCTGCTGACATTGTGTAGGATCTATTCTGCGGTCAAGACATACCGTCCCGCCGTTCGTCAGTCCGGTGCAGCAGTGAGACCGCACATTAAGTGCCCGCGCGGCGTGTAATAGCCGCGACCTGCGCCTGCGCACCGGACAACACCACCACACCGCGCCGCTGCGAGGACTATTATGGTATTATTTAAATTGGTTGCTTGACAATAATATATATGTTTATAGAGTGCTTTACTTGCTAGCATGTTAATTTGCCTATTGGGTGTAGAACCTGATATGAATTGAGGGACGTGGGCTAGTGTGATGCATGTCTTATACAAGCAATTTTTGCATTTGTAACATTGAATGTACTTACTGTTGATGGTCGCTCAACTGACCTCTGAAATAAGTCCTCTTGATGCGATATCATAATGGTTTCACTACACACTGAACCCTGAAATCCCAACACTGGTGTTTACGTAGAATACATCCTCAGAACATTCCGCGTCGATGCGCATTTCTAAAAATTGTATCGACCGTGTAACGAGTCGGTGTTTGTGTCTGACAGTCTGACACTACAGGAAACGTGCTCTTACCTGCGACCGTATGTACGTGTGGGATCAACGCGGTTTCCATGCATTTATTGAGAACTTTGGAAAATATGTTAAGAGACATTGACATTTGTCATAAATGTTACAGCACCATGCTGAGATCTGTGCTGAGATACCTGATGGTCTCGTTAAGGACTTAGTTTGAATTAATTTATAATGTTTTAAGGTTCACTGTTGTAAACCTTAAAATATTATTTCATTAGAATAAACTAATAACTAACATTTATTACATTATAATAAACGCGTTTTAACGCAATAAGGGTTTTGACTAAACCAGTCAAAAGTAGTTTTGACTGATTAAGAGTTTTGACAGATTAAGAGTTTTGACTTCAATTCATTATACAAGAGCGGCGCGTACATACATCTACTTGAGACCGTGTATGTAAGTCCTGGCATGTAGTTGATATGGCGAGTACTAAGATAAAAAGGTTTATGTACTTGGTTGGTAATCTATGTTTGAAGGAACTTTTCAACATTCACTCATTCATGATTCATTGGCATGGGGATCTCACATTTCTCAACCAGAGAGTCCCTTGCACTCTTGATTAGAACTTCATCGTTGACGTCCTAATAAGGTAGATTGAGCTTGAGCCTCTTTCCCCTTATAAGCCAATGTCAGGAGACCATTAACAAAAGAAAACTTTGTCTACAGACGAAGATAAGCCCTCTAGTACCACACTAATAAACCTAACCGTAGCTACATCGCCAGCGATTTCACAGACACAACAAATACCAGCTTAACTGGATTATTAATTACAATTGCGATTTCTAATTAACATTAGCGGTAGGAATCCCGCTTGTACAGGGGCGGCAGAGTTCAGGTCACGCGACACACTAGCGCACGTATATCATGCAGGTTAGAGGTACATGGCTTATTTACTACTGATAGAGTTACCGATAACCATCGCCGATGAGTGCGCAGATACAATTCGAAGATTTATCGTTATTTCGGTAGACTTGTCTACAGGTAATTAAATTGGAATATTTGTTGAAAGGCTATGTTTATGTCAGAATGCAAATGAGGCAGCGTCTGTGCTTGTGATTGTCGTACTAGACTAACAAGAGATTTTTTAAAGTAGCCTTGCCTCTTGAGTACTCAGAAGTCGCGCAAGCTTACGACCAGTACACGGATGATTCTCGGGTCCGGAAAATTAGTATTGGGTTGTATTGCCCGGTTGATGCCGATAGGGTCGCCCCTGATTACATGGGATTTCAACATAACTGGCGAAATGTAGTTGCACCATTAGGTATACCTCTGCCTAGCCCTTCGGGGATTACAAGGCGTGATGTTATGTTATATGTCTTGTTTCGATGCATAAAAATATGACGGTTTGAAGTTTGCAAATTGCGGAGCTTTTCAGGTAACAATCGACCTGGACAAATTTGAATATTGACTCGAAAAGAAGAACCAAAACGACCATCAAATAATCTGCAAAGTGAAGAGAATTTTGGGTGTTCGGGGCCAAAACATTAAAAATACAATCAAGCCCAGCTCACCACGGCCACGCTACGATTCCACAAACTCTAGTCCAGATTCCGTCGTAATGTTTTGACAGGCACTCACGCACATACCATGAGGACCAACACCAAAGCCTGAACATCCAACATTAAAAGCCCATTACAAACATAAGCCAGAGCTGCTTTCACTCAGTTAGAATAACAAGTGGAGCCCCACGTGTTATTGTAGGCGGCCGTGCACACACGTCTTATAGACGCAGTGCTGAGCAGTGAGCACACACGCCCCGCAGACGTAGATGATCACCCGCGGACCGTGGATGTGGATGACGGTCGTAGCTGCTCGGTAAACACGCTTGAGACGTTTCCGACCGGTCACTGGGCAAACGATGGACCACAGCTAGGGTTGTTACAACATGAACATGCCTATTTAACCATTAACTTCGGGAATTAGCAATGGGATCGCTTAATTCTTCGACTAGGGAAGAAGAAACGTTCAGAGTTAAAATTAAGGTAGGTCAAGCGAAATTCAAGTTGTTAGAATGTAAATATTTTTTAAATAAGCAGGTAGCAATAAAATAGCAATTAATATTACCTACACACCTAGTATGGTTTTAGGGTTAAAGAAATTTATTTCCTATGAAATTGAAATTCATTTTTACTTACCATAGATAGTACCCATTCATGAGCATTAAGGGCCAGCCCTACAGGCTGCGTGTGCGCAGTCTACGTGGGCGTACTCGGCGGTGTTTGCTCCTAATACTCGTCTAAACACGGCCGACAACCATTCACTGTGCACTTTATTGGGCACTTGTTTGACCGTACTATGTCCCCTCTCCCTCCCTGCCCTCTTACAAGATCATGATTCACTTAATAATAACAATAACAGAAGATCTACTCCGCTTACAAAATGTTGATCTCCAACTTTACTCAAGTAAATGCCTGCGCCTGGAGTACATACTTATTCCTTAATATTTTTATAAAGATTTTCTAAATCAAAATAGTAGTGATTGTCTGGTCAATCGATCATTGTAGATAGATAATGTAGTAGGTACCTAGCTACATAATTATGAAGTACATAAATTGAGTTTTTTGCAGACTTGCACTAACTGCAATTGCAGAGTAATACAATTGGAAAGTAATTCCTTATATTACCAAAAAATAGACGAAAACATCGCGGTGATAGGCCTTTGTTACCGATAGTTTATGTTTGGGACAAGCTTGTCGTATCGTCGCGTTGTACAGGATTGCCCTTCTGAAATAAATTGGTGGGTGGCACTAATTCAATCAGGACTTCAAATTAATCTCACACTATCTTTACTAGATATCTTAAAAGTAATTATGATTTTTCTGTTGAACCGTTACCTCTTTGATTTATTTACTCTTTCCCTGTCTAATATCCACATAAGTGGTTCACTGCGATTGCTTAATGTTAGGTCTAGTTCACGGATGGTGAGCGTGTTAGTAAAGTTTAAAGTTTCCATTATGAATTATTAGTCACAAACATTTAAAGTAAATATTACCACGACTTCAATAACTTGAGTCGCCGCCAGAATCAATAATTGTAATCAGCACTTACTGTAAATCAATTAAAACATACAAATCTACATCCATAGATCACAATAATGGAAACAACCGATGACTACCGACGATAGCACAACTGAACATAAATATCCCGTGTACACAACTACACAGGTACATCGGTACATCGGTACATCAGCTACATGCCATCAATTAACAGCACCGCCATCAATTAGCTGGACAAGCCGCAGTTATGCCCACTGCTGGGCATAAATAACTGCCCAACAAGCATAAGTAATGTGGCGACATACGCGACAAATTGGGATGTACACAATCTACACGGTGAGATCTATTGGAAAGCGTGGATCTCTCGATGAAAGGTTAAATGAATAGGTACATTATTAGGTAAGTTGGTTTACCTATTAATTAATGTCAGTTTATCAGTTCAATCACAATCAGTACAACGATGTTTGCCTCTAAACGTGGACGTTCAATTAAAATACATTTCCTGATTAAAATAATTAATATTTCACATGACCATGAACATGACACAAATAGGCCTGCATCCAGCATTGAGTAGAATAACACTGCCTGCGAAAACGGTCATGAAGGATACAGAATATTGTAAGTTTCATAAAGATCATTATTCATTGTAACTAATTTTTGAGCCGTATTTTGCAAAATTTAGAACAAGATTGTTTCGGTACTCGCTTTCATGGTAGAGCATTTAAATAGATACAAGGCGACACGTAGCTAGATCTTAATTATATCACATCCCAATCCAATGTAGAAAGCGTGTTCCCACACTAGCCAGCGTATCTTGGTGCCCACATATATAAAAACATTGTCACCAACGTATGCCTAATATTTATGATGTAACGACACATATCTGTGTCCCTGCGATACTCAGGCGGCGCATACGCATCGGACGACCATTCAATGGATGACGATTTTAATGGAAAACAGAAGATGGTAGAGACTGACTGTGTGGAATCTAGAGATGAGCTAGCTTCCTATCTCTAAATTCATTTCAGATAGAAAAGGAGGAAAAAGCTTTATCGACTAGCAATCAATTATGACTGGACAAACTAAAAATAATTGTGTCCACGGTTCAGAATGTATAGCAGCAAACGCTACCACCACAACACAGTGCATTTCATAGGCTGTGTGAACTGTACTTTTAATAATCGGATGACGAATAACGTCGGGCTTTTCAGTCGCACCATGAACAGCCGCCTATACCCAAACTCGCGAGTATTTAAAAACAGTGTCTGATAAGCGACACTCGATAATTTAGTGCGACACACACCTGCGACTGCGACAGATAACTAATTGTCGATACACACGGACGATTTATTGTCTCCCAGCACAGCACCCGTGTCTCCCGTGTGTATTGTTACATATCTCGTCGAGATAATTGGAAGTCTCTCTGTTATCGACTTCGGGCCGACTTCCTACGGTTTGTTAAGATAAATGAACGTATAGATTACACAGAAGTTGCGACACAAATAATGCTAATGCACCAACATATGGACAGGTATTCTGTGTGTATGCTGGTTATCGTTTATAATATTATGGTATGTCTACTTATTTCTCACCGAAAAAATATTTATATTTAGAATAGTTACCGATTTATCAATCAGTGGAATTAACACCTTAAGACCTGAAGACTAGAACCAATATAACGGTAGCACCTCCGCTAATAACGGTTCCTAAACCTAGCAACCTAATTAGCTGAAACAACACAACCTGCGCGTACGCACCCCAATATGATCGCAATCTTAATGAATTTACTGTCCGTCCCGCACATATAGCCGCGCTACTTTATACACTTTATAGTCTCTGGGCTGTGGCAGTGGCTCCCAAGCTTTTGAAGACCTACAACCACTTTGATTCATTCAGTAAAAAATACCCACTAAAAACAAAACTTGTAAAAAGAGTCAAGTCGTACAACTGTTTTCTTCTACCGTAAAAAGTAGTGAGATGCATTTGTAATAACAAGTCAATTTATTTATTCAGTCTAATAATAATAATAAACATTTATTTCAGGCTTCTAAGGCCCATAGGTAAAATACACAAATAACATAAAACAATAACAACAAACTAATACATATGAAAAAACCTTATAAACTATAACAACTATAACTATAACTATAAAAGATTGACTTGGCTATAGTATCATATTGGACAATGTAGTGGCGAATATAGGGGGTCGAAAATGGCCTGAACTGTTTCGAGAAAGGGATGGTACGGCCGTGCTCGCAGTGTTCGTTGTTGCGGGCATTCGGTGGCGTGTGGTTCGGCGTGGTGGCTTTCGGAATGACGTATTGCACTCGTAGTTTCGTTCTTCTTCCGTCCTTCTGACATTCAAAAGTGCCTATAATGGCTTAATTGATATAAAAATATTTGAGTTTGAGTTTGAGTTTGCCGCTTTATTGCTCGACTTGGCGGGGGCACTGCCATGCCCCCAGATTAGTCGCAAAATACAAAAGTAACATATATCACGATTCACGAATGATGATCGCTGCCAGATCGGACTGCCCTTTTCAGAGACACTAGGTGGGGACTGTCATAGATCTGAATAAATATTTAAATTGTAATAATTAGCAATACTAACCCACCTATTCACTTTATTTTGAGACTTTCTCGGACCACATTCTAGTTGTCGGGACGGGACAACAGGGCCCCGAGTCTGCTGACAACACCAAACTTGTCAAAATCAACAATTATGAGATCAATGATAGACCATTCTGACACTATTGAATAGCAGACTAGGGGCCCTGATAGTCTACGAACCACTGTTTGAGAACCAATGGTCTAGGAAGTGCGGTGAACGTACCGCGGTCTGCGGGCTGCGGGACGTGGGGCGCGGGGTGCGTCCGCGGCCAATTAGACGATAGCATCGCAAGGTTAATGAAATGCCCTCCGAACAAGGAAACAGTTACGGCTTTAATTACTAAGTATCATATTTTGTGAGTTATACGCTGGGAGGATTGTTCCTGGACCTCTAGTAGAGAGGAATGTTGGGGAGGGAATAGGAAGATGGAAATCTTGTGGAATTAATAAGCTTCTATTTCCAGAGCTGAAGGATTCTATCGTAGCGAAGGAATGATCGGTTGCTCACCACACTTAATTACCCACTTAAATGATGAGAAACTAAATAAAATTGCTATCCATCAAGTTTTGAACCATTACGTAACTATGCTTGTAAGACTCATTTTATTGATATCTCAATCGAGGGACAATAAGGCCATAGTTGCCATGATTACGTATAATCATGAGAATTATCCATAGCAATGCAATGAGTACCTACAACGAGGAAGTTCCTGTGCTGATTGCAACATTTATTAATTATTTATCACTAGCTCTTGCCCGCGCTTTCATTTGTGGAAGTCGGAAATTAATCGTAAAAGCGAGATTAAACTCCTAAATTATCCTTCCCTCTCTCTGGTATCTTTGGTTTATATTATAACTATCGACCCGCCCCCGCTTCGCACGGGTGGAAAGTGCTACATATAAACAATCCTCTTGAATCACTTTATCTATTAATAACCCTCCTTTTGGGTTTCGCCACAGTCGGGTAAAAAAAACCCGCATCAAAATCCGTTGCGTAGTTTTAAAGATCCAAGCATACATAGGAACAGACAGCGGGAAGCGAGTTTGTTTTATACTATGTGTATGTATGTACTATCCAGATACTGTGATATTTCTAGTAATATTTAGTGTATAATATCAATTATGGGTAGATTCGTCAGTTTCTAAGCAATGTGTGAATGTTTCTAAATTTTAAAACAGCTAAGTTTTAATTTAAAGACCGTTATCTAGTTTTCAATTTATGACTAATACCTCTAATCTGGCTAACATCTAGTTTCTGGCTGAACGATTTATTTTCTGTTAATCTTTAACTGCCATTAGTATCATAATTATTTGTATTTAATTCCGAACGATGCGTGGGAACCTAGCAAACATAATTAATAGTAGAACAACCTGAAAGCCCACACAAAGTGAACTGCTATCAGTGATGAGGACGATTCAAGATTCATGATTCTTTATTTGCATGAAATATGGTACAATAATATGGTCTTAAATATAAAAGGTTTCACATATTTCGCCTACTACATTCAGCATGCAAACTTAATATTAAATTAAAACACCACAACGATGCGCGATGATGCACGAGTCTATCTAGTGTAGCACTGGCATGGCATGGCGGCCACTGTATTTGACAACCTTTCTCAATAGTTTTGTAGAAATAGAAAAGACTTTGCAAAAGATTATCACTTGTATAGGGGTTTTTCAGCCTTTTCAGAAACCCCGGTAGTGTAGGCCAAACGAAGGCTGCCGCCGGCGGATGAGTCGGTTTGGTATTTTTGTTTCAGGTAAACAAGAACGTCATACACAAATCTAAAGAATCGTTAAATAGCTTAGAAGTTAATTTAGTTTGAAACGATAACAGTTAAAATGTGACAAATATTTTTAATAGGTTCAGAGAAGCGTACGGCCTCTTGACAAACGAGAAAACAGTTTAAACGTTAGTGTGAAGAACATGGTCACACACAACATACGAGCATTACGAGCAACCTTCCACCTCGCGTTATCTCCCAACTTATTTATCACTTAGCAGACAACGCCGCGGTATGCTGCTAACATTAACTAAACATTCTACTTCACCCACAAAAACTTTGAACCCGTGACCTGCAGCTCTAAATCTGCGCTGGGCACCGCTGTACCGTGGGCGACTGGGCGTCACAACAGTCATGCTCTGTCTAAACTATTAGTGCAACAATTAATTGGCCGCGTATCACGCTCTGCAGCGGGCAGTACCGGCAGAGGTCGAGGTCACATAATATACTGTTCGGTACATTTAACATGGCCGATAGATTTTAACGATAAAATGGAGATATTAAAGTGATTCCCGTGTTGTGTCGCTGACTCCAACAGATTGTGGTCAATAATTTAATTCAACGAGTTCTCACCTTTGATCCGCTGTTGCCATATTTAATATTTTGGTAGTCATTGCATTGGTAGAATGTGGCAGGTGGTAGTTGTCCGTGATCGTGGAATTTAGGCTAACGAACTTGAAATAATATATCTGCGATTTTACACCTTACATAAGAAATTATTAATGCTAGAGCCTGTAGCGATAAACTATAATGAATAACGCCTGATTGCAGTCTCTCTTTGAGTACCAAAATATCATTATATCAATTGATTTAATTAAATATGTTCTTTATTATCATATTATCTAGATAAATATATGAAACACGTACCTAACTACATATATTACGAAAACTGCTAAGACGATTGGAAAGTTTTAATTTAACAATCACAAATCTTCATGCATCTACGAACTTTAGTAAATAGATGGGAAACCCTACAAAAATAGGTTCACGAACGTCACGAAGACTAGTTTATTATCTAAAGTTTATCTCTCTGCGAAAACAACGAATATAAACATGTCTGGATCTATTCTAATTTAAAGGTAGAATCTTATCGTTACCAACTAAATTATTTTCTTATTTCTATTAGCTAAATAATTCTTAGATATTTATCTTGGCATACAAATAGGTACAAGTTCAACATGAATTAATGGGCCAATCCGGTGAGCCGCGTGTAAACTCACATAAATATACTTACCCAACGTTATAACAGACGGTGTATCGCTATAGATGAGCCATGGATGAGTGTATCTCCATAGATAACGATATCGTTCCATTTAAATAAAACAAAGTACTATCACCTGCACGCTATAGCTACAGTTTCACACTGAAATCGCTTTTATTTACCAGCAGTACAGGTGCAGTCAGTGCCAAAGTCTTGCCTTGTCTATGTGGTTCCCTGTACGCATGGTTGCGCACGCGCAGGGGGCATCGATGGCCGAATTTATGTTATTTGTTGACACCGCGCCTGTGCAGTGGACGTGAGGTATTTACATGTGCGTCGTTAATCATCGGGAAATTAGTTAAACGTTCAGAACGTGGGCGGGACATATTCCGGGAATGTCAGCAGTGTGATGGGAATCAGGGAAAGAATGGTGCAATGTTGGTGCAACGAACGTCTTTCATAACATTACACCTATAACTCCACTATGGATTAGACAGGGTTGTACCCAAAGTAGACCCTCGTTTCGCCAGATTTGTCCTTTCATCATGAACTGGGCATAAATCATTAATTGTTTTTGTAGTTACGTTTTTTTCCTGCCACTAGTTCGCATTCATGACCAAAAATATTAGCAGCCCGAATTATTTAAAGACAAGCAAACGGCCCAACCGAAAAACCTCCCCCAATAAGTGCTGCAATGTAGCACACTCACAACATTGTGCTGGTGAAGCTTTGAACAATAAAAGTAAACCCTAGTATTTATAAAAGAAAATACAAGGAAAATGTGGAACTTGGACCCCCGTAACTAGAAGGTTCCTAGCTCCATACCTAGGAACCTTCTGGAAGTTCTGCAGCATTCCAAAACAAAAGAATGATCGCAATAACAAAAAAGTGAATTTCGGCTCCGTCAGGGTATTGTTACACCCTTTAAAGTAGTTACACTGCTATTATGCAAAATAGAGTACAACTCTACTCTACATTCGCTTACAGTTCGCAATCCCACTGGTAGCTGTCAGTAAGTGAATGAACTTAGAAGTTTTAATAACATCACTAATAAAGACTAGTCAAATCTGTTAAAGAATTAATCCAAAAAACCTTCTGAACATTCTAAACTGACAGTACAATCCAACCAATAATAATTCCAATAAAACCATGATGACTCTTGTTTGATCCTGCTTTAAATCATCACAAAAAATATCATTTTAATGTAGTATCAAATTGAATTGACACGGATGTTAAATATTTTCATTTCAACGGCTTAATGGATGACTTTTAATCAAAAAACAAGACCAAATGATTTATGTTAAATGGCAAATAAAATGGTACAACCGCGTACGAAATCATGACTTAAATATTTGATCATGTTTAATATTGAAAATGAGTTTTCAGTGTCAGTGTCTAATATTTGAACAGTACGTAAATGAGACCTAATTAAAACATTAGTAATGTTTTCCTAATAATCACTATAAAAATACGAAAACAAAATAATAAAGTAAACCGTCATACATCTCTGAATACGTTCCAGCAACTCATTTGTGTGAGAATAAGAACTGTCCCTCTGCTAGAGAGGAGGCCTGAGTCCCTGCAGTGGGAACATTATAGGCTGATGATGAAGAACTGTCCAAACGCAAAAATAATCACCCATTCGAAATAATAAATCATTATTGATCTTAGGCATCCAGCAAATGCTTGATACAAAGTATTGTAGCCTATAAAATGTATCCCGATAATTCCCGAGATATAAAACGCCGCCAGTTTGATGGATCGCGACAAGTCACGCGATGCAACCACCGCGCACCGAGCACTACTTCACTTGTGTTTGCAAATAATATTACATTGCGGTCGCGACGGTACCCGAACAGGTCCTAATCGACCCCGCGGAACGTCTCGCGTTATCCTCTTATTTAGTGTATCACACACACGCACTACACCGCTTATCCCCGACATATTTATTAAACCAATTATATATGTAAAGGGTCTGTGCTCTGCGCGGTCCAAATATTCGGATTATGCAGATCAGCCCGTGGCCTGTGACCTCAGGAGAACATTATCTGTGGGGGCTTGGACGGCGGTTAAATGGAAGCCATGTTTAATTTATGATGTACTTACTTACTGTTAGATTCTTTTCGTTACGTAATGTGGAATAGTTCGGAATAATTGAGAGGTCCGCACGTCTTTGTTACATTAAGTTCGGTAATTAAGTATGTGTGGTTACTTTGTAGAAACTTGGAAATGTTTTCGTTTACAACTGCTTTCATTAGTGCAGAGGCAGTATACGTTTGAATTTCATCAACCGATGATCGTTTTCGTTTCGGTTAATTGGTGCTGCAACCGTAATTGATAAGTCTACTCCTTCGTTGGTGTAGTGGCCGCAAGGGCGAATGCTGAGCATAAGGCCCTGGGTTCGATGTCATGGTCGAACGAAGTGTTATTGGGTTTTCTCCATCAGGAATTTCTCATCACATTATTTACATACTTATTATTGTTACATCATTACTATAATTGTAGTCATCTCATATTGTGCACTCGCAGCGTACAGACGTGCTCATTAGCAATATTTAATTTATACTTTAATAATACTGACCTCCTTTAGTGTATTACTATCGTAATGCATAAAGAAATTTTGCTTAGTGTGTAGTTCTAGTGGATAATCGACACGAAATTGTGAAGTTATAAAACTAGCAAAATGGAAAGCAGCCCCAGTAATACAGGGCGGCCAGCGCAACCCACCTCCTCACCGTCGAAGCCGGCCCCAGCTGATGTTATTGAGTTAACGCCTGGAATCCAAGGATGGATGGCCACCATCCAGAAGCACGTGCTAAATGAAATTTGCTCTATTGCCGCCGATGGGAAACTAAACACCGAGCAAAAGATGAAGATTACCAACCTGAGCCGCAAAGTTGAATCTGCAACGTCACAGATGGCAGTCCTCTACCAGTCGCTGAAGCAAAAGGCTATTCACGCGAATTACATTATTGACACCCTGAAGCAACAGCGCGACCTGTCTGAACATATTGTGGACCTCAAGCAGACGATCCAGGACTCCAGCTCTTCGGGAAATGCTTCTTTTGCCGATATGGTAAAAAAGGGACCTAGCCATTTCGTGCGGCCAAATAATTTAAGCTCTGTCGTAATTTATCCTGACGATAAATTAAAAACTAGTGACGAAACGAAAGAATTAGTGAAAGCAATCATACGACCAGACCAAATGAAACTTCAAGTACGTGGTGTCCGTAAAACAAAAAATGGCGGCGTAATCATAAGTACCGAGACGAAACATGACGCGGATAAACTGAAAAATGCAGTCCAGCTTCTCTACATACGGACTTACCGCCGACGAGCCCAACAAGCGGAAACCCAGAATCGTGGTAATAGGTGTGCCAACTTCCTTGTCTGAAAATGAGGTATTTACGTGCATTTTCGAACAAAATGTAGCCGAGAAGTTACCAGCCATGACCTAGGAATCCTTCATGACTACGGTAAGACTAAGTCATAAATCTGGGAAGAGAGATGCTGCGACCTGTAATTACGTGATTGAAGTGTCAGCCCATTTACGTAAAACACTAATGCCTCTGTCAAGGATTTTCATAAATTGGTCGTCCTGTCCTGTCAGGGATTTCACTTTAGTAACGAGATGTTATAAATGTCAGCAGTACGGCCATGCAGCGAAATCTTGCAGAGAGATCAATCCTACGTGTGGACATTGTGGTGAAGTAGGATATATGATGTCCGAATGCGCAAAGAAAACCGAGACTCCGAAATGCGCGACTTGTTCCCGCTTCAAAAAACCCAGTGGCCATAAAACCGGAGACGCTGAATGTCCTGCAAGGAAAATAGCAGAGCATAGAAACATCAACTCCATAAATTATGAGGGCGCCTAGCCATTCAAGACCAGACTTTCATAATTATCTTTTTTGCTGAATCAACGATACTTGTGCGAGACTTAGCGCGGCGCTGCTTACCAACGTTTTTTGTCTTTCTAAGCAAATTCCTGACCGCTACAATAATGCCATGACAATGATTGTGCAATTAATACTTGACCGACTTAAAAAACTGCTGATACTAATTTTATAGCGTAATTTTTAAGACATTCTTTCTTTTTATTGTAATCTAATAAATAATAGAGTATATGTAAATTAGGCGTAAATGTAAATAAAAAAAATGTTTTAGTATAAAAATATTAAATATTGTTTAGAAATCTGGTGTTCCAATAGTTATAGTATTAGAAGCCATATCGCCTGTGATACAGGTTTACCCTAGTACAGGCATAGAACTTTGTTATGTACCCATATTATTTCTAAGACTTATATTGTATTTTACCAATTTTAATTTTTGAATAAAATTTATTATTATTATTATTACATGGGACTTAAACATAACTCGTGAAATGTGGGTGTGGTTTTAGGAACACCTCTGCCTAACCCTTCGGGGATTACCGGCGTGGTTTTATATAATGTTATGATAATTTTAGTTTTCAAAACAATTACACTGGTTCTCTCGGTTATCTCTAAGTTACACTAAATAAGAAATAACAGACAGTTTAGACTCATCTCAGAAATGGCAAACCTAAATCAAAGTGAGTACGAATTCCTGTTTGGGAATGAGTCGACTAATTCACAGCATGCTATATGTGATGGAAACATACGGCTTGATAATACGAAAGTTCACGCAGTTGACTCTCTCTCTCTATCTGTAGTATTCTAGATTTATTTAGATTTAATTCCATTCATAGGTTGTCTACATAAACCATTTATGTTGGAGTTCACAACCTGACAAATCAGAAAAAAAAACCCGCGAGTTTAACACGGGCACCGAGGGTTCCGTATAAACTTGTGATTATTTTGTTATTTAAGTATATTTTACGGTTTTCAGATATTTCTATTACATGTGCTGTTAGACATTGCTTCTTGCCAAAATATCATTATTCTAGTTTAAAGGGACACCCTTGTGAAATAACAAATTAGGTGACATAAACGGTCAGACATTTTGATCTTGTTAACAAACATGTTAGATTTCTTCACTGTTCCAATGGGTAGAAGACCTGAGTATAATTGATATTAATTACAATTTTATACCTCCACGCGTAGAAATGCGTGTCAAGACTCTTCTTCTCGGGGGAGAAGAAGGGTCTTGAAAGACGGACAACAAAGTGGTCCTTTAAGGGTTTCGTTTTTTGCTGGCTATTAGCTATCGATAATATATATTTTCCTTCTTTTAAAATACTTTACCTCTTTTATCTACGAAATGGTCTTACTATAGATTTATGAACGAGATGTCCCAAAGCAATTATTGGGTTATTTGCAATTAATTATATGCCTATCTATATTCATGCAATAAACTCCGGGACATTTACATAATGAACTAGCTCAAGATTAATGTCGTTTTTATTTAATAAATAAACTCAACAATTTACCACATTTCGTGACTCATTCCCAAAATATACTTAAATCTGCATAACTAGTTTTTTATTTGAGCTGTAAAAAGTGAAGTGTTGCTCTAATCCAAATCGATCTAGGATTAATTATTCTAGAAACAAGATCCTTCTAAATTATCGCTGATATACAGTGGTACGTAGGTGCCTAACTAATCGGATTTTTAAATATCGATGTTGATGCATCATCATCATTTCAGCCAAAAGACTTCCACTGCTGGACACAGGCCTTCCCCTCCCTAGGTTTCGCCACATTGACTGGTCCCATGCGCCTCTCATCCAGCTGGTCCCTGCAACCTTCATTAAGTCATCGGTCCACATAGTGGAAAGCCTTCCAACACAACGTCTTCCGGTTTGCGTTCGCCACTCCTGAACTTTTCGGCCCCATGCTATCGATTTTCGTAACACAATTATAATACAAATCCTCACCATAATATTATTTTTTATTGTTTTCTATGAAGAAAAAAGATCACCTTTTTGAAATAATAGAAAGCCGACATTTTGGAACGGTATAAACTTTAAGATTAGCTTTATCATTCATCGCCTAGCTTGTTGCCAACTGAAAATGGTAAGGCTGAAAGTCAACCCTGCAAAATTCAATTTCCTCCAAGTGGTACCTGCCTATTTAACCTCCACAACCCAGAAGCTGGGAAAGATGATGAGCGTTATCATTCAATCATTGTGAATAGTGCCCCTGTGTAAACCCGCGTCGCGGCTGCCACGTCCACTACTCCGTATGTTTCCTCCACACTGCCGTTCAACATTACGTAAAAGAATGTCAGTATACTTCTCCATTGGTACCTACTACAACTACATCTTATCAGCTGGTAGATCGAGCGACGGGAGACAGCCCCGCAGCCCATAGCCCACACCGGCCAACCGGCCAACCGACTATATTGTGCAACTACAACAAAGGCAGCTAATGCGATTGGAAAGTAAACACTTTGTTACTACGCCCGATGTGCGCGAAACTTTCTTACCTTGGCATCCTTGCCACCAAATACAATCTTTAGCTGGACAATTTGGACATGCCATAACTATTTCAGCACAATAAGTGACCTTTATCGAGCTGGTGTCCACAACTCAACGTCCAAAGCGCGTATTTTGTGTACGGCTTTACAAAACGATTAATTTCAGTAACGTTGTGCTTTGTGCTTATTAAACTATTTGGTAGAGTACTTCTCTAACTAGCTAGTGGTAAATGCTGTAGCTTAACTTCCAAAGGTTGTGCTTAATCTAATCTAAAAAAGTAACAGTAAAGACCACGCGACCATGCGCATGCGCCGGGTGGCCAGAGTTAACGTGCCCACTCACTGTGGTGTAGCACAATGACATGCACAGGCAACGAGAACGACAAGAAGATGATGCTACACACAAATTCGCAGTGACATAGACACTTTTCAAGTTTAGTGTAACCATGGTCGGTCTAACCTGTAGAGACGAATTAGAGCACGGTTCCCGATCCGTGTCTTAGTCCGCTGCTATTCCGCAATCATTCCTTGCCAACTTAGAAAACAGCTTAAAGCTTAAGATAAACTTCATTATTTTTGTAATGTTATCAACCCAATCGATATTTCATTAAAATATAACTGTGGAGTGTGGATCCAACAGTCCCTATACTAGTACAACAACGCGAGTCACGCACACATTAAATCGAACGTTGCTTAATAAATAGTGCTTATCGATTATATCTGATTATATTATCGAGAATTAAGATATGGATGATATTCATGCGATTAACATAACTTCAATATTTGTTTTCATTACGAGAAGATTATCTTAATAAAATATGAGGCTTAATTGTCTGTATTTTTTGTTTTAAACGCCATTTGTCTGCTCAGATTAACCTGCAGGTTACGTGGTATGAAACTAAAAAACATTAATATTAAGTTAATAAGAAGTAGCTTGTTTAGTTTATCCAACTTATTATAAAAATATTTGACCTTTGGTGAAATTTCAAAAACAAGCATTCATTTGTGTGTGAGAAAAAAAAAAGTTTCTAGTTGTCTTGTGTATCTACGCGTAAAACACGAAGAAGTTTGATGTTGTTTTTGTCATATTTTGTTTAGAAAAACAAAAGACAGACAAACAATTGAACCATTTATAAATTAGTGAAGTGTAGTATGGTCGCACTGGATGTCTCCATAATAATTATGAACTACCTACTTTCTACATATAACTTAGTTATGTTGACCACGGTACAAAATACGGTTTGTTGACTAATGCTGTACCTACACACCTATAAAAATGATGGTTTTCTCGTTTTATCTAGCACTTATTCTCGTTTATTTTTATTATTGATTTGTATTACTAAGTATTTCTTATTTGTACACAAAACACACAACTACAAAATCATTTCTTGCACAAAATTATTATTTAAAAGTACCTTTAAATACACTTACCTACCTAATTAGTTACAAAAAACTGTTTAACGTCCGTCACATTACTATCTCAGGTCCAGTTGAAAACCAGCGTCGGGCACAAGCTGCTCGACAATATGCTGAACTGGGCCTATTTGGCGCAGCCGTGAGACACACAATATTATTATTTTTCTGTTTAGTTTTTAGTTTAATTTTTTATATTTTTTGTTGTGTGCACTTGTGGCGTGTGTCAAATAAATTTATTTTCTTTCTTTCTTTCTTGTGTTTTTCTGTATGAAAATAAATGACAATGCTTTTGAAACACTTCGCAGATAATATCTCCCTTACGACCCTACACTACATCCCAACTGATTAATGTTTCGTTAAGCTAGTTAAATAAAGAAACATCTTTTAGCCTCTAGGCTACATCTGTTTAAGTCTACTTAAACAGATGCAGCTGGATATCAGTATATTACACAAGCAACTGCCATAAGCCACCTACACGTTGAGAGTCATCGACATCTTAACAAACTAAAGTAACCATAAAACGTTAAGCAGATAATGAGCCGCGCATGCGTCGTGTACTCGTGTGTCGTGTGTATGTCGTGGCTCCAACTCAATCCATTATGTAAATGCGCCGAAAACAAAGTAATTTATATATCTGGTACATTATCAACGTGACTGTTCGGAGCTGATTACACGGAGCTGCTCAATAGCGCTCATTATGCTCGGGTGCCACGGTGGATCAATTAAGATTGCGCGCGCGCATCTTACGCGGCGGCCTGCGCCCGCGCTCCACCACCACAGGAATGGAACATAGAGAAGGCTAACTTTTGACAACGTTTGGCTTAGAGCTTGTCGACACAGTCCTGTATCCAACACTTAACTTAAATGAGTTAGCAGTTTTTTGATTCTGAAGAAAACGGATTCATGGTAAGATATTTTTAGATTTAGGTTTGCTCGAATAAATTCAGATCATTTTTGTGTGTGTATATTATCTCCCTACTAAACCTGGAGCAACTACATTTATTTCGTTTGTCTTAACCTTCTGGCCTCACTTAATAAATATGTTGCTGGACGCACGCTATTAATACACAAGTTATAACATACATGGGAGCCGTTCCTGGCCCCCTGTCCCCTGTCCCCCGCCCCCCACCGCATTTAGATTGAGATTTTAGTTTCGTTGACTAGCCCAGGATCGCCGTTCACTGGAGTGTAATGAATTACACTCCAGTGAACCTATTCATTTGCAACTTGAAAGGGATTCGAATGTTCCGGTAGATACAGTTGTTAATTGTAACGACATCTAATTGATCATCACCATCATATTGTCAATTGAAGGTGAAGGCCTACCATGGCGTCTTAAAACAGTTCTTATTCCAGTGAGAAAAAGAGATGGCGCTAGACAACCTGTATTATCCTGTTACCGGCACAACGTGCTTATAGGCACACTTTTTTTTTGGGGCTTGCCGGCACATTGTGCCATTTGGCACATTTTGTCCGATCCTGTTACCGGCACAACGTGCCTATAGGCACACTTTTTTTTTGGGGCTTGCCGGCACATTGTGCCATTTGGCACAATGAAAACAAAGTAAAGACAATTAAAATAAAGATAAAAGGTGCCGGTGGGGCTCGGGGGATCCCGATGTTCTAGCAACTACAACAGGTTATAGTTCTGTCACGTTTCCACAGTGGAATAACGTCATAGTAGGGCCTCAAGCATTACATAGCAAATATCAGGCTGTTTATCGCCATTTCTGAAGAAGTGTAGGTATACCTATGGGTGTGAATACAATTCTCTGTTTCTTCGTCGTAACGATGATTTCCATGATTTTATTGATGGGAATACAATATTCTTAAACACAGTTCAGAAACTTCGTGAGCCAATAGATAATTTTCATCAATATGAGAACGGATTACACTAAAAATATCTCAGAACATACTAAGTACGTGCGTCCATCGACGATCAAACAATTGGTTGTACACACGGCTACACATCAACCTATACATTTCCAGTTTACACTGATCTCGCAATGTACTGAAATCCTATACAATGCAAGACCAGCTTATACTGAAAATGTATAGCTTGATGTGTAGCCGTGTGTACCAGTGCACTGGGTACCATCTCCGTCAATTGGTGCTTTGTAGAAGTAACCACAAGTTATAGAATCAATCGCGTGAGTTGCGATCAATCGACCGGCACTTGATCGACCACAAATCAATGGGCGATTTGTGGTCAAACAAATCTTATGATCTTACTTTGTATTTATATGAGCATCTGTTTCTTCCATACTGCTTAGTTAGTATAGTTTTCGCAAAGGCTTCTGCTAAACTTGAGGCTATAGGTTCAATTCTGTGATTGCTTACAGAACACAAAGGAATTCCTCAATAGTAGTGTTGCTAAGCTGCCGAACTTGATTTGATTTTACCTGAGATTTGTGCACAATCGATGGCAACAAGATCAACTTTTTTCTTCCACAAGGGACCCAATCAGGTACGCCTCTATTCCATGAAGTTATGGTGATGTGATGGTGGTGGTGTGGGGTGGTGTGATTTGCGTGATGGTATGTTTGTGTGAGTGATGTTATTTTCTACTCTAAACTTATTAGAAACCAACATTTTAGACGTATTTAAAAATTTTGTCTTAGAAACGCTCAGAAGAACCAAAACTAGATCTATTGGGTTTTTACCAGCTCAAAATACCAATAAATATAATCACGAATAAAAATCACGTACAATAAATAAACATGATCTATAAAACCGCTGTGTTATTGGATAAACTTCCGTGTACAAGTCATGGTGCGCGGGCGCATGGACCGACGACGGCCGATGATTGCCGAGTCGTGTTCGCCGCGCTGTCATAACAACCGTCAAGATCCACATAGATCTCATGTCAGAACTGCTCCGACGGATATGTACGCCACAATCAAAACTTACTCACTTCAAAATATTCTACATTTTGTGGTATAAGTGATACACATCCCATTTCGTGCCTGTACTTCTACACAGGAAATCACGAATTCCAGCGTCGCCGCATCGCTCCTAGCTTCTGCATCATGTCAGCTTAATTAAAATCAAAATTATTGTGATTCTAATTACGGTACCTACTTAATTGATAAATGTATTACGGGACGAAGCATTGTCTACGCGCATTCGTTTTATGAAAGATCGCTTCTCCAGCTTGATAGTTAACTAGATGATGTTTAGATCTACGCTGTTTGAGCTCCTGTTAATACTGTTGATTGGAAGTTTCTGTATGATTATTGAATACGTGGGTAGGCTCTAGAAACATTATCTATATAAATAAAGAGAGAAGTCCTGACTGACTGACTGACTGACTGACTCATCAACGCCCAGCCCAAACCCTTGGACCTAGAAAGCTGAAATTTTGCACAGAGGTTCCCTTTATAATGTAGACAAGGAATAAGGAAGGATTTTCCGAAATTCAACCCCTAAGGGAGTTAAATAGGGGATGAAAGTTTGTATGGAAAATCGTCATTTTCACGCGGGCGAAGCCGCTGGAAAAAGCTAGTGGATCATAAAACCCTACGACTAATGCTAGTTCAACTAAGTCACCCCTAACTGAATGGAAAATATGATTGGTATTGGAATTTCAACCCCTTGAGCTGTGAAGCTACAGACCCAGTCACAAGGTATAATAGGTATAACAGTTCTGTAGTTCCACATTACAGGGCATCTCTGTGACGTAGAATGGAAAATAGAAACTCCACGTATACGGAATACACAAAGACAGCTGCCAAATATTTGATACCTCACAAACACATTGTCGATGATTACAACACAACAAATGATGGCCACACTCTATTCATGCCAGGCCATTGTTACGTCATAACACATAAATCGAACTCCGGACCCACCGCGACGCTCTCGCGTTTCTCCTGATAGCTTTACCATCTAACCATTGAGCCCATGCGGCCATGAAGCTAAGTTATGTATGTTTGATAGGGGAACCTATCGCATCGGATCTCGGAAGTATCGATTATCGCTGGTATCGAGTTGGTATCGTCGATGCGGGGGTTCCGATTAACTTAGAATTGAGATGTTTATGGTCGTTTAGTTAATGGTTAGGTAATGGGGCGTGGCTTTGTCCGTGCTTTCTTGTGTGTAGACACGGAGTATGGAAACGACCGTTAGGTACGTCTTGTATTGACCCAACTTTGTCTTGTCTTGTGTCTTTGAGGTAAAACCAAAGCGTATGTGGGTAATGTGGAGTTTTCAGTTTTTTTCCGTAGAACTAGCTGTCTTAAAAAGTTGACGAAAACAATCTTATGTAGGTATTTCAATCATCACTGGCAGCCACTTATTCCACTGCTGAGTATAGGTCTCCTACTTGTGTGCCAGGTTTTCAGGTTTGCGCCAGTCTCAACCAGGCTTGCCTGAGTGACATCCACCACCCATCTGGCTGTTGGTCTGACAACACTTCTTCTACCTTCTGTCGGCAACTATCCATGGTTCATTGTCCGTAACTAAATATGATAAGTGTTTCATAATAATCATAGTGCAAGTTCAAATCAATCTTATTGCCATGAAATTTTGGACGAATAGGAAGTTTAAAATGTGATCTAAATAGTCGTGACAAAGTCATAACTAAGTAATATCGATTTAAGCAACAATCTACAACCCACACAAATGAGTTAACCATAACAGTCACCTCCCGGACTTGAACCCGCGACTACAACTATTGAACCATTGTCGCTAGATACGCATCTCAATAGCCAGTATTATACTGAGCATTATCCTCGAAATGTATTGAGTGTGGTTTAGAAAGAACTGTAGATGTTTGTTAGATAACTGCAGTTAATGAGGCGGGCTCCAAACAACGCACAATGGTAACAAAGAAACATTTAACGTAACCGCCCGATGGTTATCGATATTTGACGGCTGAAGTGGAGTAGGTAGTAGATGGAATCATCACATTACAAGCATGTTCTTAGTGGTTTACCTGAATGAAATATATAAAAAAAAACTAATTTTAAATTTAAACATCATATTATAATAAGGTTAGAATAGTAGATGATGTTTTCACGGCTTGACGCAGGAGAAGATGCTGCTGGTTCACAAGAGTATTGATTTTAGAATGAAAGACAAGCTGTTTATTCTAACTAACAAAGTATGAATTACCTACTCTGAATTTTTTTTTGTTATTATATAAATTAAAACGCTCAAGATAAAATACTATAAAGTAGCCAAAAGCCTATGGGTATGGCTTCTCGATAAACTCCAAGGCTTATGCATCACTCACTCCATTCGCTTCCCACTCAATGTTAGTTGGTCCGATGGCCAGTCGCGTCTGGCACATGATCTCCGATACACAGGCTATTGACAACAATGGTCAATCACTGCGCGACCTGCGAACTGTAGGTACAGCGCGGCGGCGGTAGTACAGTGGTGAGCAGAGCGGGTTGCTGGGGGCACTTCACGGGAAGGTAAGGATTAGTGAAGACGTTGAATCATCCTTACTTTTGGCTTAGGTAACTAATGGTTTGTTGTGGGCAGTTAGCAATTGGGAGAGAATGTCTAAGTCATTTTTGTTAATTAAATCTAAAGTATGGAAGAAGATGAAATGCTGCGCTGACCCCACATAAATTGAGATAAAGGCAAGATAATGGTGATGGTGATTCCAGAAAAGAAAGACAACTTTTTGGATGGCAAACCGCTGTCTCTCACACTCTGTTCGCACCATTATGTTATGCACCTACGATAACATCGCCAAAATATTTCCAAAGTGTACACCAATATAGCCAATCATAGATCCTTACATAATGTACTCTTCACATTCCATAACAATATGGTGTGACGTGTAGGTAATCATACATGATTCATTATTGCTTTCGCTTTTAAAACTGGGTGCTTACTCTGGAATATAATTCCGATAGATCGACATTGGTCAAACGTCAGTTGGTTGAGTTAAACGTCAGGGATTGGCTAGACTCAGTGAGTCCAGCCAATCGCTGACGTTTGACCGACAATTCCAATGTCGATCTATCGGAATTATATTCGAGTGTAAGTACACAGTTCAGATTCAGGAGGGTTGATGCAATGAGAATATTGCACGATGCCTTGACAAGTTTGACCAATAAATATTGTAAAAAGTGTAGCTTACTGTGAGCTAGCACTCCCTAAATGAAATACTATAACACTTAGTCTACCCGTTATCTATCTCGGAAGGCTCAGTAAACCACCATTCAAATTTATTTTGTCTGATTTAGACTTGGTTTGACTTATATAAGTCCAAGCTGCAACCACCGACCAGTCGACCACCACTCACGGCCCAAATATTCATGTAAGAGGCATCGCTGTCTGTTTGTCCGTCTGTCCCAATATTTGTGTAGGGCCATAAAAACAGCGTGTAAACGCCATAAGCGGGACAATGGCGGGCTTCACGGGAAGAGGGAGTGTCAACAATTAATATTCGATTACAGGTCGTTTGTCTGGTGGGCCTTAAGTGCGGTCCTGCGCAAGACTGGATGGGAGAATGTTTGGAAATGTTCAATACGAACGAACGAGTTTTGTCCAAGTTTAGTTTAGTTTAGTGGGGTGAGTTTGTTTGTTGTCATTGCTGCTCACACGCAGGATGTAAGTTATTGAGTGAAATTGATAGTGGTATAACTTTATTAGGATTTAAAACTAAGTGGCAAAAAATTAAGTTCAAAAATCTAAAACCCGACTACTAACAAAATCGCGGTCTTAAAAGTAGAAAACAAGAAAATAATTATTGTCTGATATTCTTCGTAGTCGCATGCCACTGATACCTGATGCTCCTTCATGGCGTTCTCATTGATACAGAAGTCAGCTGCTAATTGCTGCAGTGGCATGCGACTACGAAGAATATCAGACAATAATTATTTTCTTGTTTTCTACTTTTAAGACCGCGATTTTGTTAGTAGTCGGGTTTTAGATTTTTGAACTTAATTTTTTATTTGAATTTTATTTTTGTGTGTACTTAAACTATAATATAATACATATTTGTAATGTGCTCGCCAAGACCTTTCATTTGATACCAAACTTGCGATCATTATCTCAATTTAATATTTTTTGTGGTAATTTTTTGACATTTAAATTCCGTCATAGAAAGAATTTATAAAAGGGGTTTGGCTAACTTTGTATGGGCTAGTGGCGTCATTTTTTTTTTGAGCGGCCACTTTTAATTTTCATGTTATTTTGTTGTGCTGTGTCAAATACACATACATGTTGAATTATTTTTGTCCTAAGTCATTTCTAAACTGAGATATTTGAGTTTGAATATTATAAAAATGTCTTCTTCAATTACTGTTCTGCGTAAAGAAATCTTAGTTATGTGTTTAGAAGGTTGATATTAGAGCTGGCTTAATAATAACTGCTACTTGGGTCGATCTTTAGGTTAGGCCACGCTTGCCTAGGTGGGTCTGTGGATGGGTGGGTGTGGATTATATACCGAGTTTCCTCCGTGCCTTGGAAAGCACGTTAAGCTGTTGGTCCCGGCTGCCATATCGACACTGGAAATTTCAAATGTCGTAAGGGACATTTTGTCGTAAGTACACTTTGTATTGCATAGAACTCAGATTTTTTTTCTCTGTCGATCTGTATAACTAACTTTTTGATATCCCTTCAAATAAAGAAGTTATGAAGGGATTCAATTTTGTTGTAACTTCCTTAGGCTTAAAAAATTATGTTGTATGGGTCAAATTTTAAATTTGAAGGTCTTGCGTGTTTATTTCCAACGTCGTATATCTATATTATTCATAAATCCCAATGTTGTAAGTTACTACATTAAAAATTAGTTTCTTTACGACATTCTATCTGATAAAATAAACACGAAACTTTGAACGCACATTGGCGTAAGGGACAACTATTTTAGGCTTTTGTGCGTTACAACATGAAAGGGCAAAGGGAAAGGCAAGGGGAAAAAACACCAAGAGCAAGAGGAGGGTTCGAGTGAAAACCAGGCTGAAGAAGAAGTGATTCAATTAAAACCATTATACGAAACAAGACTACCCCTGTCCGTGGCAAAATATAATGATTTGCAACGCTTATGCAAGAACGGTACAATTCCAAAGCGTTTTCATACTGAATATTCAAACTTTCCATATTTGAATGGCGTCCCTGATACATTAGCGGAGACTGACGAAGAAGACGAGAAGATTGAAGAGCCAGAGGAGTAATAAGGAGTAAAAGCGTCATAATAATATCTATTAGGACATATTTCGTTTATTTTCGGTAAAAGTTTATTTTTGTTTCGGTAATTAAAAATTAGTGCTTAAATATTAAATAATACTATTCCTAAAAATTTAACTTCATGGAAAATTCTGTCTGTTAATAATTATTAAACAATATTTATTGCCTGCTGGTTGTGATTACAGGGAATATTGAGGTCAATTAATAATTTATACAGAGCAAAGTTTTACTTTTCATACTATTTTAGTGCTTTCTGCTAAGTCCTAGGTGTTAGTTATTGATAAATGTGATTGTTCCTTGATAAAAATGTATCTGTAGATGATACTTTGTCAAATTCTCATACTGGTACTGTAGTACAAAGTATAATTATTTAGGTGCACAGACAATTTGACTGACTTTGTTTTAAAAACCCAATATTAGAGATTAATATTTTTTTTTTAGTTTCTAAACAGATGATACTCATTTTGAAAGTTCCTTTTAGATAGGTAATTGTTATTTAGTTGGTACTGTAATATTATAGTTACTTAAAGTATTGATTAGAAGCCATGAGTAACGAATAAATCTTTTTTATTTAAATTAATAGATAACACCTATTATGTAATATAGGAATCTTTGACAGAAAGGTATCTTGAACGGCTATTTGATCAGGCTACATTATCATTTCGTGTACCACAAAAGGCTCCATAATAATTGATATTGATAGGTAATTCTTTGATTCAGTTCTTTGTTCACATTTAAAAATAAAAACAAATGTAAAAAACAATATAAACCAACTTTTTTGTTTTATTTCCCATAACCTGTAACGGACTACCTAAAATAAAACAAATTCCGCGACAAATTGATCTTCGGTTATAAAAATAATACAATTGTAAGTACCCAAGTTTATGTTTTCATATATTTTTTCGCTACTTACTTCAAAAAACTTGGAAACTAGAATGACTATACAACAGAAAAAATCGCAATGTACAATGCTGTTTGACAGTTATGACAGTGAGATTGTATTTTAGTTTATGTCGTAAGGCATTTTCATAAAATTAGTAAGATTTCTTGGAGGCGTAACGGACATATTTACAGTAAATTTATTGCGTAAGGGACACTATTTCCTAAACTATTGAGTTTACAACCATACACCTGTTTGTGTGATGTAGATAAGGTTTTTTGAAAGTTATGTATGTAAGAATCATATAATTCGGATACATATTAAACAAGTTACGATTTTTTTTTATTTTGGATTTTGTTTATTGGCTCTCCTGAAAAGTGGACCTTTGTCCCTTACGACATTTGAAATTTCCAGTGTCGATATATAGATCTTTTGCAGTCGTTACTGGTTGTCAGTGCCAGTCTTACCAAAGGGTATCGTATTACCCAGTATTAACTGGGACGTGGAGGTCAGATAGGCAGTCGCTCCATGTAAAATACTGATATTCAGCTGCCTCCGGTTAGACTGGAAGCCGACCCCAACATAGTTGGGAAAAGGAATAAATAATACAAGAGCAATATTGCATCCAGCCCTTGTGTAGCAGTTTCTACGAGAATGTACACGTAAATGTCCGTCTAGATGAATGTGTAATACGAGTCCCGCCGACACGATTCAGACTTCGCTGGCTACAAATGCAAAATGCACTGTTAATTACATCCATGGTGTTATACATCCAAATCTTAAACATATAAGAGTCTAAAGAGGTATGCTGGGTCTGTCACAATACACAAACGATCACAATGCCAAGTCTTTATAATGCATCAGCCCATAGATAACAGACCTCGAGCCATGCAATTAATCTACGCACGTATTTAATTTATTTTGATTATTTTTTCATCGTTGGCCAGCACTAGGAACTTCAGTCTGCTGTATCGTGGGTGCATTCACAAACATTTAAACTCAAACACACAAATACCCAGACCCGAAACAACTATCTGCAAGTCATACAAATGTTTGCCCTGTGTGGGAATCGAACCCGCGACACGTAGCGCAGCAGTCAACTGCTTGAGCCACTGCGCCTACCGTGTGGTCTGAATTCTGAAAAAAATACGACTGGAACCTTAAACAGTGCAATAGACTGTAATAACTTCTTCGATTTTAATGAGCAATTCAAAACCAAATATCTCCGTTCCGATTAGATTTAGGGAAATGCATCCATAATATTTTTGGATCGCTTTAATCTGTTCTTTCAAAATATCCAAGTTTCATTACTGGCCGCGCAACTTCAAAACGACGCCAACTTTAGCCAAACCCCTTTATATAGCCTATGTCACCCGGGCTATTTTTACGAATCTATTGACACCTAATTTATTAAAATCCGTTCAGTAGTTTGGGCGCTACGGTGGAACATACATACATACATACATACATAGACTGCCAAAATCATTACCCTTCCTTTTGGCTTCGCCGTAGACGGGTAAAAACGTATTGCGCTGGCAGGAAGTGACGTGGGAATGGGGCAGAAAGATTTATCAATGAGAAAGATTTAGCAATGAGAGAAACAAATTACTAATAACATATATTGCACAACCAACCATATTATTGCAGTCAATAATAGAGTAAGTACAGTAACAAATCTCTATCCAATAAACCTATTAGAGTAATTAATTGGCGTCGTTTAACCGACTGCGGCACAAAGGATGATCTAATTCTCGACGTCATTTAACATGTCAAACCTTGTAAAACCATCAAGCGCCGCCGATCGATTGATCTTCACTACGAACTGAAGTTGCGCAGCGCATGAAGCATAGGGCTGTCTTTCCGTTAGCGTAAAGAGGTTATCTAGGAGAACGATTTAAAAAAAACACATAACCCTCCTTTTGGGCTTCGCCGCAGTCGGGTAATAAGCTGGACAGCTATTACAAAAAGATTTCCCTTTGCCGTTGCCAGTCTCACTGTATTATTGATGTATGAAAAGGTTATTTTTGAACTGAGAAGTGTTTATTTTGAATGCGATTTTATGTAGGTAACTTTCGCAATAGTCAATTAGTTCCCCGTTTGCTGTAAAGTGCAACTTACATCTTGATGTCATGGTCATCATTCGTTTGTTTCAGATTCTGGTGGTATAAAGAGGAACTACAACTGTTAGAACTTCAGTAAAGTTTTAATAAGTAAGAGTTTTGTAAGCTGCCCGTTTTCAAGAATCAGAACTTATTATTCCGGATGGTACCAACCCTGCAAAAGTTGCAGTCAATTAGTTGGTGCGATCAATAAAGCTGGTTATAAATCCCTGCTCTGCCCGCGGCGCAGGGCTCCGCATGGTGCGGTGGGGCTGCGCGGGACCCCCGGCGCTCCGGCAATGAGGGACCCCATCCGTCAACACCGCGGTACTTCGGTCAGGAGGAAGTCACGACGCAAAGCCAATAAGACAAAGAACATAATTTAATTACATTTACGTTACATAATAGGTATAGTTTTAAACCAAAGAGGCCAGGAGAAGTCATGATTTTTTGCGACAAACTTGCAGATACGGTAAGATCGCTACGTTTAAGAATTTGATGAGGCTAGGCAAAGTCAGTTATGACTTCTTTTGAAAGCACTTGGTTCTTCCTCTTCTTTATATGTCGCTTAAACTTAGTTTGTGTCAGACCAGTATCATAATGTTGTTGTCACCTGTACAGAACTAACATTTGTTTTGTTTAAATCCTGAAAGGTGCACTTGGTTCTGTAAATTGATTACAATTTGTTGCCAAGATTCAAGAACACATCATTTCATTGGAAAGAGCTCCAATGGTTAAAAACATGGCATGGCTTGAGTGTAAAGCATAAACTGTTGAAACTAAATCAAAACACAACATCACGCCTTTCCTAATAAAGTACAAATAAGCTAAACACATGCAACAATCATTACATTTCAATCGAAGACAAAATAGCTATTTCACGTTTCTACAACATATTTCTTCCCCAAGCGTGTGAACGCGACTAATATATGTATCTCATTTGCCTTTACAATAAGTTCAATTATAGCACCAGTGTTCGCCATAACTCTGTGAGTGTCGCAATTTACTGCGTTTACTTTACTGAATTTATTCTCAATTAAATAGTGCATTAGCTGACACGATTAGCACGGAGTTTCCGCACTTTTGCTATAATAAAACTGACCAATAGGGGGCAAGCACGACCCTGTGTTGACTGGGCAGTGTTTCAAAGGAAACTATCGGGTTTTATTGAAGGGAAGTTGCCAGTATTTAATGGAGAATAAATGTGTGAAGGTAAGCATAAAATCAACTGTTTTAATAGTCATATACGTAATTCACCAGGTGAAAGCAATTGCGGGTATTGAAGACCAAAGCAATTTTATATTGAATCCCCTTTTCCTTGTCCTGTATTATATGATTGATGTGTCTTTGATCTTGAACGTTACTTTTTTAACCTGCGCAGTACTTTTGATGATGTTCGACTAACCGGACTGAAATTATAGAGGAAACGGAAGGGTTTATAAAAAAAACAGCTGTTATTCTATAAAAACGTTCATTTATTTTCCTTAAGAAGAGCTATTTATTATACACATCTTCATTACATTTACATTATTCATCCTCTATTTTCTTCTCGCTTACCACGACCGACTAATAACCATTTAACATAATGAGCTGATCCTTAAATAAACAGTTCGGTACATTCTCATCTCAGAGCTATTCCGTGACTGCAGCTAACCAATTAGGGCTCCGGGATGCAGGTTACTAATCACGGCTATAAAGTGCGCACGTCCGCCCTCTCCGCCGCGCATGCGCACACTGCCCGCCATATTTCTTTCTGCAAAAGGTTGTAGCTACGTCTGAGTTCGTGTATTGAACTATTAAGGCGCTGTTCACCTTATTGGACGGTATTTACATCATTATTATCGGCAAGGAATCGTTTTTGCGGGTAGTTCCGATGTTTCTGTAAAGAGGCTGTTTTTGTTGAGAGCGGCACGATGTTCTTGAGTTGTGTTGAATAATGGATTGACGTGAAGAGTCATTGCTGTATCATGGTATTCCTTTGATGAAGTCCAATTGACATAATGTTTGGCCATAACGGGAACAATCCGTCAGATTCAACGGCTGCTGCTAAGTAATGCCATGAAGGCGGGGGAGATGGATAGCATGTCGTGGTGCAGCTTGAGAGACAGCTAACCCAGCAGTGGACGACTACGCCCGTCGGGGCCGCGGATTATAATTCAAATTCAAATTCAAATTAATTTATTGTTTGTCACAGGTGAAATTAGGTCTTATAATTACGATTATTGGATCGCTGCAACATACCTTTAAGGTGTACAATTTTATAGTTGCAAATTCACATAGTCAGTTAAACAAATTGAAAAATACATTGATTTCAAGTTAATTACACGATACATTGATGTCATAAAAATTAAATTATTCAAAGATGTCATTCAAATTAAATTATTCATTTATGTCATACAAATTAAATTCCTCATTCATTCATTGTCTAAAGGTCAATCAAAGTCATCAATTTTTTTGTCATTAAAAAAGTCATTAATTGAATAGTAGGCCTTACATATCAAAAATTCCTTTAGACTTTTCTTAAAACTATTTAAGGTTACACTGCATTTTACATGTTGTGGAAGTTTGTTATAAATTTTCACACCTATCCCAAATATACTCGTTTTAAACTTAACTGTTCTACACTTAATTCCACTTAATTGATGTTTATACCGCGCACTTCTCAATGTCTCATAATTATTTAAATCGCGTTTTATCATTACTGCTGCTTCATAAATGTATAATGATGGAAGAGTTAAAATGTGTAGTCTTGGAAACTCTGTTCTACATGAATCGGTTTGTTTAAGCCCACATATACTCCTAATACACTTTTTCTGGGCCTTAAAAGCATAATCTCTGTTGGTTGAATTGCCCCAAAAAAGAATACCATATTTGATGGTAGACCCAACGTATGCATGGTAAGCGCTCAGTAATGCTCTCTCGTTAACAATTTTTCTTAGCATGTATAGGGCATATGAAAATTGGTTTAATTTTTTACAAACGTGATCAATCAACCTGAAGTTTCCAGTTTAGCGCAGAGTCAATATAAATACCAAGAAACTTAGTGTTATTCACTTCTTTTAATTGTTCGCCTTTGTAATGTATTTGTAGATTTTTTCCCGAGTTAGTATTTTTATTTGTGAAAGTCATATAATTCGTTTTGTCAATATTTATTTTTACCCACGACGGAACGGAGACGGTATATGCGTTTGGGGTGAGAGGTTGTTTGTGTGTTTGTTTGTGTGTTTGTTTGTTTGTGTGTTTTTAGATTATTTGCATTCAACCATTTTATGATATCATCAAGTGATTTGTTAATGTCGTTTTCATAATTGTCTTTATCTTTGTTCGTAAAAATAGCTGTACTATCGTCTGCAAATAGTATCATTTCCTGTTTAATAATTTTCGGTAGATCGTTTATGTAGATGATAAACAAGAGAGGTCCAAGAATACTTCCCTGTGGCACTCCATATATAATAGTTCTTGGGTCTGACGTATATGTTTGTTCTAGCTTTTTGTCATTTATTATTCGTGTTAACTGTGTTACTTGAGATCTGTCCGATAAATACGATTTAATAAGCTTTAGTGCATTTCCTCTTACCCCATATTTTTCCAGTTTGTTCAAAAGCATTTGATGATCCACATGATCAAAGGCCTTAGACATATCCATAAATATGGCAGTTACATGTTGCTTGGTATCTAGCCCTGTCATAACATTCTTTAAAAATTTATACAGAGCGCTGGTAGTGGATCTGTCTTTACGAAACCCGAATTGTTCATCAGACTGCAAATATGTCGTTAGCATCAAAGTAGTTGTACAAGTTATTATAGATTACTCTTTCAAATATTTTTGCAAAGACTGGAATTAATGCGATTGGTCTGTAATATTTCATTTCTTCTTTGTCGTGTTTTTTAAATATGGGATTTATGACCGTTAATTTCAGTTTTGAAGGAAACACTCCGTGTTCCAGGCACAGATTAATAATGTGACTAAGTACTGGAGCAATGAGATGCGCTACACTTTTAACTATTTTCGTGTTAATATTATCGTACCCCGTACTATTAGTATTTTTAAGCATTTTTATTATTTTGTCTACGTCAAGAGGGGTTGTCGGTTTCATAAAAATAGAATTGGATTTATTATATGTCAGTGTTTTTAGGGGTATGCCATTGTCTCTAGGGGTCATTTTTATATCGTCAATGAAATAGTTGTTAAATGACTGAGCTATGTCAATCGGTTCTGTAGCTATTCTGTCATTTAGTTTTATTTGGTTTATTTCCTCCTTAGGTGTTACTGTCTTGTTATTGTTTATGATTTTCCACATAGCTTTACCTTTGTTTGTCGCTGAATTAATGTAGTAATTGTTTTGTGCTTTTTGCGTTTTTTTTATTATTGTTCGTAGTCTTTTTGCATATTCTTTATAGTGTATTTTGTCTTTCGAATTTGACGTTAACCTATACTTCCATAACAATTGACGTTTTCTTTTTGAGCATAGCCTAATTCCCTTGCTTAGCCATTTTGGCTTTTTAGAAATTGATATTTTCACTCGTATTGTCGGAAAACACAAATCATAGAACAGTTTAAACAGATCGTAAAAATAATTGTAAGCTATTTCTGGGTCATTACATGAGTAACAGTTTGTAAAACTAAGACTCTTAATGCAATTGACAAATTTTTGAATGTTTTCTTCACAATAATCTCGTTTATACTTATACCAGTAATCAATACTATAACTTTTCTTTACAGGGCATCTTAACAATTGTGCTGTATGATCTGACAACGAAAGTTCAAGAACGGTAGATTTGGCTCCTCTAATGTTATGCGCTATGTTGTCAATGCATGTCTTGCTACTTAACCTAGTCGGTTGTTGAATTGTTAATTTTAAATTAAAGCTCGCTAATAATTGTTCGAATTGTTGGGATACTTTGTTACTTTTTGCCCTGTCTATATTAAAATCACCGCACACTATAACTTTTTTGTGAGAATACCCTATTTTCGTTAGTAATTCTGCTAGTCTATTAAAAAATAAGTCAATTTGGTCTAGTCTATTTTTAGGTGGTCGATAAACGCATAAAATTATAATTTTGTGGTCAGTGAGTTCGATGCCACTACATTCAAAAATATTATTGACGCTAAGGCTTTTGGCTTCTGTCACAATTTTAAATTTATGTCTAGATTTTAATAAAATACACGATCCCCCATGTCTATTATTGCGTGAGAAATTATCCCCTAATATATAATTGGGCAGTTTGAGTAGTTTGGTGTCTTCAATAGTCATGTTATGTTCCGTTATGCATATAATGTCAATTGGATTTTTATCATTATTATCTCCCAATGAGTGTAAGTGTGCAGTAAGCTCATCTAGTTTCGTTAGAAGGCCGTTAATGTTTTGGTGTAGAATGGTTAAGCTTTTAAACACGAAAAAAATTATTACTGGTTGAAGAGTGTTCATTTCCTAGGTCATTAATTTCTGTTTGAATGCACTTGTCAGCAAAAGTAGAAATATTATTGGTAGCGTCAAACTTTCTCCTAACATATCTATCATAATTTTGTTTATATACCTTGCTCAAGATTTCTTTTAATAATAACTGTGATGTATGCAGTGATAAAAAGCGATACTTTGGTACATAAGATGAGAAGTTCATGTCCACGTATGTTGTATGAATGTAGTGAGAACAGATAAATTTAATTTCATAATTCAACTTCCTTTCGTTTAAATAATTATTAAACAGAACTTCAGATATCATAACATTAGTATTTCTGGTATTATTTAAAAAGTTACTTAAACAGAGTTGAGCTTCTTCCGGATTTCTGTCATTAATACCTCCTAAAACAATTACAAAGTCGTTTTTATTAAGTTTTCTTATCTCAACTTTTTCAGTATTTAAAATTTCCTTTAGGGATGCCCCTGGCTTCCAGAAACACTTGACTTGATAGTCATTGCCGATAAGTCTTTGCAGGTTTTTTTGAACATAGCGTCCCTGCTGATCCGCAATTATGATCACGTTTTTCTTTGTTTTTTCAATGTTAGAAGAGGTAGCGTTCACTTTAGTTTCTGGGAACTGCTTAGGCTCTGATGGGTTGATGTTGTTTACAGACCCTGATACCCTGTTCTTTAGTGAATTTTTTGTCAATATATTTGCCTGCGTCTTGCTATGGTGTTGTGAACTAGTAGTTGTAGTCTGGTCTGAGCCTAATTTATTCCCTGTTTCGACATCTTGAATATAACTTTCAGATATTATTTCCTCTTCGATAACGTTGTCGTAGTTTGTATTCTGTACAGTTGTAACTGGTTGCTGCATATTTGTCGTAGGCGTACCTTTGTTACTTTGGTTGGTTTTCCGTTTGCGCCCCGAACGAGGAGTCAATTTATTTGTCTCGGTGGCATTTAATTCCTTGTAGGCATTTATTATTTTTATGTACTTTTGCACGTCTGTTTTTAACCTGAAGTTTTCTGAATTTAAATTTTCTATCTCCTGATGCGCGCTTTGTAGATCAGTAGACACCTGTTTAAGTTTCTCCTGTAGATCGATTATTGTTTGGCTGGCATTCAATGAGGTATTTGGTAAACTCATCATGGTCGCATCAAAAACGGCGGAACTATCTGCAGTAAAGTCACGTAATGAGCTGCTTCTAAATAATGTTCGGTTGCGGTAGGTTACGTTTTCATCCATATCGATTTTTGTAGAAAAGTTCCCGAACATTAAAAATTTTCCACCAAGTTATATTTTATTTTTAACTATGGTATCACCATCCGTAGTTATAATGCCCTCTGGTGGGTAGTAGCGGTCCTATTTGGTTCGTCTATTCGCCACTTGGTGCGTTATTAGCGCTAGTTGTCATACAATGATCAGAGTCCAAAGTCCAAAATTTGATACGTTTTTGAAAAACGGTTTTTACTGTTGTTGTTTTTTAAAGAATGTGTTAAAATCTATTAAAACTGCACTGGTTTTCATTATTTATCCATAATATTAGGAGTTTAGGTGTTGTCATAGTATTTTGAACACAGATTTATTGTTTACGTAGTCCGTTTAGCACTGAGATATCGCAAGTCTTTAAGTCTTAGTATTTGTTGTAGCACTTGTCGCAAGTCGTCACAAACAATGTCACGTGAGTATGGTAATCGTTGCACTGAATCGCACTCGTATTTACACTTTTTTTAGCAGTACTTTAATTATGATTTAAAATTAAATACGCGGCTCATGTAAACATTGCTAGGGTTGCCAGCCAAACCGCTCGCCTCGCGCCCGCTCGCCTTATAGAACGAGATGACGTGGCCTCGGCACAAGGGCAAAGAAGGAACATGGGTTCGGTTTTTAGTCAGTAGAAGTCTGACACTCCCCTTCGCTCTGCCCAAGAGCGGGGGGGGGGGGGGGGTCATTTGATGATTTTCCACCCACAAAAAAGAAACAGTGGACGGCTGAAGTAGGCTGGGATGAATTGTGGCAACGCCAATTCGTCCGATAAGGTGCTCTAAACGACATTGCAGTAGACAGTTACAAGGAACTTCCGGCCATTCAAGTTTCAAAGATAACATAACCAGCAATGTTATCTTATCAACTTTCATTGATAAGATAACATTGCTGGACTGAGTAGAGTGGCTAGACATCAACCCTATTCAGGCTGTATCTATTTTATAAGCTATCATAACATAACGCTTGCAATCCCGAATGTTAGGCAGAGATGTATCTATATCTAGTTGTGTTTAAGTAATAAATCTGGAACGAGCCTATTGACATCAACCGGGCACAGATCTAAATATTTCATATTCTGTTAAAGTTTTATCTGCTTATTAAACACGCTGAATTCTAATACAAAGTCCTTCGTATTTCCTGAACCTCGTGAGACAAGCATCCCCATTTATTTTTATCGCCTATTATAAAGAGAGACCATTTGCATTCAAATGCCCGTGGAGATTCCTAACTGTCCTTACTTACCGACGTTTTAAGTGTTATTCGTAATTATATGACTATTAACAGAAACATTTGAATTCAAAACTACTGAATACTTTTAATCCTTGTTTTTTAAGTGTTTAATTATTAATTTATCTGAGTTATTAAGTGCAATAGTATGCGTTATTATCAGAGTTTATTATTAAAGTTAAGAGTACAGTGAGTATTTAAGAGAGTACGGAGCGGAGTTAAGTGGCGAAATAATAATAAAGTGTGAGATAAGCGGCGATATCGGCGTCTGCGCGGGCGCAGTTAACGCGGTGACATGGTGTGTGACCAAACTGTACCTACTAAGTGTTGAATAATTTTATTGTGGAGGAAAGTAATGATAATGACCCGGTGATAAGGAACAGGTTACTTTTGTTTTAAATAAGCATTTAAACTTTCGTTCTTATGACAGGTTAAAATTATCTATAAGTCTCTTAAAATAATTTTAGGAACAGGGAAGAAGGTCTTTGCCCTAGGCCTATAGTGATATAATAATAATAGTGCTCCTGACAGAATTTCGGCCATGATGGCCAATTTTAGCGAAGACTTGCCCTCGATATTTGCTTTTTCTGTACCTTCTCTCCTCTCATAGGCTAAAGGGACATTCTACACGACATTCTGGCGAACGGAGAGAGCTCTGGCGGTTTCACGTGCTTTCCGAGGCACGAAGACTACCACATAACCCAACTTATGATCTCCGAGTTGCTATTGGGAAATTCCTGAAGCGAAAACCTAATAACACTGCACAACCTAGGAATCGAACCTTAGACGTTCAGCAGTCGCGTTAACGACTACAACATAAACGGGACAAACGTGGTAGTAGTAGGATTATACAAGCTAGATGGATATCGCAACTGCTTGATAAAATATATTGCTAGCAACAAAACAATTTGGTATTCTGCATCCGAACCATAGCCGCTGCGACTGGACTCAATCAGCATCTACAAACGTGTTGCAAACCTCTTAAACTGATAAAGAACACATCAATCTACATAAATATAAACGCGAGAACGTTCAATAAATCAGTGCCGAACCGATAAGTACGTAATCAATAGTGTAGGGACATGCGCCGGCGCATATCAGCGCGCCAATCGTATCGGCGTGACGCGCTCGTTAAGATAGCCCAGCGCTACTAATGGCCAGCTTTATGGTCCATCCTAATGAATACAGCATCTCAATTTAACTGGAGATGGTCTTTTTGTACAAAGATATGGCAGTGAGTGCTTTTAGTTTGGGTTCGATTTATTGAAGGCTGCTGATTGAAAGAGTTGCTTTTTTATTTTCATTACGACGAGAGAATACTTCAACAGCTTATACCAGTGCTTGGTTTCGGTTCGTTAGCTCTCTGGTTCCTTTGCAACATGTTATCTTGTGTCAAGGTATCATTTCGGAATTTCGATTTTCAGAATTTGAAATACAACGGTAAGTAATTATCAGATAATTTAACTGTAGATCTGAGGGAGTCTCCGAGCATATATCTTGGTTGCCAAAGTCAGTTTCACCAGGTAAATTACCAAGTAAGATAAATTGGCTACATCTGATTAGACTGAAAACCGCCCCACCCAAGGAAATTAGCAAGGAAGACGGCTAGGCATGCGACATCTCCGTCTTTAATACATATCTACTCATATAACAAAATGACAGTACATTCAAATTATCTTAATCAAAAACCTAATCAGCGTAGTGTACCTCCCTTGGCCCCGCCCCGTCACGAGCGCTCCTCACGCGCAGCCGCGGTGACGTCCTCCGCATGCCAAGTGACGCTGATGGCGCTTATCTGCCATCCCCGCGGCTTATCGCACATAATACTGGACTCATTATGGCTATCAGAGAGATCAGCCGTTGGACGACGGTAAGTTTCAGGTTAGTTTCTTTTCGGAAGTTTGGTGAGGGGTCTACCGTATAGTGTGTTGAAAAGTTTGCTGTTACCATAAGGTTTATTGTAGCTTTGTGTCCCACACATGGTGACGGTAAGGTGATATGTTAAAAGAGTATTCATAATCCTGAAACTTGAAGACAATGAAATGGAATTTGTCAGTAGCGGCCACGGAGTTAGAATTTGTGCTCATCACCATCATTTCAGCAAAAATACATCTACTGCTGGACATAGACCTCCCTCAGGTGTCGCCACATTGACCATTCCCGTGCGTCTGATCGCATCCAGTGGGTCCCCGCAACCTTCACCAAGTCATCGGTCCACCTAGTGGGAGGCCTTTAAGCGCAACGTCTTCCGGTCCGCTGTTGCCACTACAGAACTTTTCGGCCCCATCGACCTTCCACCCTGTCCACTGCTACTTAAGTTTGGCAATTATTCGGGCTCGGTTCGTGCTCTGTTGATGACAGTAGGCTCACCCACTATTACATGTAACCGATACGTAACTGGCGAAATGTGGGTGTCCTAGTAGTACACTGCCAAACCCTTGTACGATTACAGGCGAGATGTTACGTATTTAAGTAAAATGACCTCATCAAGTTCTCAACAAATTGGACCAATCCCAACAACGATTTTGACACTTGTAGTTCAACATGACGTCATACCTTCAAAAAATTAATTTATGTTAGGAAGTGGTAGTGCTGGGATCTCGCTGAAAACAAAAATTGCCAACTAGAGGCTGATTATGATGGGTAGGTAAGTAAGTAGAGAGTAGTATATGAAGAGGCTATTTTTTCCTCCCACACTATATGTCCGCTCCCTCATCTGTAGCGAAATTACCGGCAGTTAGTATGCGGCGTGCGCGCGCGCATCTCGCCACAGATCAGCCGCGCGCATTGCACTCACGTACTTAATTGTTCTCTAACTGTACTGCATCACTCATGCCTCTGTTGTAGAGTGAGGAGTCGGAGACGGATGGAGGGGATCCAGCAACATTAAGCTCTTAATATCATCAACATTATGAGATTTATGTGTGCAAGTGAATGACGATTAATTTTTTTAAGACTATTCTGTTTTAGTTTGGGATTGTCATCTGCAGGTTGGAGACAAGTAGTCATTCATATTATGACTTGAGGTAGCTTTGACCTGTAAAAAGTATTTGGAGGGTACAAAAATACGCTATAATGTCAAAAAGTATCTGAAATACGCCCTAGAGTGAATCGTCTCATCGTCCATTTTTACGTGTGGACATAGGTACTAATTATTTTCACTGATTTGAATAGATGTGTGGTGTGCTAACACAAGATTATTATTATCATTGAAAAAGACGCCAATGCTAGAGAAATAATCGACTTTCGTAGATTGTTGATGTTCAGCACCACTGTTAAAAGGCCAAAGCCTATCAAACAATCATTGCCAATGGAAGAATTAACTTAATTTATGAGCAAATAGCAAACCCAAGAGTAGAGCCACATTGAACATTTTCTAAATTATTTTATTTTGGAACCTTCCAAAGGCTTTCCGTCTTTCATAGCCAATATTTCACTATAATAGAGTACAATTTGATGGTTATTCTAGCTGACATTGATGACTTCCGGTTCAAATAATAATGACTGAACTCGTCATGAATCTCTAAGATTGATACTTCCTCTAAGTATACAGCCTAGCCGTCTTGAGGTCTGGTTGATTTATGACCTAAGTTGTATTACCGGATGTGCTAATTACGTCGCGAGGTCATGAAATGGATGCTGTAGCATTTGCTTTTGGAGTCACATTAGAATTCGATCAAAATTAATTATGAAAAATTAGCTTCTGAAGTCGGTGACATTTGTTTGTTTGATTTTATTTTTTGCCACCGACTTCAGAAGCTGATTTTTCTTCTGAAGGTTATTTTTCTCTTTTTGGTGTTTTTGAAGTCGGTTGTTTTTTTGGCAAAAAAGTTTTTTTTATTTTTTCATTTTTAGTTGTAATAGGTACTTACCTATATTATATCATATACAAATATTTACTATGCATTTAACATTCAACTAAGAAACCTAACCCTTAACCTTCAAAATTCCCCTATTTTTGCTTTCAACTCTTAACCGTTGAGGAGTAGTATACCTTCCATTATCAGCTCATCAACATGAATAAAAGTGATGACTGCTAGATGCGAATACTTGAATAGCGCCAGAAAAAGCACGAAACATGTAATACGTGTCTATGAATTTCATATAACAACTAAAAAAATGTGTATTGTACACATCTGCATACCCCCTCAGAGCATACAGGCGTGTGTTACGTCATGATAATGGTATATTCAATAAACATCCAAGCGATTCCAGCAATTACGACAGATTTGCCGTCTATTTTTGAAGAGTTCCATTGTATATCTCCGAAGATCAGCACCAGATCTTCACCAAAAAAAAATGGGACCACCTCAGGAGTATACTCTTTGAAATAATTTTTTTTTTTTGAGAATCGGTCCACAAACGGGGGAGAAATCAGGTAACATACATAAAAAAAAAAAAAAAAAAATACATACACACGAACATAGTAACCTCCTTTTTTGAAGTCGGTTAAAAAGTAATGAACACGTCAAATTCACAGCTCATTACAAAAACCAGCTTTTAAAGATTTCCACTCATTTTTCGTACTCACGTGCTTATCATTAGGTGTAGGTACGTAAGTACACCATCATAGCTCATATCATCACCCATAGCATGTCCCGTAACACCTCCCGCAACATAACTCGTAGCACATCACTCATCACCCGTCGTAGCCCAACAAAGTGCTTCACATGTAGCATCATCAGCAGCACAGAACAAAAGACATCAACGAACGACACGACAAAGTGCTTCACATTTAGCATCATCACTAGCACAGAACAAAAGACATCAACGAACGACACGACAAAGTGCTTCACATTTAGCATCATCACTAGCACAGAACAAAAGACATCAACGAACGACACGACAAAGTGCTTCACATGTAGCATCATCACTAACACAGAACAAAAGACATCAACGAACGACACGACAAAGTGCTTCACATTGTCATGTAGCATCATCACTAACACAGAACAAAAGACATCAACGAACGACACGACAAAGTGCTTCACATTTAGCATCATCAGTAGCGCAGAACAAAAGACATCAACGAACGACACGACAAAGTGCTTCACATGTAGCATCATCAGTAGCGCAGAACAAAAGACATCAACGAACGACACGACAAAGTGCTTCACATGTAGCATCATCAGTAGCGCAGAACAAAAGACATCAACGAACGACACGACAAAGTGCTTCACATTTAGCATCATCACTAGCACAGAACAAAAGACATCAACGAACGACACGACAAAGTGCTTCGCGGAGCAGATAATGCAACATCATTATATTCAATTTCATAAACAAACGATAACCTCACAAAAGTGAGAGATTTTTTGTGGGTGAAGTGTCTTTAGTTTTCAGGTTTCAGAGGATGTCCTAAAATATTCGGAACTGCCTTTAAACGGGTGGTCAAGGATGTATTCAGCAACGAAGTTATATCACAAGATCACAAGATCACAAGTGTAGGTTGGACCTTTTATTCAGCCTAGGAGGACTCGTAAGCGAAGGCCTTTAAGGGTCCAAAGGCTCACAACACAACTTTTGTACAATACAGGAGTGAAAGAAGGTCCCTGTCGCCATCGTCAGCCATTGTAATGCAGCCAGCGATCAGATTACACAAACGTGCTCCCAGTCTGAACTAAACATTACGACGTAACTTAATAACTTGTTTGAGTGAATTAATCAGCGCAGCTCCGCCGTTTCCTCTAGAAATAATAACACGATCCGCGCATCGAGTGCAATGCTTACACAACAATAAAAACGCCGCGCCGTGCCGCACCGCACCGCCGCCGTCCCTCGTCATCCGCTCAGCAATTTTAATCGCTGCAAACAAAAAGCTGCGCGAGCAACATCCTCTCATGTTACAACAAAAAACACACGCTGCCACAATGAGCCACTCTGAGCCACTCTGGTTGCGCCACGTCGTGCAATTGAAACGGGAACAGAACCCGCGACCCCGCGGTCATGTTTCACTCCATTGTTTACGTTCACTGGCATTGTTTAAGGAGTTGACCATCAAATTGCTAATAAAGCGCAGTGAATGCGCGTGCGCCTTTCTAACTGAGTGCACCAATGGGAGCACAGCGCGGCCACGCCCCCCGCGCCCCGCCCCGACGCTGCATCAGCCTCCCCGTGACCTGGCTGCACTGGCGCTGGTTTATTAGCAGAACGTCGCGGGGTCACACGATCGATCCCTGTCTGGTGCAGTCGTGAAATCGGTCCGAGTTAACACCTATTCTTAGTGGAAGGGCTAACGGTAACTGGGATGTTAACTATCGCGAGAAACTTAGAGATAGTGTGAATAATGGTATCAGTCTACAGCAGCTCTACAGGGCATGCGAGACCTTCGCATGCATACTAGGAAGAAACAGTAATGATATGCGAGTCACAGAGACCGCACTATGTTTTCACTGTGGCTAAAACTGCTCTTCACGAATCCTTTTGTGACTATCAATAACAGTAAGGCACTCCAATAAACTAGGAAAATAACATTAGATCTGCCCGCAATTATTGTAGAAACTTGACCCGAACTGCCCACTCAACTGATCAAATTGCTTTGTTCTCGAAGCCTACTATCGCTCCATCCTAATTGCTGATCGAGCTATTATTACAGCGGTCACGCTACTGCTGCATAGCATTAAATCATAGTGATGTACCTATCCGAGGTGCCACTTAAACTTCGCTATGAACGCAAAAAATATGAGCAAGAAGTAGTAATTATAGCTCTCGATGTAGACCACTGATCAAATGCGATCTGTTACACATGATTTTGTTTTTATGTTCATTGAACTTGCAGATTAGGTGATCTATCAAACTGAGACTATAGTCATGGCTTATGTTCAGGTTACTATATATCTTGTTCTTCAAGCCGGTTTGCTATATCTTGGCTGCTGATGGCGAAGTTCTAAGTTTGTCTACAGGTACCTAAAACTTAATAAGATAGTTTAGTATCCACATTCCACACTTGCATTGGTCTAGTGGTCACAAGCCTTACGGCTGATCATGAGATCAGAGGTTGAATTTCTAGGATGGAAGAAGTATTATCGAAAATTTCTCATTAAAAGTCTGGAGTTTGGATTTTAACACGGTTAATGACAATAGGCTCGCCCCCTTTTGCTTGGAACTGAAGCATATCATGAATGTGTACACCTACCTCTGCATAATAAAGCCATTCGGGAATGCAAATTAAGTGTGACGATATGTGTATCCATCCCTCTCTTTATTTTTCTCTATTAATAAATACTTTCTGTCTAGTGTGTTGCTAATGATAAGTTAATTCACAGTTTTTCAACAGTAGTAGAGGCCAACTCGAGAGAGAATCTATAAGAAAACTCTCGTGTGTCAGTAGTAAGAGAGGATAAAGTGGCCACCAAGTAATATGAAATGACGTACCATGAACATGAAATGCGAAGAAAAAGCTAGCCATGTTTATGCTGTCATAGCTTTGCTACTCGTAGATTGATTGATTTAAGATTCAGCACAAAGCGCGAGGTTCTATATCATGCAGCTAAATCTGGATGTGTGTGATAAGAGTAAGGAATGAATACATCGTTCTTAATCATTCTTGCAACTGAAACGATAGTGTATCTTACACACGCCCGCCATTGCCACGCAAATGAGCTGAAACGGACGTGACGTCACGATACTGGCTACCAATCGCAGCTGCTATCTGCAGATACATTACAATCTTTTTCGTGCAGCTCTAGCGTTATCTGCTGATCTATGGCGGAGATACGCCGCTGAATTAACGTGAGGGCTTGAACTCATTACTCCATGCACTGGTTAAGAGCACGTAGCTCTTGCACCCATGTTATGGCAAGATTGAGGCAATAAATCAGAAGAAATGCTATAAAATTCCCATTTAGTTTTGACTTTGCAAGAATTGAATTCATGCTTGAAAGCCTCTGTCAAAGTGTCTGAAAAGTCCCTTCAGGTCATTCAAACATTCCATCACAATCCACATTCGTTGGTCTACCATATTATATACTAGTGGGAACTATGAAACATGTAGAACGTTAAATTCCAACTAAATCATAAGCTTATAAGCCTTAAAGCCTGTCTTAATAAACTTATAAAATGCCGCAGCATAACTTGCGAATCCACTTAGAGCACTTAGAGCTTGCATACGAATCAATAACAAAAATCATTAGCGACTAATTGTATCCCATAAAGTAGATAGCATCAGTTGCTAATGTTACGAACAAATACAGTTACAACAATAGCAATATTTATGAGCTGTTGGAGCAATAAATTGGCTCATTGTGTTCGCGGACACGTTGCGATACAGCCTCCTTGTTACGCGCTATCGCCGCATCTGCACTCCTGCACCAATCACGGACGAGTTCCTTAAGATGAGTACACGAGTGGAAAGTGTCGTGCTGGACATATTGGGAGATGTTTTATCACCATTCCCGTGACCTTATCATAATTTATTTGGTGCAGAACAGAAAAAAAAAGTTCTCTCATTCTTTGTTGTCGAAGTCGTCATCTCTCGTCATGAGTTAACCCTGTTTCTAAATATATAATCTTTCGCACAGCCCATCCGTCATTTGTCTTCCGCATTGGGAGATGTTTCTACTGTTTCAAGAAATGATATTGACAGATGTCTGTTAAACGGAAGATGATGAATGATTATGATCATAGGTATCATATATCTCTGGAGGAAGTTTTGGTAGAAGAGCATTTGCTGACATATGCAAATTTGACATTTCTTTCAGATAGCCGTGTGCCGTGACGGGTCATCATGTGCAGTTGCCCTAACGTCCGTGGCGTGTTTCGGACGTGTGAAACCGCATTATCGCACATCGCGCGCGTGTACCAATCAGAGCAGAGTATCTCGCCGTCAGTCGCGCCGGACAAACGACGCGTCAGCACGCTACCGACCTGCACCCGCACCGTCAGATGGACATACAGGACATCGATATGATGGTACTTATTGACTTAATATGGTAAAGCAACTTATGAAGTTCTTCATAGTAAGAGGCCAACTCGGATATACACGGTGTTGGCCGGACAAAATAGCCCGGTTGAGGAACTGGGCAACTTTCATAAATTGGAGAGACACCTGAAAAAACAGATGAAATGATAAGTGTGCCACTTCTTAGGATATGGTGAGTTAATCCACCATGTTCTTTTAATCAACTGCAAACGATCCCACGTACTGCTGGAACACGGGCCTCATCTTTGTAAGAGGGACTAGGCTGTAATCAACCACGCGGAACCAGACCAGAGTGGTAGAAATCGCTTATCTTCGATTTTTTTATTCTAGGACATGCCGCTTCATCACTATATTTTCTTTCATCGTGTTCAGCAGAAGTGATCATTATAATAATAACAGCGCGGCAGCGTGAACTTCCGACATTAACTGAATTAAAAGCAGTTTTGCCATCTAAATATTAAAGTAACTCGACAGTTTTATAATAGCATCCCGTGCAGCATATTCGTAAAGGGAGTAAAAATATAGAAGATATAAAAGTAATTTATCCACGTATCACGGCGCTGTCCATCGATTTATCCCTATTAATCAGCATAAACATAGAGGCTGCGGCCACAGCACAGTTCTACAGACAGAAGGTGAACTGCTATCTATTTAAGTTAAAAACTGAGTTAGAAATGGCGAAACGAAAATTCTTCATAATTATGTAATGTTTCCGAAAATGATATTTTAACAAAATAATTAGAAGCAGATGATGCTAATGATCCTATAAGTAATTCCAGATCATCAAGGATGATGTTTTGGGCCCACGAATCATTAAATACCAAACAAAATTGCTACCAACTGATCAGTGGCTTGAAGATTTTTCCAGCCCAGAAAACACGGACACGATAAAGGGGCTATTTCACCCCGTTGTGGCTGTGGATTATCGAAAGGATAACGCGGCTCCGACACAAGGGCGAAGAAGGAACATGGGTTTGGTTTTTAGTCAGTAGAATTCTGACACTCCCCTTCGCTCTGCCCAAGAGCGGGGGGGGGGGGGGGGGGGGTTATTCGATGATTTTCCACCCACCAAAAAAAAAAGGGACTATTTCACGGAACTAGTCTACAGAAGTCAGAGACTCATTGAAATGTGTGTGCATGTACAATTGTACATTATATACCTTTGCTTACCCACAGTGATTACAGACATGATGATATATTATGTGATGTAAGTCATAAAGCTTGTTCACTGATCCTTCTGCTGGCACCCTCGTAGCGCGCTAGGTCGTGCTCCGGCCGCGGTGCGCGCGCGCAGACCACGTCACGCGCCGCCATTGCGCCGATAATTTATGAACGACGCCACTTTTTCATTGTGCGCGCTGCCAGTTGCTAGCCCAGCCGTGAGTTGTCTGTACAGGGGCTAGATCTTGCGGGAATAGCAGGATTGTCGGTGGAAAATTATCTAGATAAACTGTAGGGAGGTACTTGGAATTTAGTGGGATTTAACTCTCTAAATTGTATTTTTCTTCGTCATATTTAGTGATACCTACCATCGCTCTAGTAGTAGTCACATCTACAACTAACTATTTCTGACATAATATTCTGCTCCCTTTATCCCAAGAACACCGCCACCGAGGGCAATGTCTATGTCTGTTACATAATCTTTCGTGTCATCAGCATGAAAGATAGAGAATATAGTCAAATGATAAGTCACACAAATAACAGGAGTTGAATGATGGAGAATAGGATGGGAGTGGCTTAGTGCTCTCATGAGATGAGACTATAGAGAAGTTTTAAAGAAGAAGAGTTTGTGGTCACCCAGAAAAAATTGAATGCATGCTGAGCAGGCTGACAATAGCACACAAAACACTCTCAAAAACTATGTAACTTTTTCTAACTTTCTCAAAAATCTACAAATAAAATACAGTATAATCGAACTGGGTTTTGCTAAAGAATGTCCCATGTTCCAATCTAACCTAGATGAGTAGGCCACCCTACGAGCGGGACGTGCGCGAGCCGGCAGAGGTCGCTCGGCTGCAATCTATCTGTCACGCTGCGCCTGCGCCCGCCATGCTCCCACCGCTCCCATCGCTCCCACCGCTCCCATCGCTCGCTCCGCTCTCTGACAAGTAGCGAGACAACTACTTACAGGTCCTTACTCCTGATCGCTCTTGTACGGTTTTGTGTTTGCGGAGAATTCAACAATATTGTGCGCAAGAGTTCAGACCGCCTTGTTGCCTGAAAGTAGCATGGCTGGGGTCGGCAGAGCGCGCGGCGGGAGCATGCCGCAGCTTACTCAACTCATGTCTTCCCAAAATATATCCCTATTTGAACTATTTCTTGGAGTAATAACAAAGGATACCGGTCTCTAGGGTTACAGTTAGAAAAGTATTGTCATTAGTAGCCACACCTACTGTTGCTGAACATACCTGCCTATAACTGATGCCTACGAGTAACTCGACGGTTGCTCATAAACACAGTTTCTGTTAACGAACTTTTGCGTTTTTATTACCAAGAAGTTAAAATACAACTTTAAAATACAGTGTAAAATAAACTCCCTAGCAAATCAGTAATTACAACAGCGTATACGACGAACAATACCAAGGTCCACCACTCCCACTTCAGTTTATAATTTTGCCAGCATCCAAATAGCTGCAAGTTAAAGTGAAGTGTTTTAAACACTATGATTCATGCGCCAACTGTTTAAATCGCGTTGCCTTCGATAATTTGTAGTTTATCTTTTGTTGTGTTGTTCGCATCAACTCTGCGAGACACGCAACGGGGCAAAGCACTCTACGTACCCACTGCACACTGGAGAGAGTAGCCTGATGTTTTCTTTTCTTATTTTGCAAGCAAACAGACTTCAATATGAATTATATGTGTTATGAGTTTATGACTGCACCTGCAGGTTTTACTGGGTTTGATTTTAATTTAAATTGTTGCGAAGAATTACTTGATACGATCATTTCATGCAGGTTTGCACTTTGTTCCCTGATATTATTTTGTTGATCAAATTACAATTCAGAAAATATTACTTAAATTGTAGTACCTACTTCCTCCCAAGATTTGTCATGAAACCAAAATCATAAGACAAGTGATGACCTGTTAAACTGTCAAGCGTAACATCTTCACAAAATTAACAATTTTATTTCCCAAATCATCAACAATGCCCAAATATTCTAACCCCACATTAGGTTCACCCGCTCCCATCGCGTCCCATTGAAGGCATCGCATTGATGTCAGACAGAGCGATCAAAGTGAACGGTGCGTGGGCGCAAGCGTCGGTACATCGTTACGTGGCCCATCGTGTAAACGACCACTATTATATTAACATAAATATGAAGCCCGAGAGGATTGGATCATCTTATTTGTCGGGGGATCCTTACTGATGAAATACACAAAATAGAGGTGAGTTTGTTTGTTTGTATCGTGTCCGAGGTAACAAACAAACCGTATACATATTTTGTATACTCCAGTTACTAACGATTTCTTAAAACCTAAGAGTAGAAAAACTTATCCCTACTAATATTATAAAGAAGAAAACTTTGTTTGGTTGTAATGAATAGGCTTAAAAACTGCTGGACCGTTTTTAAAAATTCTTTCACCTTTCGAAAGCTACATTATCCACGAGTTACATAGGCTACATTTTATTCCTGTATTCCCACGGGAACGGGAACAACGCGGGTAAAACCGCGGGACGTCCGCTAGTTGTAGATGAAGAGAAAAAAAACATTATAGACAAACGTTGCCAAAACCTTGAAAACACATAAATGTAAGAATAAAAGAATTACAAAAAATATAAAAAATAAGAACAAAGACTGAAACAAATTCCAATCAGTAAAGAAGAAAATGAGTGCACAGGACCCAAGTTTCACCTATAATGTTACTTGACAAAGCAGCTCTTTTTCACGAAAAAACATAGACAAACCTGCGGGTCAAGCTAATAACAACTGGTCGATACGAAGTCATAACAAGCAGTAATCTATGTAGGATATCGACGCGGCCATAACGTGGGCAATCGTCAATAATAGCCGATACAGTGAGACGTTAGCCGGGATAGCCACGCAACGACGTGAAAGTTACTTCTATTCATTATGATATGGGTTATGATGACCAATAAGGCAGGCTGTAGGGTCTATACGATTTTGATCCGTGTGTAGTTGTGGCAAGGAGATGCCGTGATATAGTAGTTATTATGAAGTCATGTAGTATTTTGTAACTTTTAGCTTAACGTTTTGATAGAGACTCTAGTGCTAGTGCTGATCATAATAATTAAGAAGTAAGCTACACCCTCTTTCCAGTTTAGTAGGTATGGTATTGCAATGGTAAAACTAATCTTGTGAGATATTCACACATTACACCTCATTCTTGGAAAGGATCGAATCTGTCCAGAGGTGTCAGATCCATGATGTCATTGAAACTCATTGCTAACTAATTAAGGATCTATGTGATTACAAGAAAATAATTTTCCTACTGAAACTAATTTTCCTTACTGCAACTGACTTCTCTGGTAGCTTATGGTGCGTACCGTATGCAGTAAAACCGGCTACCATCGGGTATTTCGTTCCGTTTAATTGCAAATATCCCTGGTAATGTCCCATGTGGTAGTGGTGCCGTGTCCTCTGACCGCGGCTATGTAAATGCAGCGCTGAGCGGCGCGAGAGCACGACGCGCCACACTTCGTTAATTACACTGCGCCGCGCCGGCGCAACCGACCGCCAGATACACACACTAGCTTTGTGCACAGTATCCTTGCTATATTCAATTGAATTTAAATTCATAGTAAATAAAGAACTTTTTAGTTAAATAAATTATCTTTCCTTGTAGTGACATGAGCATTTCAAGTTCAAAATTATCTTTACTAGCCCGTGTCATCCCAATGGGAAAGGCCGCTCAGAGAGGTGGAAGGAGGTTCCTTCCAGGAGTTCCACTTCTGTCTATCCAGACGTGACAAAGCCCAAATCTTCCTTAATGGGGAGTCCAGCTCATCCCACCATCATCATCAGCCTATAATGTTCCCACTGCAGGGACTCAGACCTCCTCTCTAGGACATGGATGGGCTATAATATAAATAAGACATGCCGGTTTCCTCGTGATGTTTTCCATCACCGTTTTGAGAGCTGTGGTTTTAAAGTAAATTACACAAAGTTATGCGCTTGACTGGGTTCGAACCCACGACTCACTGTTCGTAAATCGGGGCCGCCACCACTGTGGCAAACACAAGGCTCAAAATAAATAACATTGTAAAAATCATTATTGTAACCGCATAGGTCCATGCAGCAAGCTTAAAAAATAATGACACGAAGAGACTTGGCGGCAAATATCTCAATTTCAGAGACAAATTTTGAACCGTGATGGATCCATCACATCTATGTCAATTTAACCAAACTATCAGTGACGGTCTATTTTAGATTGAATTAATTAAAATCCTTAATCTTAAGCTAATTAATAGGTGCCTGTCGCGTCCCTCCTTGCTCTTCCTTATCACATCACAGTTATATCAGTGCCCAGTGCCCACGATAGGGACCTCCCGCGTCACCCAGCCGTCATTACGGACGCATCGATCGCTTCTAATTAAAATGTAAATGAGCTTCATTGAGCTCCACCGTCATGTCGCCGGACTCGCCGGCCCCAGTCTCTATTACCTGCCCATACTTATTTATTACTTATCATCCACAATTGTTAGGGACCTAACTAAGGACTAGATTTAAAACGCAGTGGACTGTAATTTACGATATGTATAATCCAAAATAGGTACAATAAAATGAATTAAAATGGTTTGTGGAGCTCACTTTTTGGACAGCTGTAAGCCACTGTTCCAAAAACTTAAAATTCTACCTTTGCCATGTTTATATATTTTTGAAATATGTATTTTTGTAAAGAAAAATTATAATTTATTTGAACCTAGCACTGACAGACCAAATAACCGAAAACGGCATAAAGATAAACTTCGGCTGCCGCCAATAAAACTAAAACTATTTAAGAAAAATGTGTACTGTATGTCGATTTTAATCTACAATCATTTGCCAAATAATCTTCAAGAATTATCGATGACGATGTTTAGAAAAATACTTTTCAAACTGTTACTATTTAAAAGATATTACTCTGTTAAAGAATATTTAGATGACAAGTCAATAGAACCTGTAAATTGCAAGCTAGATTAATCGACTTCGCTCCTATTTCCTATTGTAAGAAATTTGCACGCCATGTCATGGCAGGATATGCTGAAACAAATCTACTGTAACATCCATAATGTACCATATTCTAGCAAATAAAATATTTTGATTTGATTTGATTTGATTTGATTTGGTAAACAAAGAAATATGCGCGCGCGTCGTCTAGGGAGATCGGTAGCGAAGTGGGCCGGGGGCCCGCGTCCCGCACGTCGCGCGCCGCACCTCTCTCCGCCACCCGCCTCCGCCCGCCGCCATCCGACAGCAGCCGAACACCGCCGAGTGGTCGAAGGTGCCCGAACATCCTCCCCGGGTTGAAGGATTCAAGAGAGAGGAAGTGGGCAGACGTTGTTGTACGCCCGCAGCACCGTTCCTTTCTTCGTCTTCAGCTCCACCACCCGTGCAGCCCCGTCGCAGCCAGGGAAGACCTTGATGACCCGTCCCAGTGGCCACACCAAGGGCGGTTGGCCTTTCTCTTTAATGAGCGCTAGCGCTCCCGCTGAGAGTTGGCCGGTTGACGCTGTCCATTTTGTCTTTTGCTGGAGCAGAGAAACGTATTCTATATGAAACCTGTTCCAAAAATGTTGTTTGATCTGCTCCACTCTTTGGTAGCGTTCCAGTCGCCCGATGTTGTGATCAGTCACCTGTGGATGCGGAACGGATATAAGTGGTCGTCCAATTATGAAATGTCCAGGGGTGAGGACGGATAAATCTAGAGGATCAGTGGAAAGAGGGGTAAGAGGACGGGAATTTAAAACGGCCTCTATTTGAGTCAAACACGTGGCCATTTCCTCGTATGTAAAATGTGTTAGGCCTAAAAGTCTCTTCAGATGATGCTTGGTGGATTTGACAGCGGCTTCAGCAATGCCGTTGAAGTGGGGGGAGTATGGAGGCGCAAAAGAAAATGTAATGCCTTGTTGAGCAACTTCAGACACGAGATTAGAGTCTTGTAAAAACTTACGTAGCTCATTGCAAGTACCTACGAAATTTGTCCCATTATCGGACAAGATGCTTTCGGGTTTACCACGACGAGCCACGAAACGGTTCAAAGCAGCCATGTAGGCTTCCTTCGTGAGGTCTGTAACAAGCTCGATGTGAACAGCTTTAATGGCAAGGCAAACAAAAATGCATAGGTACGCCTTTATAAGCCTACACCCTCGCCCTTTGCGATCAGCAATCAGCACTGGCCCAGCATAATCCACACTACAATTTAGAAATGGGTGTTCTAAATATGTCCTTGAAGAGGGCAACTGACCCATTGTAGGTTGCACAGTTTGACACTTGTGTCTAAAACATTTAATGCATTTTTTAAAGATGCTTTTGGAAAGATTCCTACCCCCAAGAGGCCAATACATTTGACGTATGTTTGCCAAGAGCAGCTGGGGGCCGGCGTGTAAGCAGTCGAGATGATATTTTTGAAATATTATTTTAGTTATATGGTGCTTACCGCATAACAATACCGGGTGCTTGACATTATAATCATAAGGTGAGTTGTCAAGCCTTCCGCCCACGCGTATGAGACCATTGGTATCTGTAAAGGGACTCAAAGAAATAAGCCTATTTTTTCTTGGTAAGGACTTTCCTGATTCCAGTAAATGATACTCATTAGGAAACATATCTATTTGAGCGTGACGTAAAATGAAATTATTGGAATGTGTAAGTTCTTCACTTGAAAGGGAACCACGAATTTTATTATGTGTATGTTTTAAATTGTAGATGAATCTTAGTATGTAAGCAACGACTCTCTGTAAGCGATTATAATTAGAATATTTGTGAATGAGTGATTTAATGAGTGAATGATTATTATTTTTATGTGACAAATGATTTACAGTTAAATTATTGCATGATTGATGATGAGATGATTGATCAGAAAAGTGTGATGACACAACTTCCGGTAGATCTTGTTTCAAGTTTTCATTAGGCATTTTTGGCCAATTAGATTCATCATTTAACAAAAATTCAGGACCTGACCACCATAAGGAACACTCGCTGATAAGGTCAGCCTTCAGCCCGCGAGAAACAAGATCCGCTGGATTTTTCTTCGACGGCACGTAGCTCCACGTGTGCCCTGTAGTGCATTCTTGTATTTCATTGATGCGATTTCGGACAAAAGGTTTTAATAAATTAGGTGCCATGGAAAGCCAACTCAACACTATTGTCGAATCGCACCAAAAATAGCATTTACTAACGGGTTTGGTGAAGGAATTCCGTACATTAAGAAACAGTCTTGCTCCCAATAAAGCTCCACATAACTCTTCGATGAATGCAATAATATATCTTTCCTTAAATGCAGGATCACGTTGGAAACGACGTTCCAAAGATAATATTCGACGTCTAGTCATTTCATATGACTCGCCTAAATCACTGGGATCATTTTTAAGAGGCATTGTAACTATGAATTGCCCGTTTTGATCACGCACAGTGTTAACACGAAAACTTTCTTCGCAAGCTCGTTCTTCCCGTGACAAGGAATGCTCAGAAGAAACGGATTCGAGCTCCCTAAACTTAGTTAGGCTATTATTTAAGTCGTTCATGGAAAAATTACAAAAATGTGAATGAATATTTTTGGATGGACGTTTTAAAAGAGCCACAGAGCCTGATACTATCCATCCAAGCTTTGTCTCATGCAACTTGGGCTGGTTTTTGCCTAAATTTATAGATGCATTGCCTAAAATATTCCAAAATACTTCAGCACCAACTAGTATGTCAATCTCTGATGGGACATTAAATGACGGATCGGCCAGATTTAAATCTAACGGTATGGGAATCCTACTTATGTCGACAAAAGTAGACGGCAGTAATTTGGTTATTGTGGGCAAAATGAAGCAATTTATATCCGTCTTATAACTGCCGCTGTACGATTCAATAGTTAGGTTGCAAGACTGTGTACTTAATGTAGTGTGACTGTTAATACCTGTCACCGTGGAACTCGTGCTACGTCGAGGAAGTCCTAGCTTATCGCTTAGTTTCTGCGTAATAAAATTTGCTGTGCTACCATTATCGAGCAGGATCCTGGCGTCGCTCCTGATGCCTCGGTGGTTCACCACTCTCACCAACGCTGTGGACAGTAAAATATGAGAGGTAGTATGTTGTGACCGAGCTTCACTAGACAAAGAGATATTATTTTCTGTGGTGCCATTGTGTGGAGCGGCACCTCCAGAAGCGTCAGTGGGCAATGCTACACTATTGGGCAAAGGAACTTGGATCTGAGTAGACTGCTCCACATGTAAAAGGGTGTTGTGTCTACCTTGACAGTATTTACAACGAGCTAATCTACATCGTTTCGTTAAATGACCACTACGCAAACAGTTGTAGCAAACTTTAAATTCCTTGACCTTTTGTATACGTTGTTCTACATTTAATTTCCGGAACTCTTCACAAGTGTACAATAGATGATTTTGTTTGCACAATGGGCACTTTGCCTCATATTTAGGTTTGGAATTGTTGTCAGGTTGTTTGGCTGCTACTACTAATGATTTGTGTCCCGCTTGATTCCCATGAGTGTTAGTACTATTTTCTACGCTAAATGTACCCCTGTTATGTTCTAATGTTTCCAATAAATCTGCTTTTTTACTAATAAATGAACAAAATTGTGAAACTTTTGGTTTTGTTGATACGGTATTACGATGAGCTTCCCATTCCCTGCTAGTGACTGGATCTAGTTTACTTGCCATATTATAAATAATTAATGTATCCCAACTGTCCGTGGGCTCGTCCATTAAATGCAGAGCTCGGAGATTTTTATTAATGAGATCAGTTAAACGACGCAAAGAAGTGGATGATTCTTGTGTAATACATTCTACGCTATGTAAGGCCTTAAGATGGGTATCTACTAAAAGTCTACTATTATCAAAGCGGTCGCATAGTAACTTCCACGCCATTTGATAATTATCACCTTTAAAATCAATATTTTTTATTATTTCCAAAGCATCGCCTTCAAGCGACGCCCGGAGGTAGTGGAACTTACTAATGGCATCTATGCAGCTACTATTATGGATTAGTGACAAATATGTATCTCTATACTCAAGCCAGTACTGATAACCACCATTAAAATTAGGCAAATCTATTTTAGGTAAGCGTATAAAGTTACGTTGTTGGAACGATTCACCTGTATGTTTGTTCACCGAGCCTGTTACAGACCCGAACTCATCGTTGTCGTCTTTGGCAAGCAGACTGTTCGCCTGCGCTACGAGTGCGTGGTAACGGTCTTCGAACTTTGCCCTCTCTGAGTACGCCTCGTCAGGATCATCCGAAAGCACCTCGATTTCCATCTGTAAATTATTAAATTCATCGTATGTAGCTTCAAATTTTTTAAAACGGCTCTCCAACTCCAAGCGTTGAATGTCGGAAATAAGCTTGCAGCTGAGAAGCACATTCATGTAGTTGGTGAAATTCGTGAGCTTTGCTTTAATGGCGCTTCGCTTTCTCAACAATACGTCTAAAGAGGCCATAGCGTTCAATCAATAAAAAATATTAACACTAATTGATTATGAGTAGCAAAAGTTTCGTAAAGAAGGTTGGCAGTTAAGTTAAACTAAACACAAAGTGAATGAATACCCGCGTGACCTTGATAAGTGTCACCGGTCAACGACCGCTCAGCTGTTACGCACACAGCTGATCATGCACCCGAATAACGGTACACAGGCTTAACAACTTAGCAGTGCACAAGCGCGTAAGCGTAAGCAGTGGAATGAAAGAGATAAGAGAATAATGTTGATACGTATTGACTCAAATATGAACGTGAAAACGGATAATAATTTGAATTTTACGGAATATAAACACTAAATGTCTGTTTGAAAAGGCAGAAAATGATATAGAAGGAATATAATTGGAACAAACTCACAAATACCGAATCCTTATTCACAAGAAAACTGTTTTGAAATTCTTCCAAGCGATGACTCGGCGTAAATCGTCTAATCCAGTCGATGTAATAAGCGCCGGCGTCGTTATCAAGACTTGTTGAAATATAGTTTAGTCCAGTTCCTGTTCTTCCTTTGTTCAATCGACTTCGGAAAAAACCGTTGCTCCGGTGACGCAGCGAATTCAATTTTCAAGTCCAAAGTTCACCAACGTCGTAATGCCAGTTGTCGCCGAAATTGGTTCCACCAAAACGCGACTATAAAGAGGCTCGTAGGACCATTTGTTAGGGACCTAACTAAGGACTAGATTTAAAACGCAGTGGACTGTAATTTACGATATGTATAATCCAAAATAGGTACAATAAAATGAATTAAAATGGTTGGTAAACAAAGAAATATGCGCGCGCGTCGTCTAGGGAGATCGGTAGCGAAGTGGGCCGGGGGCCCGCGTCCCGCACGTCGCGCGCCGCACCTCTCTCCGCCACCCGCCTCCGCCCGCCGCCATCCGACAGCAGCCGAACACCGCCGAGTGGTCGAAGGTGCCCGAACAACAATTAAAATGTCCACGATTCGATCCGGTGACTCTCAACTTTTACAATAAAGTATCAAATTAGATTAGATTATTTTAAAATGAGCTTTTTATCGTGGCTCATGTGCGTCTGTGTAGGTGCCAGATTTTAATGATAATAAAATTGAGATGATTTTCGATGTTTTTGATACAGTTCGACTATATTAGAATTTAGATTATTGAGGTATTTTGATGTTGAAAGTCACGATTATTGTGTAAGCTTACTCTATCGTTATGATTTGTTCATTAAATTAATTTCAGATTAGTTCAGATAATGTCGAAATGAAGAAAACAGCCTGTGGTATGTGGTACCGAAGACGTAAAATTTTCTTATTCCCATTTTGAAGAAGTAAGAAAAATAATGCCTATATACTCTCAAAATATGCCTTTAGCTCACAAAATCTTTCTGTGTAGGAAATTGAACTATCCTCTGTCAAGCTAGACCACACAGAACGTGTACCATCCAACTAATAACCAATAAAAGCCATTAGGTGGGACATGCAGGTTCCGTACAAGACGCCACCAGCCTAATTAGCGCGGCATGTAGTGCAGCGTCGCGGAAGTGGCCGATGTTTGCCGAGCGTTACCGAGCGCGACACGACGGGACGGGCCAGAGTCATGGACGCCATTACAATGATGTACGGGACCAGGGAATGAAACAGGTCCCGTAGTTATTTCGGATTCTGTAATTAAATGTAAAAGCCAGAACTGTTCAGTTGTTTTTCATTATTCATACCTACTCTGAAAGTAGGTCATAACATGCTTGCGGAGTGGGTTGAAAGTTCTACTTTTCAGCCCTAGGGATTCAAGAATCGCTTTCTACTGACAGCTGTCAAATTATTTGATGTAATTAGGAGCAAGCCTATTGCCATCAACAAATTTAATTAGGAGCAACCCTATTGCCACCAACTGATGTGATTAGGTGCATGCCCATTGCCATCAACTGATGTAATGAGGAGCAAGCCTATTACCATCAACCGATGTAATTAGGAGCAATCCTATTGCCATCAACCGATGTAATTAGGAGCAAGCCTATTGCTATCCACCGATTAGATATAACCGATTTTTTTGTCAATTGGTTTTGTCCTGTGTGAAACTAATAAATACTTTTTCTTTCTTCTTTCTTTCGATTTAGGTAATTGGGTGCAAGCCTATTCCCATCAACTTTCCTTGTATTCGTAATGAAAAGCACAGTGTTTACCTCGGGTTAAAGACTTATTTTTTAAGTTAAAGACTTACGCCCGAATACTCGAACGTCACTCAATTATAAGTAGCCCTCAAAACTCGTGCTATCTCTGTCACTCTGCGTTAAAGTAACTAAAGTCAGCACGAGATTTAAGTGCAACTTAAAATTGAGTGACGTTCGAGTATTCGGGCGTTAGTCCCTCGAACTATTACGCCCTCGCTGCGCTCAGGTGCCAAACCCCGCCTCGGGGACTAAATAAGTTACTTTCACCCCTAAGGTAACAATGTACTATTGTTAAATTGTAGGTAGTGACTGTGACTCTGGGGGGCAAGTCACATTTAGATTAATAAATTGCTAAGAAGAGGCAAGACGTTTAAACATATATTTACGCCTGAATTCTCCAATGGGTTAGGCAGACAGACTGACAGACACGCATATAGAAGGGACATCCACAGAACCTCACGTCGCAGTCCCTGCACAGTGCACATCTACAGCCGTGTGTGCGACAGTTCACTATTTGGTATGTTTCATAACAACTTTGTAAAAACACAAAGACGAAACTGTAATCAGAGGCCGATGTTTCCGTTCCACTGAAAGCTCTTCTCATCACTTCCACAATATTTTCTAAACAAATTGGTAAGCTAAATTGTAAGAAAATAATGCCACAATATCTATGGTATGGATAGGTACCTCCGATTAATAACATCTACTTATTCCAGCACTTAGGTACAGCAACACCGTGGACCGCGCACGACACGAACGGTCCTCCACATAATGCTGCTGATACTCGACACATTACTTATGCAGGAGTTCATAAAGTTGGCTAACGAGAGCTAACGGCACTGGCGGCGCGGACTAATGAGCGCCGTGTCGGATGCGTGCCGCGCCGCGCAGTGTCGTGCCGCGTCCTGTGCCGTCACGACGACCGGCGTGTTTCACGTAATAGCAACACTGCCTGGACCAATTTATAAGTAGTGTTATCATTTTGTTAAGAAGTGGAAATTGACTATCCATAATCAATACGTAAATCATCATAGTACCTACATAATTATATCCAATTATCCATGTCCGAGTACGCGACGATCTTCAAATAGGCGGCTTGGGCGGTTTGGATGCGGAAGGCGGGGTGGACAGCACAGACCTGCAAATGATTGCCTCCAATGTTCTCCAGATAAGAGAACAACTTATAAGTACCTAGACTACGTGTTCCCAATACTGTTGAAAAAGGGTTCCTTCACTGTTATAATTATAGTTGGCGTACCTATAATCCTGTGAAAACGTGAAAGCTGTCCGGGGTACAATTTACTTTTGATTGGCCGTCGCGCCGCCGTCGTGTGAAATAATGAGAGCGTGACGATCGAGCTGATGCCATCAATACATCGACACATTTCAGCATCGCATGTCACACGCGAACAGCGCCAGTGACAAGGCGACAGCACGGGCAGGGCACAGGGCAAGGGGCAACGGCCGCACCTACCTACTGCTTGCACAATGCACATAGCCAAAGAACTTATTAAAAACATGACAAAATCTATATATCTATATCTATATATATGACGACGGTAGGTCAACTATTTCGGGTTCATCGTTGTCAGATTCAAAGTTCAGCATGGCGGAGGTACAAAATAATAGTCTCAACACTGATTACAACCGCCTATTTATTTACTTCCGATAACAAATTAACAAAATCTCAAACGATCAAGCCGATGGAAATAGATTAAAGTACGGAAACGCGGTAAGTTCGATACAGGCGGCAGCACAACCGTTCGCGCTCGTGTCTCACCAAAAAAGTAACGTCCCTCAAGTCAAATGCGTCTAACGTCAACGTCAACCGACCACTCACAACTGACATTTGACATGACAACTGACAGCTGTCACCTGTCAACCGAAAACTGAGGGTGCGTTTAAGATGGCCGGCGAAATTTTCGCCGGATAAAAATTAAACTAGCGAGGGTTCGCTGAACGGAGTCATAGGTTTATGTCAATTTTATCTGTCAAATTCAATTGACAGCTCAGCTTGTCAAACAAGTAGTAAACAATCTAGATTTTAGTCTCGATTTTGCTTGTGATCTCGAAATTAATAGTCAGTAAAAATGGGCCGGAACATGAGGAATCAATTTGCCGATATAATATTTGTATACAGTATTTTATAATATTACATTTCTACAACAATTTGTATTATTACTTCATCCATGATAATCCACAAATAAAATTGACGGAGAGTTGGAGACGTTTAGTACTCGTTTCAGAAATATTCGTAAATATGGCGCGATTCTAGCAAATTATACAACAAACATCTCAATGACAATGTCAATCTGACAGCGGGATAAAATTTAGCGAGCTAAAAAGGTCGCTAAAATTTATCCTAGTTAAGCGAAAACTTATACCGGAAGACGGCCGTGAACGGGGCAGATTAAATTTTAGTCGGGTTAATTTTTCGCCTCGCGGTGTGCTTGAACGGGGTGTTTAACGTTTAGTCAGGTTAAATTTTAGCCTGGATAAGCATCTTAAACGCACCCCAGACCAGCCACGCTCTGCATCGACCTCACCCAAGCTCACTGCTTGACGTTTCCGACTTTAACGATGATAGATCCGAAAAACGATGATAGATGGCGTTATTCTAAATTGTCAACTCTAAATATTGTGCCTCGGTGTTGAATCTGCGAAATATATATTATATATTATATATTATATACATATAATAAAACAGTAAAAAAACTGTGTCTGTACATTGATTATATTAAAAAAAAAATAATTGAGGGGGGTTTAGAAACAGTAATAGAGCACGAATCGAAAAAAAAAAGTCTGTCTGTTTGTCTGTTTGTCTGTGTGTCTGTTTGTCTGTTTGTCTGTTTGTTTGTACACGCTAATCTTCGGAACTACTCGACGGATTTGAATGGTTCTTTTTTTGTTGTATAGATATTAAGTCTGGCCAACATATAGGCTATAATTTATCTTGGAAACTTGAATACCTGATGCAGAACCGCAACAGACCAGCTTAACTATAAGAGATACAAAAATGGTACCATAGCAAAAATTGTTCCACGTGATGAGCATTTTCTGCAAAGAGAATAAATTCGAAGATCTGGAACACCTGATGTGGAACTCCAAGAGCCCAGCTACACTATAACATATATAGGAATGACGTCTTAGCAAGAATTGTTCAGCCTGATGAGCACTCTCTGTTGTCGTATAAAGTTTGAAGATCTGGAACAGCTGATGTGGAAATTAAAGCTATCAGTCACTCATCAAAGGGGAATGCCTGAAAAATGCTTGAAATAGACAGAAACTACTAACAGTCCTTAAGAGCGTATGGTACCTCAAACGCGAGTTTTATAATGCGTAAAAGTATATGATTCACTGCAGTAATCAACATCAGAAAAATATATGATATTCTTCAGGATATATGCTAGTGCCATAGTGTTGTGAAAACATAATACAACTTACTTTGCTCGATAGAAAAAAATCGCGAAGATACCTCTAAAAATTTCTTTTAACGAGTAAAAACCATACTAAAATACATGTCATCGTTCTGATTTTTTTGCCAAATAATTCTACAAGCAACAAACTAAAGTCATAGTGTTTTACTTTTTTAGTCCAATCAATAGTTTTTTTGTAAATCGCAAAATACCACCAATTTCGCACTATTCGGCCGCAGCGAAAGACGTAACAACCGCTTTGTAGTGCAAGCTGATTTGAACTTTATTCTAACAGTATTACAAGCGAAGTTTGAACCACCACAAATAGGGTTGCTAATCTGAGGTAGCATACGCTCTTAATTCTATTTAGAATAATCAAGTTTGTATACCTAGGGCGAAAATATAACGATCTTTAAAATATTTAACTTGATATCCGTCCCATTCCTTCTTATTTTATCATGGAGGTCAGTGTTTATTTGACATGAGTAATCGACATTCAGCCAAACAGGAATCGTCAAATGATCTTTAAGGTTGATGTTCACGGTAGGGCGCGAAAATTCAAATTTTCTTACGTTTTTATCGATTTGCAGGCCAGTGCTAGGTTGTATGTTAGTGAAAATATGATTCGCGGGTGTAAGACGTATGCAGTTACAGAATTATAATCATCAAAATCATCATTACAACCCTCCAAGTTCATGTAACTCTCAAGAATGACCTTTTGATGAAATAATCATTCTTGGGAGTTACATGAGCTCGGAGGGTTGTATTAATGATTTTGATGATTATAATTCTGTAACCACATATGTCTTACAGCCGCGAATCAAATGTTCATCAACATACAACCTATCACTGGCCTGCAAATTGCAAAAAACTTAAGAAAATTTGAATTTCGCGGGCTGGTTGAAGGATTCACCTTAACGAACTATTTTATAGAATTATTGCACAGTTATCATTCATTTAATATAATTCGTCCTATTTATACCGTAAATCTAATTAAAATAATATATGCATGTCAATTAATTAAAATCAAATTATTTTCAAAATAGAAAACGTATCGTAGGCTGTATGCATCATAATGTCCTTTGCCTTACTGACACTTTGACATTACTGCATTTAATTTTTTCGATTGTTGATTTGATCGATTCATGGTTTTGCGTTTGCGACTTGAGTTACTAGTATATTGCTTTTTAGGATATTTAACGACGACTTTGGCCATTTTTTAAGGCTTTTGATTTTACTTCTGTACACGTTACCCATTTTTGAACACGGACTTAGATTGAATGCTGTTTTGTTGTATAATTATTGCATATTAATCCTTAACCTTGACTTAACCTATATTTTAGAAAAAAATATTGGAACTGGCTTCTACCTAGTTTTTTGATAATGATTGAATTTGTAATGGATTCCCTACGATTTATAGTGCAATTTGGCGTATATTTCATTGTTGTCCATTTCAAGCATTTTTTTGTGTGGCTGATGGGCAATTCCCTTTCCACGTGAACGAAGTCGCGGGCATCAGCTAGTGTATAATAAAGTTACTATGCTCATCACACATAAATCTTCAAAATCCAATTACTAGAACGGTAGCCGCCTCCCGAGCGAACCGATTCGATACGTTTGTTCATAAATATTCTAACGGTAGCGGGAATCGATTACAATAATTGTTAATCGATAAACTATTCGCTTCATACGTATCGCTCATCAATCCGATTTCACGCCGCGACGCACGGTTAAATACTATAATCGTTGTAATGGATAAAAAACTATTTAATTCGCAATTCGCTAGGGGATCTCGATTACCGGAGGGGAAAAACATTAGATGTAAATTAGAAGCGTGCAACAGATTACCACCCTTATTTCAATTTCCAAAAGGTTGACTTTATATGTGAGGGATTAATTTGTTTTGCAATAAAAACAGTAATAAATAATTGAATGGGATAGTTTAATCCCATTTTGTGACAATAGGCATCCACTTGCGCAGCTGACGTCGTAAAAACCTGCGCCTGATGCGGTATTGTGTGTCGTGAGGGTCGCGGAGGGTCGCGGAGGGTCGCAGGACAATGCTCGACATTTTTTGTGGTTACAATAATGATGTTAGGACAAGTGGGCAATCAGGAGTCTGCGCACGTTTGCACAAATGTTCGTGGAGCTTAGAGAGCTTATCCCGATGGAGCTGATGTCTCTTGCCATGTGAACATGTGCCACGGTACCGATGTCAGCTCGCTATGACCTGAAACGGTTGTTGAATAACTAATGAGCTAAGATTTTCTCTTCGAAGCTCGTTAATTGCGCCGTTCCGGATTCGTCTAGTTTGTCATTAGATATGTTAGATAAGTACTAAGTATTAACACAATATTATGAGGTAGGTACATATTATTATCTACTTATGTGGTTATGTACAAACAAATAAAAAATCCTTTTGCAAACCTATAACCAATACCAATACTTCCCACGACTTTCCTGCAACGACTGTAGATGCAAAAGGATCATTTTATTGATTCAGTAAAACAGCGGCAAATTTAAATAACAGTTTCGCTTACAGAACTATCTTAAAACAAATTAGTTTCCAAATGTGGAGGTTTAGCATAGTGTTAGTGTCCGTACATGGCGGCTTGGTCGGTCGTGACGGCACTGAGCGCGACCTGCCTGCGACCGGGTCGCGCGACCGTGTCGCACCTCACCAGCGCTGCATCGCTTCATTAGCAGCGCTACTTAACGGCCTGGAGCTGCAAATGGCACTGTAAAGTGTCCCTGTTAGCTTTAGATTGTACTGCACTTAGGATGGTTTGTCTTTTGTCGTGCATTTTGTTTTTGTTTGAAAAGCTACGAAAGATAATAGGGTGAGATTACACTGAGGCGAAGTCAAGCGGAGCTAAGACGTAGGAAAGTTGGATACATAGACCGGTACTTCTTCGTAGGTGAAAATACAAGCTCATTTAAAAATTAAATACAATTGAATAGTTCTAGAATCATGATTGTGGGGCACAAAGAGGTCGCACAAGTTCTATTTTCAGGTTGGGAAAAAGAAAACGTCTTTCGACAGCAGTGGACGACAGCGTAGGTTAACTAAAAAAAAGCAAAAAAGTTAATAGTAGGCATGATAAACACGTAGCAATACAACAATAACGCAAATGGGATTAAATAAAATAATCACATAAGTAGAAAGTAAACCGTGGCATATGTGAGTTTGCCCCAAAATGATTTTATCACTTTGTTTGTATTGCGCCAGATCGAGCAGACGGGCGGGCAAGGGAGGCGCAACGTGTTCATTGTTACTAACAGACAAACGTGCCATATGATAATACGATTACGCTATTGAAATATTATTAGGGTTGAATACACATAAAAAAATCCTCGTTGGATAACCCTTTGGGGGCAACTGCAGGCGTTAATTAAAAATACAATCATTCATGTCAAGGAAGATATATATTCGACGAGCGTTATAATTACCTATACATGTGCATAAATCCGACCAATTAAGCAAACTGTTAACGTCATCTTTGTCACAAATTAAGAACTTATAAAATTGTAGTGATTAGGTATCCGCGAGTTAAGCGAATCATCATCATTTCAGCCAAAAGACGTCCACAGCTGGACATACCTACCTAGGCTTACCCCAGGTGTCGCCACATTGACCGGTCTCGTGCGTCTCGCAACCAGCGGGTCCCCCGCAACCTTCACCAGGTCGTCGGTCCACCAAGTGGGAGGCCTTCCAACGCAACGTCTTCCGGTTCGCGGTCGCCATTCCAGAACTTTTCGGCCCCATCGATCGACCATCCGTCCTGCGAGCAATGTGCCCTGCCCATTGCCACTTAAGTCTGGCGATTCTTCGGGCTACGTCGGTAACCTTGGTTCTCATACGGATGTCCTCATTTCTGATCCGATCACGCAAGGAAACTTCGAGCATAGCCCTCTCCATTGCCCTTTGCGACCACGTTTTGGTCCCGTAGGTAGGTATGTAATCACTGGCAACACACACTGGTCTTAGTTTCGTCTGGAGACACTGGGGTAAGTTGGACGAGAAGATAAGAACGCTGCCCAGCAGAGTCTTATTCGACGATTGACCTCTTTCTCGAAGTTAGATCTACCCAACTGGACCGTTTGTCCCAGGTAGACATAATCGTCCACAACTTCGAGCGTAGTGTCCGATCTTGATAGGAGTGGGTGTAACATGGACATTTAACATAACCTTGGTTTTGTCCATGTTCATTTTAAGATTCACTCTTTCGGAAGTTCCACTGAGGTCATCGTACATTGTACTGAGGTCCTCCATGATCTCAGCCCTGACCACTATATCGTCGGTAAACCGAAGGAGTGATGTACTCGCACTGCACCATTAACGTTGATGCCAAGTCCTCTCCAATCCAGAACCTTGAAGACATCCTCCAGTGCGGCGGTGAACAGTTTCGGAGATATGACGTCTCCCTGTCTCACTTCGAGCTGCAGAAGGATTGGTTCCGAGGTCTGGTCCTGAAGTCGGACTGACATGGTGGCGTTTTTGTACAAACACTTCAACACCTCGATGTACCGGTAGTTGATTTGGCACCGTTGTTGGAGAGACTGCATTAGAGTCCAAGTCTCAATCGAATCGTAGTCCATAAAAACGCTAAACAGAGAGACAGGTACTCTTCGGTCTTCTGTATAACCTGCCGCAGCGTATATTATGTGTACCACAGAACAGAAAGAACAATGTGTATGCTACTTGCCCATTTTCAAAACTTTCCGAAAACTTTCCTGGTAACCATCTAATCTAAAACAACATCTAATTTAAAATTGACTGATGGCTTCGTTGTCACTAGTACCATTAACAGTTCCATGATGGAACTACTGATTGTTTTTGACGTGATAACGTCTTATATTCGATGGCCGGCTGCATGAACGAAAAAAGATGACGTCATGAGTCGTTACCTCGCTCTGAGGCGTTCCATAGCAACGGCGTGTTAATTGTCGTTCCATAGCAACGGCGTGTTAATTGTTTGTTTATAGCAATGTAAGTGCTGTATTTTCTTATGACGTTGTCACGTTCAAGTATCGCCAGTAAACCGACTTTACAGACAACCGATTTTTTTTTTATAACTAGTTCCATTTTAAAAGAATCTGAAAATAATGGAACTAAGTAGGTAATGCTCAGTAAATTGCGCAAGTTTGTCCGTTTTCTCTGAATCGTACCTCATAATTTATACAAAATGGTTAATTCAATCAAAGAAACGTACTGTATATTATATACAGGTCAAACACTACCACCTCTAACCCTCCTTTTAAGCTTCGCAGTCGGGAAAAAATAAAACATCACATTATAATCTATTTTCATGATTTAATAGACATGTAGGATTACATATACATATTTTATTTCATCATAAAACTATATTTATGCAATAATTTATTCAGCTAATGTGTTCTAATAGTGACGGTGAACAGACAACAAATAGGTATTACAGGTCGTACAGTCAGGCCGACGTTCTGGGGACCAACTGACTCTACTAAACTAAATGATTCTTTTTATATCTATGGATTATTATCAGATTTATTCTTTCGCCTATAAATCGTATAACAGTTCATAGTTAACTTTAGATATTGTTAACGTATTGCACTCTGTCTAAGGCGGTAACTGTAAGCTTTATATTTGATTGATTGAAGGTGTCCCCAGAAGGTCGGCCGCGCCGTACGGCCACACTCCGACAGATCTCATACTTCATGTTAGCTACAAATAATTAACACAAACTATTACGTACGCCTGTCGCAATGTCGTCTACACTCTGACTGTTAAACAATTCACTAATACATTCGAAACAATCAGATCACAATTTAGAAGTTATAAACACCAAGTTCTTATAATTAAGGGTCAAAGCACCCGTCAGGACGTTTCAATATTCGATTCAAGTTCAGTTTGACTCCACCTTGTATTAGAACATAACATATAACATGGCGGGTTGCTCGCCAGACTGCACCACCACCCTGGGACGTTACAAGTTAGCAGGCTAGCTATTTCAACAACCACAAGCGGTTGCTATCAACATTAAATCAATCAAGTTTTAACTACGAAGCATTATATACACTAACGCCGCTTTGGAATTTCATGAAACATAAAAAGACATAAAGTAACCTAAGCATAATTAACCATTAATCATTATTAACAAGAGATTCAGAAACAATCACGTCGAGTGCAGACGACATTACAACACAATATTACAAACACATTGTTATATTTCCACCAAACTGTTACCTACATCTGTATATACTGGCAAGACAATAAATATGTATGAACAACTAATAGACAACAAAATAAGGGCTTTCAGCCGATTTGTACAAATATTTAACCACTCTTTGGCTATATAACACCTCTGGGAAGCGTAAAATATATTTTATTTTATTTATAAGCATTCCAAAATTAGTAAAAAATAACTTATGGTACTTACGCCGTCAACAATTTACAATCCGTACCAACTAAAATAAGGTGCGACTACATAAAAGGCAATGGCGGACGATAACATGTAAAGTATGATACTTAAAAATATTGTGCAGAAGAATATTGTAAGATTTAAAGTTGAAATCCTTAAATAGTGAACGTAACTTAATGTAAATAAGTGTCTTGAAATATTTATATTACTGGTTCATTTTATTGTCCCCCATTACATTTTGAATCACTCCAGCTTTATACCGTATTTAAATATAAACGTTTTAGTGGGTAAAGATTGCAGATGAGCGGCGCAGAGATAAAATAATGCGCTATGTTTGACACAGTACATATTGGTAGTAAGTAGATCACGGACTGAGTGCTCGCGGTCACCTCACCAGTGTTGCCATCGAAGTTTCAAGCTCCCCACCAGAATCGACCTCTAAAACCACCAGAAATCCACTAAAAAAATCGCACCTTCTTAAAAAATCGCTAAATTTTCCACTAACTTTATTTCTGGCAGATTTTTGGTCTTTACTAAAGGAAATAATATTTTTTTGAAACGTTTATTAAAGCAATAACATGAAAATTACATATAATGTAACAAAATACTTCAACTTCAACTCTCTATTAATTCATGGCTTTTGTGGAAGAACAAAATACTTAATAAAACCTATTTTTTAAAAGAGGTCAATCAAATTATATTATTAAGTTATCTTCAGATGAGTCGTTTCCGTCCGTATCATCATCGTTAATCTCGGACTGATACGACTGTTTGGTACCAAATAATTCCACTAGAAAAATCCACTAGCCACTAAAACCGATATTTGTCCGCTAAAAGGTAAGTCAAAACCACCAGATTTAGTGGAAAATCCACTAAGTTGGCAACACTGCACCTCACTGCCTCCGACGGTATCGGGTAACTCTGTACTTTGGACAGCTCGGCAGTAACATGCCGCAGCGATTATATAAAGTATATAGATAAAAATAATAATACAGCGTGATATGTCAAGTTACAGCTAGCGTTAATATGGCTTATGTTACAAAATGGCATTAAACAGTGTAACACTATTAGTTTCGTTTCTGTTACTGGACAAACGAGCGACATTTCCTGCAGACGCGCGACTGAGTCGGGCAATACGACTTTCATTGTTGTATCTTTACACAAGCGTTTCGGTCTCATATTTGGTCTATAGCTAACATATTATTTGTTTAATTCTTTAAACTATTCTAGATTAAGGCATTGTGTTGCTGTTCGGGAACTATTTACACGTTTTAATATTTGCAAGAGAGAAGGGGGATTCGGAAATTTAGGCCAATCAAGAACTTTTGTGGAAGAGGAATAGTTTAGTAGGTAGTTCAAGATTTGTATCATTATTTTAGCCGGATCGTGGGCCTGAACTTGTTGGAGATTTTGAGAGAACTTATGAGCGATTGAGACATGAGTAGATAGAAGTAGTCCTTATTGCCTAACTCAGGTCGTGCTGGGCGACGCCGCCACGGCTGGTGACGTCATCAGCGCACTAAGCTGTGACAACAAGCTATTTATAACAGATGGGAGTGAACAAGCAGTCACCGGTCACTCACAGAGTACATAGTTCACAGTCATTTGAGGTCATTCGAGGTTTTCACAGATCTTTTATTAACCTTTTGAGCGCCACAGTCACGTATAGACGACAAGCCGAACAAGCAAAAAAGTGCCTTAAGTCGACAGACTACTTTTTGCTTGTCGTCTATACTTGACTGTGGCGTTCAAAAGGTTAAATAACTTCAAGTGACCCTGTGAGTGACCGGCCGCTGCTAACAATGGTCACCTGTTCAACACGAGGATACTTTGGCACAGTCGGTGACATGCAGACAAATCAGGTAAGCGATATATTCTCATTTATCTTATTTAAGGAGGTAATTCTTTCGATTAGGGTTAGGTTAAAGATTTAGAATCAATGTGGGAAGGCAAACTAGACGGATGTGATGAGCAGTAAGTGAACCTTTCAGTTTAGTTTAGCTTTCACTTGCAAATCGAATTCCAATTCATTTACTGCCCATCCTATCACAATTCAGCTAAAATGCAAATCTCAAAGGTTTGCTGTCACCAGGTCTAGTAATCTATGGTATCTAAGATAAAAATAAGGTTCTCGTAAAAATGATATAGTTATCTATGTGGTATGTGCTCAACTCTATATAAATAGCTTCATTTAGTGCGTTCATCATGTTTGTACATAACACTCAGCGGTACAGGCGGTACGCTCCACTACTTTAAATTGTACTACCATTTAATTATCAGCAATTACGTCATAATCAATTAATTTATATCTTCTTCAAACAATAATACATTTGACGAATCTCACAATAATGAAATAAAGTAATCGTGTAAAACATTCAAAAAATTAAAATATAAGTTCCAAAAACGTTTTGATCATTAATTTGTTAGTTTTGTTGCAATAAGGTCGGAAATGAGAACACATGTGCGTCCGGAAATAAACATGGTATACCGATAGCAACGTAATCACAGCTACAGTTAATGCGCCGCGTGCGAACACACGGACAGAGCGGGCCGGAGACCGGACGCGCGAGCCGACACACACTTTGTGCTACAATCTGCTTACTTTAGTTAGACAACTGAACCGATATTGAAATAGAGTCGTGTGCGGCAAGCCACGTCCGTTTCCGGCAGCTCTCCAGTGAATGTAAGTACATCTACCGAGACGAGGCGCGTGGCGTGACACTACGCGACACGGACCAAGGCAACTGTACCACGACGGACTCACTATACTAGCAATACTTCATGCACACTGTTGAAGGTGGTTAGGTCATCACACCCAGATATGGCCCAGTCGTGTACTGTACTTGTCCTACAGGTGACACCGTCGCGGACACGCCCACAAGCGCCGCCACGCACACACGCACACTCACACACACACACATCCACACACAGCGTACGAATAAAAAACCACAATGTGAACAACACACAACTATGAAATATTTACGAATAAATTAATAACATGACCTTGCCGACACGCCGGCACACGTAACTATTATACTATACTCTATTTAATTTATTTTATATTAGTATGATCCACATCAAAAATTAAATGTCCACATACATATAAGTTTACTAGTCAACAAACGGTCTCGTTCCGCGATACGATACGATACTGCGCATCACTCTGCAACGACACTTACGCTTATATCTAATCAGCGAACTACCGGCTCCATACTGCGTGAGTATACAAACTTACATTATACTTACAATAAGTTAATAAGCTGACTTGCAGAGTTATGCGACACTGAATACATTCACTTCTCATAAACGTTTGGTGGAAAGTTATCGACTAGATATATCGAGTTAGCGTCTGTAACAGATTCATAAACATACAAATTCATGTGACAACAAAAGAATATATTTCTTTTATTCTATAAATAAATCACAATATCAACAGATCTTTCTCCTAAACTCCGAACACCCGATTAACAACTTCCCACCGACCTAAAAATAAAATGGCCACGAAATTAATAGAAACCTTAACGAGGTAAACTAAGCTTTAGTACGCAGGTAATAAGATGCAACCACTCCACGCACCCAACGAAACACATATAAACACAATAGTTATATAGCAATGATAACGGGAACACGTACAGAGATTTATAATTTAATATATTTATATTATTCTTTATAATATTAAACACTAACAACTACATAAAGCAATACGTTTTGTGCTATCGCTCGGGCGCGGGACACACAACATAACTGGTAAGTTAACTTAACCCAACGTTCATTTAAACTATTAAACTTAATCCTTTGGTATTACATCGATAACTAACAACTAATTAAATAATACTTAATTCAGAATACTGTCGCGATGCGTGACAGCCACTGGGACACGTTTAGCCTACGTCACCTCTCATATGAACGACTCACTTCAACTCAGAGCTATCTGGTTATATAAAATTGTTGTCAACATCAGTGTCGTAAGCTAAACATGTTTACAGCTTCAATGTGATGTCAAATATAATAAAAAAATCTTTTCAATAAAATGGTAGTGTCTGCGACAAAAATATTGATTTATAAATAATTTCCTACTTGATTACAACGTAAACAAGATCATGACTATAAAAACACAGACAATTATAAAAATTAAAGTAAAATGTACTCAAAGTACGACAAAAATATATTTAAAATATTTAATATAAAATATCTAACAAAATATTATGTAAAGAGAATCTCAACTAAATGGTAAATGCTTGTGTTACATTTGTCCGCAAACAAATAAATACGTTTTTAATTTAAGTTTTTAACCGAATAGTTATAACAAGTTATGGTAATACTTTGGTTTTTTCGCGACTATTTTAGGCGGAAACAGACATGTATCACTTTACAGGCATCGTCAATGGAAACCCGTGAACGGAAGTTGAGCAACATTGTTGCAACATTTTAAAAACATGAAACAATGTTGGCTGCAACTATTGTTTCTCATGAATTCGGCGTTTCTTTGAAGTAGCGTCGTGTGTTACAAGTCTGTTAGCCCTTATAAAGCACGTGACATATGTAACACAAGGTTAAAGATCAAGAAATACTGTTGTAACACAATGTGTCGATGAGTATTGGAGGAAAGGCTTCGCGAACAAAACGCGGGACTAGAAGTAACGATGTACTGGGTACGCATCACTAGCACTGGTTGCTCGACCGAGGGGCGGAGAGGAGAACCACAGAAAGGGGACTAGCGCCCGAATACTCGAACGTCACTCAATTATAAGTAGCCCTCAAAACTCGTGCTATCTCTGTCACTCTGCGTTAAAGTAACAAAGACAGCACGAGATTTAAGTGCAACTTAAAATTGAGTGACGTTCGAGTATTCGGGCGTATGAGTGTTAGTCATGGAAGCAAAAGCCTCGAATTCATGGCGAACAAAAGTTGATGAACATTGTTTGTAACAAATGTCCACAATTTTTTACAATGAAAACGAAAACTATGAAATACTTCTTTAGTTACAATATTGCCATCAATTTGAAGAGCCTCACACAAACTACTGAACACTATTGGGTATACGGCACGTTTGCAACATACAACACTAAATACAAGTACTAACTGTTTTTAAAACATCATTTGGTCTCTGACATCTACAAAACATTGGCAGAAATTAAAGGATATTTTAAAATGTTACATGTATTTAGTGATCTGTAGTGCAGGTGGTACTAGAGTAAGACTTCTGATGAATAATGGTGTTTAGGCCAATTCCTTGTGTCGGCAGTTAATAGCCCGTCGCTCGACGGAGTGAGGGTTCACCTGCACTTGTCAGCGCGAATTACTACTGTATCCTCATACAAATAAGGCTGTGTTATTTGTATGAGGTTACTAAGGTATACTCGAGCTGACGAGTATTGATCACCATCGGATGGCAACTTCGCCCCGCTGAGAATTTGTATGTCTGTGGTTCAAACCCTACCCTTACAAACAATTGCTTTGGTCTCATATCATACAGTTTTTCTTCTCTTATAATTATGTACAATGTGCCCCTCGGTCATTTCTCTTACGCGAGTCAGAACCCACACTGGTCTGACCACCTCACTAATAACTTTAGGGTATCGGTATTTTCTATAAATGTAAATATTTTCTTTATTTATAATGGTAAATATACTCTGTGAGTAATGCAACATGATGACTTGCCAAACAAGTTTAATACCGGTAAATATCGCGGCAGAACGCGTCTAAAATATCGCGGACTTTCTCAAAGAAACTCAGCCTAACGAAATAAATATTATGCGCGAATGACTAAACAACCGAATCTCTTCAAAATAACTTCGATAACGCCTAAAGGGGAGACTGTACGAACACAACACCCAATCATTACAAAAACATCAAGTTTTAAATTCAAAGCACCGATTAATAGGTACGTCGTAAGTTTAATAAAAGAATGAACGTCGCAGCGATACTCTCGTACACACACACGCACGCACACACACACACACGAAGTACACGCCAATATAACACTCTACTATGCGTATGGGGTTTACATCGTCCTCCGACGTCACGCGGCGCGCTGTGTCTGACCGCGTACTGCACGGTACGACACGGTACGACACAGTACTGCACAGTACGACACAGTACGACACAGCGCCGCCCTCGTGCGCCTCTCACTATGTATTGTTCAATATTTACAACAATCGATAATTGCTCTATATCTTCAATATAGGACTCAATGGAAAATATACTCCTCGAATCAACAGACCTTGTTTGTTAATATATTTATTATTATTTATATATAATGTGATGTGAAGTGCTGTGTTAGCAGGCGCCGGGTGCGCGACGTCGCGACGTCTGTGGGGCTGCGGGCCGACACGTGGCACACAGCTCCCAGGGGCAGCTATTATGTACAGAGAGGAAGAGCGGCACGTGACACGTGACACGTGACACGTGACACGTGACACACGAGTCACGCACCCTACGCCTGCACGTCACTCGTGTAGCGCGTCGTAAGCAACTGTCGAATGAACTAGTGGACAGAAACATCATAAGAAAACCGTGTTTCAACTCGACTTTGGCAACGTCTGTACAATGTTACGAGGTATTTAAAGCTGCTGTTTCACGAGACCCGCAGGTTGCTCGGTATAGTGAACTCAACGACTTGTTGGAACAAGTCTTATATTTGTACGAACTAGCGTTTTTTTTTAAATGGAAACTTTGGTTTCGCTCGCAAAACAAAGCAAGCGTATATTTATCGAGGTATTCGTTTTAGAACCTGACCTCTGGCGGTCTGCCGCAAGGACATTATTTAGTTCGAAGCAATAAATATCGATCTGAGACATGTCCAACCTCACATAAAGGTGTTGTGGACATAGTCCCTGATCTGAGAACAATTTGATGACGATAGTATTTTATCGATGTTATCGCGCGCTACTCCTATCGTCACCAACATTACTTCAGCACTTCCGTTAAGGTCCCGCAGCAGACCGGCACGGGCTGGTCCTGTGCTACCGGATGTCCGGTCAGCACTCCGGTCAGCGAATATGCTCCAACTTAACTTCACTAAAGTATCACTATTTATGCCGAAAGAACTCGTCACAAGTCACATGTGCGTTGTTGCGTCCTTGTGCCAACTGACGCAGTGAGAGACTCGAGCGCTCCTAAACTAACATACACTAAAAGACAGACAACGTACATTCAAAAAACGTACAAAATAAAAACGTAATAAAAATAATACTTCGTGGGACGTCGATAGTACACGTCGCGCGCTACATCTACAATAAAATAAACAGCGTCTGCGCTTAACTTACGCATCGTCATGACTAGACAGATGTTGGCATTACACTTAACATAATCTTGTAAAAAATGAGAGTGTACTGTACGTGCGCTGTACGCGTACTGTACGTGCACTGTACGCGTACTGTACGTGCACTGTACGCGTACTGTACGTGCAGTGTACGCGACAGCTCAGGCCTGCGGCGGCTTCTCCACGGGCGGCACCGGGTTGAAGTCCTTGTTCACGAACGAGAAGCCGCGGAACTCCTCCTGCAAGAACAAACTCATACATAAGCACTCAAACATTATTCTCCTGCATACTCGTCAACCTAAAGAAGTCTACTGCGTATAAGGCCTCTGCAATCACAATCCAATCCATCGCAATTCTCGGCGACTCTCATTAGCAGTTGAGCCCAGCAACGTTACACTCCAAGTCATTCGGGATAGATCAGTTGTAACGGCAGTGACTGGTCTCCTCGTATAGAGTCACACGAAGTACCGATAGGACATTATACTCGTTGCTAGGTACACGATTGGAGCTGGCAGCTGCAGTCGAAGCACCTCCTTGCACTATGTAATGGATGTATCAATGACAACTGTGCCCGAAAAAGTCATGATATGAAGACAGTCGAGAGACACATAAATGTTTTACAATTTTGTCACTAGAATATTTTTGCAGCCTAGTTTTGTGACTGTCGGACTTCCAAGTCGTAGGTCTCGAGTTCGAATCCAAGACACGTGCCTCTGATATTTGTGTATATTAATAACCACTTAGCTTCGGTGAAGGAAAACATCGTGAGGAAATTAAACCAGCATGCCTGAGATATATTTCACGACGGCATGGCGCATAACTGGTATAGTTTAGGCACAAAATTCTTCTACTTATCGTGTGGGCAGTAAGTTCTAAGAACCCCCACACACATTAGTGTCAGAGTTTCATAACCACCTCGAGGGCCTCCGACATGGCTCCGAAGCACGGAATCATGTTTATACTACACCTGCTTGGAAAGTACCTTGATACTTTATCAAATTTACGGTAGAAAGTACGTCATTGCATATCGAACAAATATGCGGGGAGAAAACGCATCTGAGCGGGAGAGAATGGATTTTCATACACTTTTCTCTCCCGCTCAGATTACAATTTGAAAAAAGAACATGTGACAATTGCAGACGCCATTGGCGCCATTTTGAATTTGAATTAGAATTTTAATTTAGTTTTTTATTTTCTTCGTAGGTGTAGTATAAAGCACTATGTATCACTCGAGAGAAAGTGCGATTCCCGATCTCGGGTGTTTTAAAGCCCTTGCCTACGGCTTCGGGCTTTAAACGACACCCTCGACGGTAATCGGTCACTTTCTTCTCTCGGTGAACAATGTACTATTTTATCAGACAATCAGGTGAGTCAAGCCTGCAATGCCCTAACTGGAAACAACTTTACAAAGTATGCTTCCCGTGGGATACGAACTTACGACTACTAACCAGTCGAGCACGGAGGCGGTACAATAAAGAAGCCGTAGAATAAGTAGTGTGTAGTTACCTGGTTGATGGCTCGCACGACGTCGTTGGGCACGGGCGTGAGTACGGGCTCTTCCTTCGTGAACTCCGCGTCGAAGTTCGCTGCCTCGCGCTTGCTCTGTACACAAACGTAACCAGTGTGACGCGGTGTCACGACTACTTTGACGGGAATACTCCATTTAGGGGGGCGGGGAATCATCAAATGACTCCTCCGCTCTGGGCAGAGCGGTAGGGAGTGTAAGACATCTACTGATTAAAAATCACCCATGTTTCTTCTTTAGGGCGAGGCCATGGTCTGGTGGTGGCTCTTTCGAACAACACCTAGCCCTGACGGAACGGAATACCCCATTGGGTGTATGTTGTGCACAAATGGGAGGTATTTATTAACATAAATGATTTGTAGGTATGATTATGATTGGCTAAATGACGGAAACTCTTTAGGGAGGTATTAAGTTAGTATTTATGGAAATTAATAATTATTTTTTTCTATATTTGAAATAGCTATGTTTATGTTTGCATATTTCGAGTAATTTCGACAAAAGGTCTAGTTCCATTTATGTAATCTTTAATTTCAGGTAGATGGACTATGTAAAGGAGATGATATGGCAAGAAAGGAGGTGTTGATGACAAAGGCACTGCTGGGTAAAGGCCTCTTCATAGAATGCCATATAGATCCACCACTTGCGGGCTTGTCTCACGATGTGGTCGGTCCACCTGGTGGGAGACCTGCCAACGCTGCGTCTTTCGGTTCGCGGTCGCCATGAGAGAACCGCACTTCGCCATCGGTTGTCGGTTCTTCAAGCGATGTGGTCTGCCCATTGCTACTTCCACTTGCGTGTTCTGAGAGCTATGTCTGTGATTTTGGTTTTTTCATGAATTTCCTGATTTCGAACTTCTCTAAGAGGCCAGCAGTTAAGTACATAATATCATGCCATGTTAGTATGTGTATACTCACGACTTTAGGTCGGAAGGGCGGACGCAGTCGTCGCTGCACGAGCGCGTCCCAGTCCACGTCACGGAAGAACACGTGCGCGCGGATACCTCCCGCGCCGCCCAGCACGCCCAGCCGACGTACTGGGTTCTTGGTCATGAACCCTGGGGCAGAGGAGAACGTTTTAGTGGTGGCCACAGCGACTGGCTGCAGCAACACTACAGTGCGTAAAGACCAGACACACAGACATCAGACACACAAACACCAGACACACAGACACCAGACACACAAACACCAGACACACAAACACCAGACACACAGACACCAGACACCCAGACACACACACAACAGACACACAAGCACCAGCCACACAAGCACCAGACACACAGACAACAGACACCAGTCACACAAACACTTGACACACCAGACACACATACACACAGACACCAGACAGTGGAAAGACCGGTCTTTCCGGGTTGACGGGTTTTGCCGGTAACATATCGATGACAATTTAAATTTATGTCCCAGTAGTAAGAACGATAATAGACTGATGATGATGACTCTTCCAAAATTCTCGCCCTTCTAGTATTTTAACAAAAAAATGTCGAAACAAATTCTACTACTGCTTATAAAATAAACATCCTTACCTTTGAGTATAGAGACAGCCTCCTTGGAGAGCCAGACGGGATAGAGCACATCGTCGTGCAGGATGGACTCGAACAGGTCGTCCTCGTTGTCTGCCTCGAAGGGAGGCTGGCCGGCTAACATCTCGTACAGCAGCACGCCCAGCGCCCACCAGTCCACCGACGGACCGTACTCCAGCTCTTGGAGGATCTGCGAACAGGAAATAATGCGGTAAAGCCACAAAAATACTCAACAACTGTGGACGATAATAATCACTGTCTGTGCGCCCCGACACTATCAAAATGCAGCAGATTACGTCAGTTATCCAGACATGTTGGATAAAACCGACATCCAGTGATCCACTTGAACTCTGGATCGTTAAACTTGGAAGTCAAAGGAGGTCTTTGCGTGGCAGTGGAATGATGGAGGTTACCAGTATCAGCATTATATAGGAACTTCCTTTTTTGTCAGAGAAATGTCACTTTCAATAGCCCCAGCGCGCCAAATGCGGTTGGTGTGTTGCTGGTGCCTTGTACGATTCAAATTGGGAAGAATAGTATTTTTATAATAATTTCATGCGGACGGCTAGTGGAATTAAAATCACTATTAATTAATAATATCTCCCATACCTCCGGCGCGATGTAATCTGGCGTCCCGCAGAAGGTCGTAGTAGTCGCTCCATCTGAAACACACGCATCTAATTATTTCCCGCACTATCACACTCTTATCTCTCCCCTGTGGGGTAGGCAGAGCCCTCAGCTCTCATAATCTGACAGTCACAGGGCAACCCTGCGTATCCGCGGTCACCGAAGCAACCAAGAAGTCCGCAGCCCCCTCCAAGCGCTTTTTAACATCATAGGGCAGTGATATGGACAGTTTTTATTGAAAAATGGTTAGTGCTTATAGCCTCAAAGGGTTTATTTTGTGCCAGACTCATGCCTAAATGTTCTGGTGGCTATTCCATAAAAAATCAACCCAAATGTCTATATATTTTAGGTTTAGCGGTGTCGGTCCCACATCAGCGAGCTATAATAGGTACAAACAACTGACCCATGATGCCCTCCTTGCACATGCCGAAGTCAGCGAGCTTGCAGTGTCCGTCGCTGTCCAGCAGGATGTTGTCCAGCTTCAGGTCGCGGTAGATGACGCCGTGCGAGTGCAGGAACTGCAGCGCTAGCGTCACTTCCGCCGCGTAGAACCTGCCAGTACGATATACAGGTTATATGCAGAAAGGACCATTTTGGGACTCACTGGTTGTGAGTGCAAAACGGACAGTTGCATTGTCCCTTTTGAAGAATTGGACCAATAAGGTCAGTGTATGCCATTCTAGGGCGTCCAACCGAACGGCGACTTTTCATTATTCGACTTTCATTCATCCTCTTCACATGAACAAACCATCTAAACAAGTATGCTTAGTGAGAAAAATTTAAAAGTTTGTCACTACGTCATCTTTTAAACCGCAACGTTCTCAGTTAGTTTTTAGTTTATCTGTTCCTATCAGCTACTAAATGCTCACCTAGCCCTGGGCTCGTCGAACTTCCTAGCGCGCTGTATCTGGAACATGAGGTCCCCGCCGTCCACGTACTCCATGACAAAGAACAGGCGGTCCCTGGTCTGGAAGGCGGAGTGCAGCGCGGTGAGATCTGTTCCTATCAGCTACTAAATGCTCACCTAGCCCTGGGCTCGTCGAACTTCCTAGCGCGCTGTATCTGGAACATGAGGTCCCCGCCGTCCACGTACTCCATGACAAAGAACAGGCGGTCCCTGGTCTGGAAGGCGGAGTGCAGCGCGGTGAGATCTGTTCCTATCAGCTACTAAATGCTCACCTAGCCCTGGGCTCGTCGAACTTCCTAGCGCGCTGTATCTGGAACATGAGGTCCCCGCCGTCCACGTACTCCATGACAAAGAACAGGCGGTCCCTGGTCTGGAAGGCGGAGTGCAGCGCGGTGAGATCTGTTCCTATCAGCTACTAAATGCTCACCTAGCCCTGGGCTCGTCGAACTTCCTAGCGCGCTGTATCTGGAACATGAGGTCCCCGCCGTCCACGTACTCCATGACAAAGAACAGGCGGTCCCTGGTCTGGAAGGCGGAGTGCAGCGCGGTGAGATCTGTTCCTATCAGCTACTAAATGCTCACCTAGCCCTGGGCTCGTCGAACTTCCTAGCGCGCTGTATCTGGAACATGAGGTCCCCGCCGTCCACGTACTCCATGACAAAGAACAGGCGGTCCCTGGTCTGGAAGGCGGAGTGCAGCGCGGTGAGATCTGTTCCTATCAGCTACTAAATGCTCACCTAGCCCTGGGCTCGTCGAACTTCCTAGCGCGCTGTATCTGGAACATGAGGTCCCCGCCGTCCACGTACTCCATGACAAAGAACAGGCGGTCCCTGGTCTGGAAGGCGGAGTGCAGCGCGGTGAGATCTGTTCCTATCAGCTACTAAATGCTCACCTAGCCCTGGGCTCGTCGAACTTCCTAGCGCGCTGTATCTGGAACATGAGGTCCCCGCCGTCCACGTACTCCATGACAAAGAACAGGCGGTCCCTGGTCTGGAAGGCGGAGTGCAGCGCGGTGAGATCTGTTCCTATCAGCTACTAAATGCTCACCTAGCCCTGGGCTCGTCGAACTTCCTAGCGCGCTGTATCTGGAACATGAGGTCCCCGCCGTCCACGTACTCCATGACAAAGAACAGGCGGTCCCTGGTCTGGAAGGCGGAGTGCAGCGCGGTGAGATCTGTTCCTATCAGCTACTAAATGCTCACCTAGCCCTGGGCTCGTCGAACTTCCTAGCGCGCTGTATCTGGAACATGAGGTCCCCGCCGTCCACGTACTCCATGACAAAGAACAGGCGGTCCCTGGTCTGGAAGGCGGAGTGCAGCGCGGTGAGATCTGTTCCTATCAGCTACTAAATGCTCACCTAGCCCTGGGCTCGTCGAACTTCCTAGCGCGCTGTATCTGGAACATGAGGTCCCCGCCGTCCACGTACTCCATGACAAAGAACAGGCGGTCCCTGGTCTGGAAGGCGGAGTGCAGTGCTGTGAGGAAGGGATGACGTGCAGCCAGTGCCAACACGCGCCTCTCTGTCAGCGTACACTCCACGTCGTCGTCCTGGATTATCGCATCCTTCTTCAGCACTTTTACGGCGTACACCTGGAGAACGGAGGGATGGTTATGTTCATGTTCGGCGCTCTTGGACAAATACGTAGTATTTCACCACGACATACATCTAAACGAGTCTCTTCACAGCCACTATAGCTCCCGACACGTAACTTGGCAAGGTTTCGAAATTCGAATTCAAAGTTCGCGCATCGTACACTTTGTGCCACAAAAAGTTGTTTTTTTTTTAATGCTTGTCATTATTCAATGGTTATTGACATAATTTATTATATGAAGTTAAAGAAAGGTGAAGACTTTGTGACTTTTATTAGGTGTTATAAATAAAAATATGCATTTAAAAGTAAAATAAAATTTAAAACAACAAAAACTTGATTTAAAACAATAACAAAAAAAAAAAACAAAAATTAAATTTAAACAACACTCGTAACAAAAACTAAATTTAAAGCAACTAACAAAAACTAAATTTAAAACAACGACAACTCAAATTCGTAACAAAAAGAAATAACAAAAACAACACAAGTTTCGTGCACCGCAAGTGTAATCGGGAGCGAACGGAACGTATGCATTTGAATGCACCAATCACACGCGCGGATGACGCTACCTCATACCCCACACCGCCAAAGATACCTAAAAAATGACTTCTGCGCAATTAACGACTCTTGCCAAGTTACGTGTCGGGGACTATATCAGCTGCCTATAATATCTACATTTTCAGACGGTGATTAGTCTAGTTGCGTTAGTATTGTAAAGGCCTTCAGTTTTATCTACATCTAGGTCTAACATCTCCCATACCATGAATGACATATAATTATTATATGATACTGCAAAGTAACTTTTACAGATGATAACATTGATAACTGACATCTGACATTATAGAACTTTAGGTCACTACAGGCGATACGATAACCCCTTTGAATTTACTTACGCTTTGCTTCTAGAGAAGGTTCAAAAGTTATTCCTTAGGTTTTTATTCAAGAAACTGTTTGGATACTATCCCTTTCTGTATCCCACAAAATTTTTACTAGGAATGTTGTCATTCAATTCACTCGAAGTCAGGCGTAATTACTTTTTACTTATATTTGCCTGTCGTGTCCTTCGTGGTGAGTCGGATTGCCCCGAACTAGTTGCTCAGCTTATAAGACTTTTTGTTCCTCCCATGCCCAAGTACCAACTGAGACCACGTCGTCACAATTTATTAGATGTTCCGTCTGCACGCACTGTATCCCACTCTAATTCTCCTTTAGTTCGTGCCCTTGCCATGCTGAATTCTCTACTGGCATCGACACCTGAATGTGATTTGTTTGCATCTAAGTGGATTGATGTATGCCGTGTATGTTTGAGTTTCTGTGAGAGGATGAACGAAAGATGATGATAATCCACGGAAGGTAACTTTATTTTTTATTATTTTTGTTCCTGTAAACATAGCTGTAGTTTAATTTAATTTTACTTTTTAATTTAATTGTTATTTTTTTGTGTCTTATAGCATCGAATTGGAATATTCTGTAATGATGCTATAATTAGTGTTAAATAAATAAAAAAAATAAATAAATAAATGTTACATTTAAACTTTTTAAACTTTCGCGATTTGTACACATTATAAAACACTATCGAACCGGGTCTTATCGCGATATTCTTTTTAACGAGGTAAACAGGTACCTACTTGTTTCCCGACGTTTCGACCGCCTTGCAGCGATCGTGGTCACGGGAGGACTGATGACAGCTCAGCGACGTCTTCGTAAAGTGCGGGTCTGTGCATATACCCTCACTTGGTCTTCACAATTTTTATAAATGTCACTGTCGGTACTTCTACACACAACACTAAGGACGTCTACACACTGGCGGACCTCGTCGGACGACCGGCGTTGCTTGCACTTGCTAATGACTGGATTCCAAGTGGACGTCGGGAAACAAGTAGGTACCTGTTTACCTCGTTAAAAAGAATATCGCGATAAGACCCGGTTCGATAGTGTTTTATAATGTTACATTTCTTGTGATTCTGTGAGAAAACAAATCGATGAGGATTTCCTTAATTGAGTATTAATGGCTAATTAGATGTATAAATCGTCAATGAATAATAAATGATCTCACCTCATCAGTCCCCTTCTTCTCCGCCAGCATGACCTTCCCGAAGGAGCCCTTGCCCAGCACCTTGATGAAGTGGAAGTCGTCCAGCGCCATCTTCTCCAGGCCGCTCGCGCCATCGTCGCCTGCGCAACATACCAACATTATCACACAAATGTCATACAAGAGGCTTATAGCACAAGTGGACACTCAGCAGCCGACTGTGGACTTAAAGATGCAAATCTTAAACAATATATTTGACATCAATCTTTTGAAAAAGCTAAAGAAAGAGACTTGCCACAAAGAAAAATATATGTCAGAGACAGTTGTATAAGGGAGACTGATCATATACACGTGGATCGAATCGTGAAAGCCGAGTCAAGCCGTTAAGAACGAGCATTGTGTCCGGTTATTCTGATGCGGTTTCAAATCGCCTCATCCTTACCCAGATGATTAATTTTTGGGTTCTTGTGCGTGGAAAAAACCCTTTCTAACGGTTTTAAGATAATCCACGACTATAACTTGGCCACCTACTCGCTAAAGGCGATCTTTCCCTAAAGCCAATCTGCAGTATTTAGGGATTTACATGTACCTAACTAGCAAATTGTCAAGATGTCGGTGAGTTACTCGGAAATTAATCTAATCGCCCTTTCCAAAAACAAGATTTGTTTAAGGACCAGTAGAAAAATACAAAATGTCGGATATCAGCTGCTGATAGTCTCACATGTGCATAAGACATAAAGAAGGAGTAAACAAGTACGACAGGATAGTTCCACAATGTCGTGCAAGCTTCCGTAGCCCAGTTAAGTAAGCAGACCAAGTGAAAGGTATTTTAGAATAACGTCTCCAGCCACCATCAATTAGATAAATTCAAAACCTGTGCATTGCGTCGCAATAATTTAGTTTTAGGCTATGAGTGTAAGAAGTTGTTAAAAGGCCCAACTCATGCACTTTTATACCCGTATTAAGGCGTTAACTACACAAGTGTAAGAGAATCAGATAATCTCAACCACAATATAGTCCCAGCTTGATGCATTATATTAATGTGCGTAGAATACAGCTGTTTAACCAGCAATAGATATTGAGTTCAGCTACATAGATATTAAAATAAATAATACTTATATTACAGTACACAGTGCCATCCAAATTAGTCTGCAAACTCACGTCAAAAGCGATTTTATACCCAAGACCCAGTGTGTAAATTAAATGAAGATACTTAATTTGAACCTGAAACCTTTTACTCTATTGTTTAAGAAGCTACCCAAAATATCCCGATTAAATCCATCACCTCCACTATAAACCTAGTTTTAGATTCCCAGCCACCACAAATGCATCCCGCGTATACTTACCACAAATGCCACCTAGATATCTAAGGCTGGAGTCTCCTATTAACGATAACCGTGAGCAAAACGCCGAGCGAGCATATCATCATAGCAAGCATAGTACGTGAATAGGAGAGTCTCGCCGCCACAACATACAAAGCTAATGCTAAGCCAGCACCGACAGAGTGTGAGTGTGAGTGATAACCTGGCGGCTCGGGCTCGTAACTCGTGAATATGTCCTGCAGCTCGTCCCAGTGCGAGCGCCACGCGCCCGACAGCTCACCTACAGTGGGCAGACATCAGCTATGTGTCGAGTGGACTACACGACTGACGTAAATAGACAACTGTCTGGAGTCGCTTAATAATTATAAGTTTTGCCTGCTTGAATTTCAACGCCACCTTACTGCCGCACTCAGAGACGTTTCATAAGCCGTCACTTAACGTTATTATGCGCACAGCCAAGGAGTGGAATTCCCTGCCTGCGTCGGTTTTTCCGAGTTCATATAACCCTAATCTGTTTAAGTCGCGAGTAAACAGGCTTCTACTGGGTAAGCTCGTTCCATCGTCGACATCATCTCTGCCCTTAGGGCAAGATTGAAGTCAAGAGCAAGCCCATTTATAATAAATAAATAAAAAACTTACTTAAGATTTTGACACTATACTTATTGAAGGTTTTGTATGTGAAACCATTACTAAGTGACGGCTTAATTAATCATTAAATATCAGTATGGCAGTTAGAGCATAGTAAAAATTCAAGATGGCAACTAAATACGAATATTACGTTTGTCAGTTGTTTTATTACCTCAGTCGCCTAAAATGTGTGTTTGTTTAATTTCAGAGTGTACTGTGTCGAAATAATGGGGGAAACAAAATTATAAATGATTCTATTTTCTTTTCTATATCAAAACGTTGTTTCATGCTGTTCAAACATAATTGAAACAACAAACAAAAAATAAACCAAAGCTTTATTTGAACAAAAGATAAATACATGAATAACATACAGAGTATAAGATAAGCGATATGTAAGTTACAATCACTCGAAGCGGCCACAGTAGCGTACGGTAGCACTACTGGTAGACAACGCAGTGGGTTGACTATAACACTGGTCATTACCGGCCAATTGCCTCGACAAGACTCCTTCACTTTAAATTGATGAGCAGTCTTTGTATTACGCCATTGCTATTCTAAATTAATCGTGGCTAAACGAGGCATAGTACTGAAATAACTGCATGACCAATCATAGTTAGCGCTTTGGGTCAAGTGCTACAAAAATAGTCACATATAAACAAAGCATATCTAAAGTTGTCGTTTGTAAACAACGTCTTACTCTACGTCCTAAATGCATGAGGTCCTTATTATGTTGAAATCAGTCATATAGCCAACACACTGCATTTAAACTAACATTCACAAATGCTACGATATCACACGGCTAAGAGATAAATAACTCACTTACGTCTACATAAATACATCGTACAAAACTACTCTACTGTCGATATATAACTAGCAAGCATAATATATCAGATCTATGTGTTGGCAGTTTCAATATGGCAGTCATTCATAAAACTTCGGTAATATCGGACGAAGCTGGTTTTGGACTCGAAACTAGATAACCGTAATTATTATGTGACTTTGAAAAGTGACTTGTGAAGAGTATTAGGTTCTTTTAAAATCAGATTTCTTTGCTGACGCTACTTTCACATAAGGTTTACGACTGTTTAGTATTATTGGATCAAATACAACCGAAAATCAAAGCTCTTAAAAATTGTGTTCCATATTTACCATTCGGTAAAATGGAATTAAAATGATTTAGTACATTTTCACTCTCTCAAAATGCGTTTAACAACGTTTGTCACTCTCTAACTTGATCAGTGTCTGCATCCGAGCTGACGAAACTATAGTCATTATTGGGGTTCGAATTTTTGGAACCCTCCGTAAAATTATATTTTACGGAGGGTTCCAAAAATTCGGGGTGGAAAACCTTCAGTTCGGGTTTACAATCTTTATAGTTCCAAGTCCATAAAACCAGCTGGTCCCAGTCGTAGTGACGTGTGCATGTACTAGTAAGTAGCAGCTAATCGTCATCAATGTATGGTAAGGCGTTACCTTTGTCGTCATGCTTGTCGTCCTTGCCGTCGCCGTCACCCGACGACGCCAGCTCGCCCGCGCCTTCCATCAGCACCGCGTTTAGGTACTAAGGACAACGGAAATTTGTTAGAAAAGCCACTTACGAAAATCCTGTGAAAAAAATAAATGATAAGTACACATTTTCATTTGGGCAAAAATGACAAGGAAAAATAAATGAAGATACAACAAAAATAATAAGCGTATGTCGCCAGCAGCATATCAAAGGAGTTCAGACTCCACTACATGTTTTTTACAGAGGGATCAGAAAGTCAACATCATCTGCGCACATAATATAACGACTTCCAATTGATGAATCTTACAATAGTATTCCTGTTCCTTGTATACTTTTGTACAAGCTACTGACTGGCTAAACTCAGACTGGACTGGACTCTTCAATGCATTGCTAACCTTAGAGACAATGATTTGTGCTGTCTCTAAGGCAGGCAAATAATTACTACAGCTGGAGAGTTAGTAGATTTAGGTATGGTAGTGTTTCCCAAACTTATGATAACAAATTAGGCCTTCCATTATATACGAAGGAATGCCTTCTATTCCTCTACATTTCTTATAAAAATATCTACTCAAAGTAACGTTAAATAATGAAGTAATCAATGCAAGTAAAGTTAGTGGCAAGTATGCAGTGGTAATGGTTTACCTTGGAGGGTCTGGGCCTGGGGTTCTTGTCGGGCGAGATGCCCATCTCGTTGAGTATCTCGGCCATCATCTTGGTGTTGATGCCGCAGTTGTTGGCCACGTTCTTGTGGCAGCGCTTGTGCACGTTCATCGAACATACTGGAAACAAACGTATCCTATAAGACATTCTGTTACAATGCGGGAAAGAACGTGTCTGATGAGATGTCGAGTAATAGAGAAGTATGGAAGAAGTAATAGAGAAGTATGGAAGAAGTAATAGAGAAGTATGGAACAAGTAATAGAGAAGTATGGATGAAGTAATAGAGAAGTATGGAAGAAGTAATAGACAAGTATGGAAGAAGAAATAGAGAAGTATGGAAGTAGTAATAGAGAAGTATGGAAGAAGTAATAGAGAAGTATGGAAGAAGTAATAGAGAAGTATGGAAGAAGTAATAGAGAAGTATGGAAGAAGTAATAGACAAGTATGGAAGAAGTAAGAGAAGTATGGAAGAAGTAATAGAGAAGTATGGAAGAAGTAATAGACAAGTATGGAAGAAGTAATAGAGAAGTATGGAAGAAGTAATAGAGAAGTATGGAAGAAGTAATAGACAAGTATGGAAGAAGTAATAGACAAGTATGGAAGAAGTAATAGACAAGTATGGAAGAAGTAATAGACAAGTATGGAAGAAGTAATAGACAAGTATGGAAGAAGTAATAGACAAGTATGGAAGAAGTAATAGAGAAGTATGGAAGAAGAAGACATGCTGTGCCGACCCCAAATAAATTGGGATGAAGGCAAGAGAATGGTGAAGCAGGTTACATACTTGCACGTCTCTCTACATCATTCTCGTATATAATTATGTGTGATCTCAGTATGAATGATGTTATCAAGATTTGTAACAATATTGATTGAAAAGATTGTCCACGATTCTTACCCATTGTTCTCCATAAAGATCTACGCTTTGGATTTTTGGAATAAGCAACAACACTATTATCACGAAGTTATTATGCCTTTTTTTGTTTAGCTTCGCTTTCTTTGTTTTTCTGGCATTTAAAAGTGCCCGCAATTGTCTAATTGAAATAAAGGCTCTGAGGAGTTCCGAGTTTTGAGAATGGATATCAAAAAGATCCCATGTTCGTAAGATGACGTCAACACCCAGTGGATAAGTTGATGACATAGTCTTTTAGCTGTTCTTTTGCAAGACGATCTAAATTAAAATAAAACGTACCTTCACACTGCAGGCTTTGCTTGATGAGTCCGTAGAGCAGCGAGCCGCAGTGGTCGCAGAACGTGAAGCGCTTGTACGAGTGCACCACGAACTGTTAGAACACGTACCTTCACACTGCAGGCCCTGCTTGATGAGTCCGTAGAGCAGCGAGCCGCAGTGGTCGCAGAACGTGAAGCGCTTGTACGAGTGCACCACGAACTGTTAGAACACGTACCTTCACACTGCAGGCCCTGCTTGATGAGTCCGTAGAGCAGCGAGCCGCAGTGGTCGCAGAACGTGAAGCGCTTGTACGAGTGCACCACGAACTGTTAGAACACGTACCTTCACACTGCAGGCCCTGCTTGATGAGTCCGTAGAGCAGCGAGCCGCAGTGGTCGCAGAACGTGAAGCGCTTGTACGAGTGCACCACGAACTGTTAGAACACGTACCTTCACACTGCAGGCCCTGCTTGATGAGTCCGTAGAGCAGCGAGCCGCAGTGGTCGCAGAACGTGAAGCGCTTGTACGAGTGCACCACGAACTGTTAGAACACGTACCTTCACACTGCAGGCCCTGCTTGATGAGTCCGTAGAGCAGCGAGCCGCAGTGGTCGCAGAACGTGAAGCGCTTGTACGAGTGCACCACGAACTGTTAGAACACGTACCTTCACACTGCAGGCCCTGCTTGATGAGTCCGTAGAGCAGCGAGCCGCAGTGGTCGCAGAACGTGAAGCGCTTGTACGAGTGCACCACGAACTGTTAGAACACGTACCTTCACACTGCAGGCCCTGCTTGATGAGTCCGTAGAGCAGCGAGCCGCAGTGGTCGCAGAACGTGAAGCGCTTGTACGAGTGCACCACGAACTGTTAGAACACGTACCTTCACACTGCAGGCCCTGCTTGATGAGTCCGTAGAGCAGCGAGCCGCAGTGGTCGCAGAACGTGAAGCGCTTGTACGAGTGCACCACGAACTGTTAGAACACGTACCTTCACACTGCAGGCCCTGCTTGATGAGTCCGTAGAGCAGCGAGCCGCAGTGGTCGCAGAACGTGAAGCGCTTGTACGAGTGCACCACGAACTGTTAGAACACGTACCTTCACACTGCAGGCCCTGCTTGATGAGTCCGTAGAGCAGCGAGCCGCAGTGGTCGCAGAACGTGAAGCGCTTGTACGAGTGCACCACGAACTGTTAGAACACGTACCTTCACACTGCAGGCCCTGCTTGATGAGTCCGTAGAGCAGCGAGCCGCAGTGGTCGCAGAACGTGAAGCGCTTGTACGAGTGCACCACGAACTGTTAGAACACGTACCTTCACACTGCAGGCCCTGCTTGATGAGTCCGTAGAGCAGCGAGCCGCAGTGGTCGCAGAACGTGAAGCGCTTGTACGAGTGCACCACGAACTGTTAGAACACGTACCTTCACACTGCAGGCCCTGCTTGATGAGTCCGTAGAGCAGCGAGCCGCAGTGGTCGCAGAACGTGAAGCGCTTGTACGAGTGCACCACGAACTGTTAGAACACGTACCTTCACACTGCAGGCCCTGCTTGATGAGTCCGTAGAGCAGCGAGCCGCAGTGGTCGCAGAACGTGAAGCGCTTGTACGAGTGCACCACGAACTGTTAGAACACGTACCTTCACACTGCAGGCCCTGCTTGATGAGTCCGTAGAGCAGCGAGCCGCAGTGGTCGCAGAACGTGAAGCGCTTGTACGAGTGCACCACGAACCGGTGCGGTACGTTCACGTTGAAGCGCTGCCCGCCCGATACGCCCACCGCGCTTTGTTGCTACGGACAACGACATTCACATTAGCCCACCGCTGGGAATACAGACTATGTCCCTCCCTACTATTGAAAGAACCGACACTGAAGGCCGAAAACTGAATTCACCCTTCATGTTTGTGAATTAAATTCCTCAAAAAAGTCGGAAGAACACAAACTGGGTAGTTAAATTCTCACTTACAAAACAAGTACATAATTACTATCAATTTTGTGCAAGTTAGTGACAGATTTTTTCTCAAAGTTGCCATTGATAAAGTTGGAAACACCTGCATTTTCTAAGAACAAATGTGTAATTCTAACTACATCAGGCCTTTGTCTTCGAATTTCAATCTATATCGGTCTCTTCCAAAAATATTTATGGAGACAGTTTTTTTTGGACACTTTGTTTGTCTTGATCTTATTTTACATTGGAACTCATCGTCCTTTCCTCAATATTCTAATTCAACTCACTACAGACTACTCTGTAATTAAAAAGTGTGTGTTTATACTTACTCGTACTTCTTCCTTCATGCCCGGGCACTTGGTGACGACCGATGAATGGCAGCGCTTGTGCACCACACAAGTGCAAACTACGAAAAAATACACAAGTTGTTAATTCTAATTTAGTTGAGAATATTTTTGTGTTATGTTAAAGTTTACTTTTGGAACACCAACATTTCAGAAGACAGTTCCCCAAAAACACCCTGCCTTTTACCACTTTCAAAGTATTACAGTTGGGGAAGAGAACTCGTGAAGCATTCTGTCCATTAAATTAAATGATTAGCCACATAATGAAGTCGGCTAACTCACGACTATTAGATAGATGATTTATTTCGTAATGTGTGTAATGTGACACGTGTGGGTATGTTGCGGTGGTGCTTACCTTGGCATTGGTAGCCTTGCTTGCCCAGACCCCTGGAAAACAAAACGATATTATAGAACTGAGCAGCAGAAACGAGGATAACATAATATTTCTTCTTTTTAACATTCTTAAAAAGAAGGCTAGTACCTAGTAATTTAAGATACATGCATTAGACGAGTAGACAACGGCTCTTCGAGAAAGTAATATCTTTCTATAAATTAGGCGGCGTAGCACATTTTTTTCATAAATCGATCATCATTTCAGCCGAAAGACGTCCACTGCTACACATAGGCCTTCCCCAGGTGTCGTCACATTGACCGGTTTTGTGCATCTCGCATCCAGCGGGTCAACCTTCACCAGGTCTATAAATCACGTCAAATTCACTTGATAAATAGTTAACTTTCTGACGAGGACGAACGATTTATTAAAAGACGCGCTTGACGCACCTGCGTGATAATCCAGGGTCACCGCCTATGAACGTAATGCCTGAAACAGCAGTTCTGCGACGAAAAACATAGTTGAGAAAAAATATAGAGAGATCTTCGACAGTGAGAGGGCACATTAGACTCACCAGATGAACTCCCGACAGTGGCTGCAGAAGGTGGGTTGTCGCAGGAAGGTGGCCATGAACTTGTGTCCGTTGACTTGGTGCACACGACGGCGCATGGCACCGCGGCGGCGCGCGAAGCCCGTGCCCTCCTTGAACTCGCGCCCGCCGGAGCCCGAACTGGAGCTCCGGGGCGTCTCCACAGCCGCTGTTCCACCAACAATTGCCATAATCACAGATTTAGTAGGCACTGGACGTAGTGTCCACGCAATCTGGCGTCGTGGAATCACAGGAAATAGTTTGCAAGCGCCGAGCGAGCGCACTGCACTTGATATGATGATATACGGAATGACAAAAGGCGCTTAGTAGCGCAGGCGAGAATAATTACAGTCCCAGTTATTTTCATAGATGTTTGTCTTAAGTGTACCTAGAATTTACTGCGACGCGAGATTCAACCAATGCTAGATATATCAAGTATCTGAACTAATGTTGGACAGAAAGCGTCTCCGGGAAACCGCGACTTGTTTCCTTGTATAATCATACTATACGATATAGAATTGTATTGTATGTTGGACTGGTTTTCGCAACTCCAAGACCAACGTTTGCAAGAATGTTTGTGTTAATACAAGATCAAAGAGCTCGGCCACATACGATATTTTTAATGGCGACATTCGAATTGATCACCAAAATGTTCGATCGTTTGACGATACAGCAAATATATTTGGACAAAAAACTAAAATGTAGTCTCCCGTTTTCGTAGGTAGAGACAGCATAACAAACAATACTTGGCGCAATTGTTTTGCTTTATTTATTTCTTTACTTACATAATCCTACTATAATAATGAAAAGTAAGTCATATCACAGATTGAGTGTCATTTTAAACTAGCATGAAAGAGTTTTGATAAAATAATCACAGAACATCACATTCTGCCTAGTTTTCTATCATCATTCATCTAATTTGCACAAGACATACCACAAGACTTTACTTGATTATTTTTATGACTTCAAGTTAGTCTATCAACATTAGAATAAAGAGGAAAACAAGTAAATGTTCTAAAGTTAGGTATTGAATAAGCTAGCTTATAGGGATTCTATCTAGTGGATGGGCAGTATAGCAGCAGACATATCTGTAACAACATGGCAATGCAATTGCCAATCACCCCGTTATATGAGGTGATGAACATTCCTTGTGAACCTGTGATTGGATGTGGGGAACTAAGTAAAATAAAAAGTTAGTTTAGCAACTGACCTTGAGAATTCCATTTCAGATCTATCTTGAGATGCAGTTTCCCCTGAGGTTCTAGGTCCACCTGAAATATCAAAATGTTATAACAAACCTATTTTCAAAAAACACAAAATAACAAAGATTCCTAATTATTACAAGAGGATAAGAGTACACAAAATAGTCTATTCTGACCACAATTTATGCACATTACCTACTTGAGCAGGAAAATAATGAAGTATATTGCTATTTCCCTGTTAATTAATCTTATTAGCGCCCCGCACACGTACAGTTCGGACCGCGCATCTTGGACTGCGTTCCAAACAGCAGTTAGATCTGTACGGTTTGGACTGCGGATCAAACTGTTGTGCCAATTACGATTAAAAATGCATTCACGGTTTGGATTGCCGACGAAACTTACATAACTAGACAAACGTTCCGAACTGTGCGTGTAAATTGATTTTCAAGAGTTTGGACTGCGGTTTGGACTGGCGCGTGGAACGTTATAGCTTTTAAAAGTTTTTTATACAGTAGTAAGAATGAACTCTGTGATAGGTTCGACGCTCCAAACCGCCATTTTTGTAATTTACGTTTATAAGTGATGCGCGCGTAAAACTGTGAGAAAGGACTCGCGTCGAGGTGCCAGATCGGACTGTTAGATCCGCACATCTACACGTACAGTTCGGAGCGAGGGATGGAACGGCGCGTGGTGTTTCCCGCGGTCCGTACTGTACGTGTGCAGTGCGCTATTGCTAAGCAAACTAAAACTATCCTATTATAAAATACAGCAAAAATATTTTAACGGTACAATGATGTTCAATAATCCATTTAATTCAAATGAAGTAGGAACTTAATTAAATAATAATAATTCACAGTACTAGCAGGAAATTACACAAATTATCCTGATATCCTCATTTAAGATCAAAACATATCAACAGAGACAAACTTAGTGTTGACACATCTCTGAAACAATGTCAGTGAATCATGTCATATCTCTGAAAGCAGTCAAAAATAGCTGCACTAATCATTTAATGAACCCACACAATTACACAAATACTAGCACTACAACCAACACAAACAAGGAAAACTGAATGAAAAATTATATTCCCAGACATCACAAATACACACAAAAATACACCTCATCCCTAAACTGTACATATTTAGGGTCTGGACTTGAGAATCTTCTCCTAAAATTATTCATAACGCACACTGACACTCAAAGAGTAAACCGCACATACTAAATGTGTGCAGTGTCACGAAAATGGCTTATCAATGAAAACAAATATTATGTCAATTGTTGATAACATAGTTGTAAGACAAACATGGAGTCTTGTAATCTTATCTGTGGATTACGGAAGATAAACACGCACTGATCTAAGGATCTTGTTAATCAGTCTTGCACTGAATTTTTATCAAAGTGGTAGTTTATGTAGAATTGAGTTTTATTTTATACATTATTATCATTTTCTTCAGTATTTTCCTGAAGTGTTGACCAAATAAATGGTGGTTTGAACTTATTTCTTCAATGATATTGACATCTGAATATTATAACTCATTCAAAAGCTACATTGCAAGGATATGAACTGCAGTTGATACTTCCAAGGATTCATCTAAAAACATTTGTAAGTATGTGTAGCACTCACCCAAAAGTCTGTGGCGTCCTTGTCCCGGTGCATAAGATCTTCAAATGGAATTGTGCAGTTGGCCACAAAGTCATCTGGAGGTATTGCAGCATCGTGGAACACCGTGATCCCCAAACTATAGCACACACCCAATGAGCAACCATTCCATATAGCTTATGTTGTATTATTGTTTTATACATGTGTAGGGTTTGATTCCCATGTGAGTCATAACATGATGTCATTGTCAGAAGTTTCACATTCCAATAAGAATTATTTAGGTAATGTTTGACAAGTTCAGCTGTTCAGAACCAGACTTGATAAATTACTGTTTGAAATAGCACTGACTATTTATATTTATTTACAACACATTATGATTGATCTCAGGGAAATACAGACCACAATAACACATTATTTATATTCAATTTTAAAAGAAATCACTTGACCCAGTTGAATAATCGCCACTCAAATAAGAATAACATGTCAAACAAATAATCAATGGAATGATAACATACCTGCCAACATTATGGACTTCGTGAATGAAGGTCTCATTCCACACAGGATCGAATGTCTTGGGCTTGGTGCTGGAACGGTCTAGATGGTGGTCGTCGGCGTCTATCGACACGTACGGATCTATCGGCTGGTCGTCTGCAACCATACCCCGTATTTACATATTAACACCAACACCCATCTCGGTAAACACGCTAGACCTACTTTATACATAATATTACAACTAAATTATGATCCTGTAACGAAATTTTTTGCACAATCATCCGTATAGATATGTTGGGGAGGCACCCGAGCCGTTAGATGAGGCTCACCTGGCTTTCCGAAGGTCATATTATGCCGTTTCTGAAAGTCGGTCGGCCTGAGACCCGTCGCCTCGCAAACCCGTACTCGCACCGTGCCACTGAACATGGTGCTACCGGCCAACAAGCAGTATCACCGAGACCGCGCCGCCACACGATCACTTCCACACTTTATACCCACTTAAAATCATTGAAGGTGCTTCATAATAGAAACAGAAATTAAATAAAAGACTTGACAGCGACAAAATCGGCCATGGATGGATATTTTACTCTATGGGTACTAATGGATTCCAATTTCGATTTCCTGAAGAATGTTATGGGATTTGGCTATGGTATTTACAGACAAAACAAAAGGATGGACCCGGTTTATCTCGAATTTTTCTAGCAAGAACAAACTAATTTCATTTTAATTCCAAAGTATAATAAATAAATCTAGAAATGTGTTAGTTGAGTTTTACTCATTCAGAAGAAATAATTTATTATCAAACATCGCAGAAGACACAATATTTCATTAAAGATTTTAATTGTGTGTGTTTATAAATATCCAAATACGTTTTTAAAATGGTATTGAAACGAAATTTTATTTTGTAGAACTCAACTACATTTCTGTGAACCTTCAAAAACTTGATTTTATATCCGCAGGATCCAGGATAACACTACCCTTAGCCACACCCCAGCTGTTCTTAAAAATACAAATGGCAGTTCCACATATTGTCAGTGTCAAATTTATGACGCACAGTGGCACAGTCACACACAGATTTAAAACAGCTTTGGTTGGAAAGTGAATTTGTTGTTCAAGTTAAGAAAATAAACATTAGCTGTTAATTGTAAAATAATATAAACAATGGGTTTCCTAACAATATTGAAAAAGTTGCGGCAGAAGGAAAAAGAGATGAGAATACTCATGTTGTATCCTTTTCAACGGTATTTTTATTTCTAACCTTATTGTTCTACATCTACATTCTATAATTTCCTTAGCGCTATCTCCTCAGAGGTCTGGATAACGCCGGTAAGACGACAATATTGAAGCGTTTCAACGGCGAGCCTATCGATACTATATCCCCGACGCTGGGCTTCAATATAAAGACCCTGGAGCACCGCGGATACAAGCTCAATATTTGGGACGTCGGGGGACAGAAGTCTTTGAGGTATGTATGCTTAAATTACTAATCAGTCGTCCAAAATATTAGTGTAGTACTATATCTTCTGCTATCTCTGATTTAAGTGTTGTAAAGATTTTTATGTGAAAGCATCAGGTGGCTGTCATTACACAAAAATAGTACCATCTGGAGACAAAGACCATAAATAATGAATTATTGGTTCAATCTTTTGAGGAGATTTAAAGATATGTTCCACATAGATGCTGAATTATAGCACAAACACCTTTCCAGGCACACCTGGAAATGTGTTTATACTTTAATTCTAAGATGCACTGCCACAGGTAAACTTTTTCAGGAATTGTTGCCCATTCTCTGATATTATATTGTAAGATTTTATTTAAAACTTGTATTGTTAGTTGGTAAATATATGACTTGATTGAATCCTTGCAACTGGATTTCAAACCAGTTTCCCCCAACTGAAAACTTGGATGCACCTTTGGTTCTGGTAACAATACATTTTTATCAGTGGCGGTACTCCCATAGAAGCAGAAAAGCACAGCTTGCCTTAATAAAACAACGAATTAAAAAAAAACGGTCAATACAAAAACAAAATTAATATTATAATCATTATCATCAAACTGCATGCCACGCGAAAAACGGAACGTATTGATGCGACGTTGTCAGGTTTACGTACTCAATAAACCAGAAAATACATTCGCGCGCAACTCGCACTGCGACGTTGCCAAACTTCTTCTAATATGTCTCCCAACTCCCGACCTCAGCCGATTGATCAAACAGATCGATCGGGCTTGACTAGCCCTTTCTCTGTCACACCATCCGATTTCGAACTGCTTCTCTGACCTCTCTATCCTACGAACATAATTTAGAGTTGTTTGTTTACATACTTTTTGCCGGTCTTACGACAAAATGTATAGGTTTTCCAACAATTTCCAAGCATGCTTTGAACGTTTGAGTGTAAAGATTGCGATTGCGAGAGAATGTGAATGAGTGTGTGAATGCAAGTTCGCGACGCGATTGAACTTGTTTGAAGGGAATTTCGATTTAGTTCAAATTAGTCTTGAGCGTTGATGGTTGTTGATGCATTTTTTATTGTGATTAGATTTTTCCGTTTCTTGTTAGAATTTAAATAAGTTTTGTGATTACTTAGTTTTTGATTGAAGTTAGTTAATTAATACGAAAATGAATTCGAAAACGCAAGCAACAGTTCCTTGTGATGGATTAAAGTGTGTGAAAGCGTTATTGGATCTCGTTACTTCACCTAAACCCACTCCTGATTTGAATATTTCTCAGAAAGGTAAAATAAATATTAGGTATTTTAATCGATCAGCACAATGATGGATCAGCATACAGTGTACAATGCCAATGGGTTGTCGGCTGCTCTCATAAAAACAAATTTTTCTGTTGGCCTTGTATATTTTTTTCGAATGAAAAGAATGCTTGGAGTTTATCAGGTTACGATGATTTAAATAACTTCTCTGGTGCCATGAAAAGACATCAAAATTCTCATAAACATTTGAATGCTGTTATTTCATTTTGTAGTTTTGGTATGTCATTGCTGATATGTATCTGTAAATCTATCTAGTAATATTATGCCTTCAGTGTGTTTTGTTGTTTGTCATCTGTCCATGGTAAAGAAGCGAAGAATGAAGAGTTTTGGCTGTATATATACATTGTGAGTAATAACTTTTTTTTCAACTAGTAGTTAGAAACTAATTTATTATTTTGTGCGCCATCTAGCGGTGACTGTAATATTTTGCCCAAAGCGACTGTTTACGAGCGAAATACGTATTGACTCGAATAGTTCAGTTGTTACATTTATGTCAATAGATGGCTCTTGTTAACATATTATTTTACGTGATACTGGTGCCGATTCTCTTGTACACCGAACTAACCTAAACTAAAACTAAAATTTCTTATTTTTAGTTAGTTGGTTTTGGTAAGTTATTCTGAAAACAAGATTCTCTAAATTTAAATATAGTTTTGACACACCTAAAATCGAGTTTGACATTCGTTAAGTTGAGTAGAGCATAGACCAAGATTGCAGTAGACCATAGACAAAAGCTGAATGAAAGTGAACGAAATGATCTGAATTGCAAAAAAAAACCTGAGGTAAATCAAATATTTATAATTGTATACCATTAATCATTAATGAAGTACAGTCTGTCTGTATAGTCAAGAAATTAATGTTTGAGGAACTAAGATTATTTATATTATTATACCATGGATTATTCAAAAGTAGGGTAACACTAAATCATAGTACATCAAATGTCATCGGCTGTCTGTCATCAACTTGTTAATATTCTATCTTGCTACCTTTTGCATTTTTAAATGTTTTTCAAATCTACGTCGACAAAACTTCGAAGAAACGTGTTAAATATGAGGAAAACAAATAGGAGTGGAGCTCGGGAAATTATTTCAAAGTATATCAGCGATGTTTGTTAGAACACCAAGCTGGACAAATTTTATCAAATTTGGATATTTTATACTCGAACAGCAGTTAAGACAGGTATGTAATCGTGTTATTGTTTGTTTTTTATCTACCAGAAGTCACAAATTTACTAAATATACGATTTTATGACTAAAATAAGCATTGTTTACATTGCGCATATAAATGCGCATTAGATGAGGTTAGATTGCAAATGTAATTAGCTAACTTTTGATACTTTTGGGTAATCAAATTTACCGGTGATTTTAAATATGAATAAGTTTTAACATGTTTGAAATAAAAATAGTGCTATCTATTTTCCATTTGTTATTACATCTTTTTTTTAATCTTTCTTTCAGGAAAATCTGAGAGTACAGTGAGGCGTATTGTAGATGAAGGCAAACACAGATCAGGCCGTCCTAAGAAAGAAATGGATGACTTCAACATAAATAAGTGCAATTCGACAAAAAATTCATTTCTTTTACTCGGTACCACACTAAAACAGATCTGGATTTTAAATGTAGCCTAGAAGTCCTGCGTAAAATTTTGAAATTGATTGGATTTTCTTATAAGAAGTGTCAAAATAACAGAAAGGCTCTATCGAACAACATATTGCAGCAAAACGGGCAAGAGAAAATGGGCATACAGTGGTACAAAAGTTAAAACATAACATTAATAAAAAATATATACGAACATTTTTCTTTTATTTACTCATTTTTATTTCAATGAAGGTCGGAAGGAAAACACCGTGAGGAAATCTGGACTATAATTATTATAATATACCTAATAAGTCTGAAATCGCCAACCCGTCTTGAGCATGCGTGGTGATCAGTGCTCGTGCCTTCTCTATTTGGCATATTTTGTTGATTATTGTATTTTGTTAATTATTTTTTTATACAAAACATGAACTGAATATGCGGTTTCAATTTGTGATAGAAACCTAATCACCACTCTTATTTGTTTAGGTTAAGGATAGGTTAATTAATAAATAAGGTGATAAGAAAATTAAAATTTTAATAATAAAGAAATAAAATGTTTAATTTAATTAAAATTATTGACAAGTAATTGCCGAATTTCCCTTGCTTCAGCAAGGAAGTCTGCGCCAGGATCCTCTACAATAGCATCCTGCTCCTCCACAATAGCATTCTGCTTGTTTTCCTCGTTGCCATCGATATCTTCTTCGTCTGCAAAGATACACATAAAGCTATATAGTAATTCCACCGTTCTTTGGTGGCAGAGTGTTTTAAGGGGTGAACCAATTAGATTTCAGAAGAATTAAGTTGTCTTGTAAGTTGTCGTCAAGTAAGTTGTCTTGCCCAACAGCTGTTTGATAACTGCCTTGAGCAAACAGATTTAGTGCAGCTAGAATCTGCAAATGAGTTCTATTATCATACAGGTAGGTAGGTAGAAATTTTTCATTCTAAAAATGCATGTTGCGCCACTGCTTGTTGCATACACTTTTCGGTCAGTGGGTCGTTCAAATGTTTGTAAAGAAATTTTAGTGGAGGGGCGTGCAGTTTTTGACTGAAAGATCTCAATTATGTAATGACTAGGTTTAGATCACCCATAAATATAATAAAAGTGAGATACCACTCGACTAAACTATAAATTCTTAAAAACTTGTTTATGCAAGTGAATTACTGCACAAAACTGTTCTAACCTTTCGGTGTTTGGGGATAAATCCTTCATCTAACCGAGGATTCCTTAGCATATCCACCAAATAAAGTGCTCCCGCTCTAGGGAGTCTAAAGAGTTTTTTAAATTTCTCCTCTGCCATTTGGAATTGGTTGGATTGGTCTCGCAATCTTTCCAAATGAATTCTTTCTTGAAAGTGTCTATTAGATAATACTCAGAGCCTGGAAGTGGCTATGATTATGAGAAGTGCATTTATCCACTTCTTTTCCAACTAATAATGTAGCAAGTACATTAGATGTTCAGTACAAATCCTTTGAAGTTTTCACGAATGCATTTTGTATTGTATCTTAATAAAATAACACTAAACTTACCTTTCTGCCGCATCGCCAACAGCTGCAATCACCTAAGCTTCCATAATTAACTCAAAGTCATCCAAACTTTCGAAAAATAATAGAGAAATATGCTTTGTAAATTTTAGTATAGGTCAACTAATTTTATTCCACACCTTTTTATTCGCGATTAAAAATGGTCTGATTTAGTTTGACAATCATAATTTTAGTTGAAAAACGTCAATTTCAGAATAGCAAAATTGGCATTTTCACTAAATTGAATAACTTAGTGCTGTCAGACTATAATCTATTTAAGTTATGTCACTTTAGTCAATTTCAGAATGGAAAACTTCGTTTGACAGGATTAAACTAAATTTTAATGATTTTTAGTCTAGTTTAGAGAAATTTGTGACAAGAGAATCGGCACCACTGACGACTTAATATTATTTCTATTGAACTAAGTAGTTGTAAATTTTCTGACAGGATAAAATACGAAAAGTGTTAGTCATAATTAAATAATAGAAAACAAAACCGGTGTTATTAAAAAGCAGTGTCAGAATTCGGAACAAAAAATGTTTTTTTTTTTTTTTTTTGGAACTTGTGCTTTACCTCCAAATAATTGCTGGCACGCCACTGATTTTTATGATAGACTAGCGGACGTCATACGGTTTCATTCAACCGCATAGTTCCCATACCTGTAGGAACACAGTGATAAAAAGGGCCAATATAATGATGGTGATCTCTTGATATCAGCAGACCTGTTATAAAAAAAAAAATTGATTTAATTTCCTTCAAACTAGCTAGCTAAGCAAAAACATATTCAGCTATTGTAATGTTCCAGGTCATACTGGAAGAACTACTTCGAGAGCACAGATGGCGTGGCGTGGGTGGTGGACAGTGCAGACGCGCGGCGTCTCTGGGACTGCGCCAGAGAGCTTCACTCTCTACTGCGAGAGGAGAGGCTAGCTGGAGCCACCCTGCTAGTGCTGGCCAACAAGTCTGATCTACCAGGAGCTCTCACCTCACAGGAGATCAGAGAGGTAATTGTCACATAAACAGTAGCTATGAAAATATCCAGTGAAATCTGAAAATGAATAAAAATCATTCCAAGAAGTCTAAAGTACATTGACCCCTGGGCACAGGACAGTGCCTATGTTTACTTTTCGTTTCAAGCTTCCAATGTTTCAGCGCTGTTAACACCATGATCACAGATAAGCTGGAGTTACTGTTAGGTGTTGTCATTTAAAATACTTTTACTAAATCACACCAGTGCAGTTGCAGTGTAGAAAACCTATAATATTGAAATGTATTCAGACTACGGCCTAGTTGGTCTAGTGGTCCCAAGCATGACAGCTGTGCATGTGGTACTGGGTTAGATCCCCAGGTTGGGCAGTGTTATCAGGAATATCTCAGTAGCAGCCAGACTCTGGAATTGTGCCCGATTTATGGCAATAGCAGCCCTATTGCCATAAATCGGAATATTTATTTTATGTCTGATGTAATAGGGATCCTATGTTCAGCAGTGGACGTCTTTTGGCTGAAATGATGATGATGAATGATGATGTAATAGGGATCAGTCCCTATTACATCGGACATAAAATAAATGGCGAAATATAGGTGTACTAATGAATACACCTCTGCATAACCCTTTGGAAATTACAGGCGTGATGTTATGTTAGTAGTATAGTATAGTATAACGGGCTAGTGTCCGCAACTACACGTATAAAGCTCGTATTTTGTGTACAGGTGGGAATATTATTCAATTCACCCCAGCTCCCTGATAAAGGCCAGCAACCCCTTGGTGTTACTTACTGGCAATCTTGCGGAGAGTAATGTTATGTATTCAGTGAACTACTGAAACTTTTCTCATATCATTTGTTTATGTTTCCAGGCTTTAGACTTGGACAGCATCAAGACACATCACTGGCGCATCGTGCGCTGTTCCGCCGTGACAGGGGAGAACCTTCTCGAAGGCATGGACTGGATGCTGGACGACATCGCCTCCAGGATCTTCACGCTGGACTAGCATTTGCAGTAAACTTATGCTTCTATTTATAAATGTAAAGAGAGGAACAGGAATGCAGCTTGCATGAAAGAGAATGTAAAAACCCTTTGGAATGTGTGCTAAATGTAACTTTGTTATTAACTAGGCTCTTGATAGCTTGATCTGTTACCCTGCTATCCATTTAAGTATTAATTAAACAAAACAAATATTGTTTGAGACTTCTCAAGCAATATTTTTATGTTGTTGCCAACAGACAGGCCTAGAGTTGTTTCCAATTACAACAAAAAGGATTCCTTATTCCTTAGTTGTGCATTGTATAAAATATAATATTTAATTTAGAATGTATTATTTTTCTAATATAATGCATTTAGCTGAAGAAATTAGACTGATGAATAGATATATTCTTAGTACTTTCAACTCTCTTGATACCTATTTAATATTTTTTAAGCTCTAATTATGTACGGCTTGCTAAGATTATTACAAAACTGGCTAGAATGTATTTATCTCATTCCAAACAGCACTCGCTTCGTAATCTAATGCAAATAAAACTGTGATGTTTTTGTAAATTATTAAGTTTATAATAAACGTTTTTTAACAAATGCATTGTTTTATTTCATGCCTTTTTCTGTTGGAACTGTCAAATATAATTTGTTTCACTATACATCAGAAATTATAATAACAGGGGGTTAATTGATTATCTATATAGAGGTACAAACAAGTCAAGACAACGCGCGGTCAAGCAGCTTTGGTTCAGGTCATACTAAGGATGGAGGGCACTTGAAACTGGCTAATTATTATTTTGGAACAGATAACAGCTTTGGTGTTTCAAGTTTCGTATATTCATTATAGAGATGTTACAGAGGTTCGATTCCGATGTTCGGAACTTCCGATTGATTTTGCACCTTCGATTCCGATACTATTACTATTCGGAGTTACTGGAACTGAATAACCTCCGATATGGCGCTGTGTAACCTCCGATATTATTTTTATAATATCGGAGGTTACACAGCGCGGTTGCTGCAGCCGCAATTAGCGCCTACAAGCAGTTAATTCTTTTCGCACGGGTAGCCCATGTCCGTGACTGCCTACGGACCACCAATGCCAATCGTTTCCATAATATTTGAGAAACAATTAGTACCTAGTCGTATTTACATGGCAGATGTGAGCGGCAACGCCGGTACAACAACATCCTAGACAGACATACACTGACCTTACTCGCAACCGGCGTGCGTGTATGACCAGATGTATAAATGTGGACAGGGCAAAAGTAGCAGACTGGTAGGATCATAGCAGGGGGCGCTCGGTTTCTGCCAACCCCCATGGAAAAAGTGCGTGAGTTTATGCATAATGTGTGTAGTACTCGAACAATAATATTAGTACTTTAGTAGTGCCGAGAAAATCGACTCTACAACAGGATCACTTTAAGTGCCGTAACTGTTTTTAGGAAGAAATCATAGTTTTTAGTAGAAAAAATTTTAAATGTGAAAACGATTGGCATTGGTGGTCCGGTGGTAGTAACAGACTTGAGTACTTGGGCAGCCTCATAGTACCTACACTTTTAGATTTGCTTTAATTTACTACTATATGCAGTAGGATGGTGCAGGTGCATCCATTCCTTTTCAATCTTGAACATTACCCTGATTTACAATCATGACAACTAATAACAAGAATAATTATAACTGAATAATAAGTGACCGACCCATAGTCACACTAAACTACCACACCAGTGTGACTATGATGTGTAATTTTATTTTTTGAGACCTGCGCGTTGCCTGAACCGCTTCCGAATGCATTTGTTTCCGATAAAACGACTTCTGTAACATCCCTAATTTATTTTATTCAATACCAATGTATTTGCCTAATTATTTTAGAGAACATTTCATACTAGATTACCACAATCTTAATACCTTAAACACACATTCTAATAGTTCATTTTAGTAGCTTTCAAACAATGTTAACAAAATAATATTGCAAAATTGATGGTTCATTTGGCTGAATAGCCTACCATAATACAACTACCACAGTCGTGATTTTTTTTTATTTTACGTTTTTCAGAAAAAAATAATCTTGCAGCACAAGACTAAGACGCGTTTGGCTACATATAAATAATTATTTAGATTCACATGTAGATTTTATTGAATCAAAGAACAACCCATACGAATGAGTTGAAAAACTAGAGCTGATCATAAGTGTCAACTTCATAAATGAGCAGCTCTAGTTCTCATGTCAATTTCTGGAAAAGTTTCTTTGTTGACATTACCAAAAATATTACTAAAATGACCCGCACACCGACACACATGATGCATCACACAACAAAACAGGATAAGCAGTATTGTCCACACAAGCTTCATGATCAACTTGATCGCAGCTGCCGTGCGCGGGAATGTCCCGTTAGGAATGGTTCTCTGTGTCCATAGACACAGTGTCGTTCAGCGTCGTGTCCAGAGACAATTGAGAGGTCTCATTGGCTGTCTCAGTGTCTATGGTTGTGTTCTGATCTGTGCTTATATCTGTTTTGATTTCCGCTGTAATTTCTGTTGTTACTTCTGAAAAACAATTTAAAAATGATTATTGCTATCAAGTCTTAGACTTTCAAACAGAGAGTCGGAGAGTCACTCATATTGTTATAAGAAAAAATCTGGAAAAAAAAAACCGGATGGCGCCCTCTTTTCGTGTCGCAATGACTTAGGAGTTCGCCAAACAAACTAATTGTATTGTTATGGGGCCATTTAACATGGCATCCTCATAATAAATGGAAAAATGGATGGTAATGGTTCTCTTACCCATCTTTTCTTGAGTCTCTGTAACCTCTGTTTCTGTCTGTTCCACCTTGGGCTCCTCCTCATGCCTGTCATCTCCGTCACTGTCCTCCTTATCATCAGCATCCGCTGCAAACTTGTCTCTCTTCTTCTTCTCATCTTTCATGTCTATATCCTTCTGGTCCTCTGCGTCATGATGGTCAGGGTCGTTCTCCTTGAAGCCTGGCCCTCGTGGCCGGAGAACCCGCTGCTCTATCCGTTGAAGCTCTTCCTGGAGTTCTAGACGTTTCTTGGCCATGCATTCTGAAATTTTGGAAATGAGAGGATGTTATGAATATAGAAATACTTTGCAGCCTAATCTCTACAAATCTTATGCCTGCATTGCCCAATGGCAGGTTAATGCTTATTTACACATAGAATAACTCCTGGATAGTAAGATATTTATTTAGTTTTAGAAATGGAAATATTTTAGTAAAACATAAAGTTCCCATATAGCCTCACTCCCAATGATGTGTAAATAAGCTTTCATTATGAAGCCTGTGAACTATACCTTCAGCTGAAAAAAAAAATTTGTTTATTAGAAAAAAACTCAAATTGATGTCATTGTTCAATAATTACTCACTGCGATATAATGGACCACATTTTGCTGGAAAACATAAACTCGCATGAATTTGTGAACCAACGACTAAGTTTCTCCAATAACTTCAAAAAATTGCATAAAGGATAATGCTTTCCCTATAATGGACACTGCAGTGGTTTTTGTGATTTAATGGATTTAGCTAACAGTACAGGTCAAATGTAAAAGATACCCACTTTCATGATACTTTCTACTGGACTCTAACTTCTCTGTGGCCTTTTCAGACATCTTCTTAGGCAACCAGTACATGTGAGGCTTGGCTTTCGTCAGGATGAAGTTGCCGAGGCTCTTCTGCGATGCCTCCCACTTCTCAAACTCCTGGACACGTGCCATCTTGGCTTCCAATGCCTTTATTGTAGTTTTCTTGTGTTCCCGTTCAGCAAATAGAGTCTTTCGTTCTAGCTGTTCTCGTTCTTTCTCTTGTCTGGCTTGCTCTTCTATTTTGCGTTCCACTAGCGCTTTTTTATCTTCCTGTAAAAGTTATTACATTACATTGATTGTATCTTATTTCTACGGCTGAAGTTGACCAAAGTTAGTTTAAAATAAAGCCACAAATGATTTAGATGATTATAGACTTTTAGCTAGATAATAACCTTAGTTTGTAACACAATTTCTTCTTGTTTAAATTTTTGTAGTGTTCCTAAAAGTGATCCGAAAATACGTCTGTTACGAGTCCTAGCCTGCTCGTCGTCACCCTGGGCCCGTAACACTGCTGCCCTGGTGGGGAGCTCCCTGCTAACAGCTGAAGGCACCCTGGCTCGCTTGGCTCCAGGACCATCATCTTCTCCATCACTGTCATGTACCCGTGCTGATAATCTGGAATATATTATTAAGAAAGGTTGAGGTTGACACCTAAGCTGATCTTTGCTTTTGTAAAATATTAGTTATAATTACAATGAAAGTATACGAAATTAAGTGGTATCTTCAGTATCTTGTATGCCGGCAATAAATATAGTTGCAGTAGCAATTCATTTGTGGAGTAAAGAACTGGTAATACTAATTAAATTAGTATTTTGGAAAGAAAGCACATCAGAATGATCAAAAATGCTGACTAAAACACACTAATTTGATCATTAACATAGGTACTACATGCAATCTGTTTATGTAAAGTACCTAGAAAAAAACTCTTCACATGACTTGAACTTGATTTTTTAATAATTCTTTATTCACATGAAATCCTCTGAAAATAGCTGAGTTGACCTTACATTAAACCATGCAAAATCGTTATATCGTCGAGGTCAAAACGAAATACAAATATTCAATCACATGAAAACATGCACTACGGATGAGGCGACTGTATGGTAAATATTTCGATTTTGTCGTAGTCAAAACATTACGTAACTGATATAAAACACAAGTAGGAAACCTTATCGAGATAGCGTAACCAATAATTAGTCACATAAAACAATCCGTATACCTGCTGAAAACTGTTTTGGTTTCATGTTTTCGTTTCGCAAACTGATCGTCATTTTTGTTGAAATTATTTCCACCATCTGGGAAGGAGTTTCGGCCTCCGGTACGATTGTTTCCCCTTGCATATTCTCCCGTTGAGTTAAATCTAGAATTAAACACGTTGTCAAGCAAATAATAAAAACACAAAATCATAAAATTTACATTCAAGGTGATTGCTAACCTATCATTGAATCTTCCGGTAGTTTGAACAATTTTTTTTATGTTTTCATCTATTTTAAACAAACTACTCTTCTCATTTTCTAGTTGAGCACGTAAAGAACTAAACGATACAGCTACTTCTGTCCCCATAATATTAAAAATAATGTAAAAATACAATATTTATGCAGCACTTTGGCTTTTAATTTTTTTATCACTCGCTCCACAGATAATAACCACCACAGAACATATTTAGTACCCCCTATGGGGATAACCACAGTACCACACCACCACTCCACAGATAATAAATTATTTTCGAAGTGTTTCGTCTGAACTCCCAAGTTTGTACTCCCAACCCAATACGTGAAAACTTTAAGAATATTCAGTATTATTTTTATATTTTATTTTTATTAATTTTATTTAAATCGCTCGAAATTAAATAATGATACCTCACGTTTTATATTTTTTTATTCAGCAGTAAACAAAAGTAGTTTTAACAATGTACATAGATGGCGCCAATTTGGCAGAATTGTTAATGCTACTCGATAAGAGATGGCGCTTCGTGTTTATGTACACGGACACTAAACTTCTAATAAAATTATAAATTCCTTGAATCGGATAGACTTATACAAATCCGTTATGACGGTATTCCTTTACACAATTAGCTATGCCTTGTGAACAAATTTTGAGTGTTGAGAAATAGCGAGACATTCCCTAACAAGTAATAGATTTCTTATTTCATAATCTTATTGCTAAAAGGTATTTAACCAGAAGACCTCCCTCAACCCACAGCTTTTACAAGCTTTTATTTAGCTCCACCTGTCCCGTTGTCAGTTGTCTGTCTACAAGTTTACCTACCTACTGTTAATTTCTTACGTACTTTTCCGAGATATTTCTTTGGCATAAAAGAGAGACGAAGTCTGTATCTGATAATAAATCTCTGGGCTTCCTGTGTGGCAGGTGTCGAGAGGCGGGCGGCAGTTTAATTTCACGCGTGCCCGAGCGCGCCCTGCCCGGCCGGCGCCTACGCAGCGTCACTCCTGTCATCGAACACCGTTACAAAAGAACATGCAGAAATTTCATAATCTTAACGTAATAGTGAACTTACTTTACATTTTCTAAAGTCAGGGGTAAAACAGACAAAAATGTTTGCATGTAGTAGGATTGGTCTAAAACTCTAAAGGAACAGCAACACGCACTGTCCGGCCGAGACACCTAGAGCACGAAGGTGATGGAGGGACTATTATTTTGGAATGTCGTCCGTAGGACAAGAGGTAGAGCAAAAATTAATGAGCACGAGTAGAAGGGAATAGACCAGGGGCTCAAGTTCCTTTGAACACCAAGACTATGGTTCTGCTAGCTTCAAAAGCAACCAAATTGGTACCTAGGTACCTGCCTAACCAATGTATGATTGTCTTCTTTCTTAAATTGTGTGAAACTTGTGCACAAACTAAGAACCGATTGCTATGCAGTTAATTGCTAGTGTTCATAACAGAATAAGTGCCTACCAAGTCTACCTACCTACCTTGGCGCCCCCTTGCCTACATGTTTTCTGAAATAGATTTAAATCAGTTTTCACGAGTGTGTTCGGCTCCGTAAACGTTTCACGTGCTACGGGCACGGTACGCTGATTGTGACATATACTTACATCGCATTACTCGTATGATCTTCTTGTAGTTAAGTTAACTTGTAATTAGTTAAGTACCTAGTTACTTAATATGTATTACCTGCATACGTAATAATGTTAAGTATTCATGTAGATATTATACTATGCAACAGTGTCGCCAGCTTTTGAGTCAGTAGGGTTAAGTTTATTATTTACGAATGCAGCTTTTATTCGATGGCCACCTCAAATATTTTAGCACCCTGGATTGGTTATTGGTTAGTTTTCCCTAACCTACCTACTTGTTATATTATAGAAGTAGAAATTACTGAATACAAAACTATAGGAAAATTAATGCTTCCGTCGGGGCTGCGGATTTTTCGAAAGAGATACCGCGGCCTCGGCACAAGGACTAAGAAGGAACATGGGTGGTTTTGAGTCCGTAGAAGTCTGACACTCCCTTCTGCTCTGCCCAGCAGAGCGGGAGGGGTTATCGGATGTCCCCCCCCCCCCTGCCCCCAAAAAAAGGAAAATGTATGCTTTCCACTCCAGACAATTAAATTTTCAGCTTTTTAATAATATAAATATCTACTAAGTACATCACATTCTACTAGGTCTTCAAGAATATCAAAACGCCATTCATAATAATCCTAATTTGGCACAGTAAAGCCAATTCCAACATTTAAAAACAAAAAGTGCAGTGATTTCAATGAAATGTACCTATGTAATCAGCAAACATAATCCAGTTTATGTTTAGAATTTAATTAATCTAAGAAAAAATCAAATAACAGTGAAATGTAACGTCGCCGTCGTCGTTGAGATAAGCCGTGCAGCCCGTACGCGCGTTGTTTTATTATACCCTGCTGATTACGTGTACAAGAATAAGTAAGTAGGTAAGTACCTAATATGAATTAATATTGGTGCTGTGGAAAACATGAAGAACCTCAAACAAACAATTGGGTGTAAGTTACTTTGGCAGCGATTGAAAATTATATAAGTAGTAAAAAAGTACCTATAATAATATGGTTATGGTTAATTATTTTCTACCCACATCTTAGAATAATATCTTAATAATAATAATATCTTACTAAAACGTTTAGGAAAAGAGCAAATAACAAACGATTACATAACATTATGCGCCTGTACCTAATCATGAAAGGGTAAAGTTGAGCAGTAGAACTAAATGTACATTTTTCCTGTTAAGTATATTTAAGACCCACTAGGTAATCTAGACTACGTTTACTACTACATTTTCAGTAATTACTAATTACAGAGAGACAAAGAATATTAAAGCAATTATTTTTTGCATTGATTTTTTTCAATACAAATTTCAGAAATCGATCATCAAGAACCGTTTTACTTTACGACTTTAAGTGATCAACCAAACTATTGACAGGTCACTAATTGATCCTAAAACTTGGAAGGCCATCATAACAAATCTCCTACAATAGCGGTAGATACTGTAACGTGGCCGCTCTGTTTCCGTACTGATCGCGAGTGCATCACGCTCTGTGGCGCGTGCATCCTCCCCTGCGCCGGCGCACCATCGCGCATCGCACAGCTTTATGAAAAAAGCAATTAGCTGAAATGTACAGTTAGGGCTGGCACTGTTCTGTGATTTGGGACAAAGTCAATGAATTTAACTTATTATTAGGTACCTACTCAGGCTTTTTAATAATTGTAAGATTTCCTAAAAATGAAATAAATCATACCAGACGTACAATCTTCTTGTTGTCTCCAAAGAGAAAAGCAAAGGATTTCGTAACTGCGTAAATAAATCGCATTAATGTAATGATTATGTAAGTATTGTTTTTCTATTATTTTCCCCGTGGGTTGTTAAACGATTGGAATATAAATAATATTGTGTAGGTACTTAGGTAGGTACTCTAATGAAAGTAAAAAGTAGATTAAGTATGAACCCACTTTACTATAAGCTATTTATTTAAAATACGCAGTTCAAAGTAGGTACATTAAGTAGGTACGCAACGTTTGTAAGTAATTCAACAAATTTCTAGGTTTAAAGTGTTGAGAAAGTATTAATTATGTATTTAAAACTGATGTTATAGTCTGGTATAAGCACGTATTTGTGTAACATTTATTTATTTTTATTAATACTTCGACATTATGCAGTCATACCTACCACAAAGCTTTCCCATCCAGTAAATAATAAAATTGTAATACACTTTTGATAAGTCTAGAGTCAACTTCAATCTGGGTAACGCGTCTGACGCCGCAATACACGTGACCACTGAGTAGGTACTAAACATTACAATAGTAAACATAATAATTATATATACCGTCGATAAAAAGAAGAGAAATTCTTATACAAATAGTTTATTTTCTTAAACCCCTTTTCCCCACCGCAGGGCTCAGGCGACAGCCCTGAAGCCCTGCGGCGTCTCCGAGCGGTGTATTCGTCTAAATCCGTCGCGTTCGGCCGAGCGTTCACGCGTGATATGAAAAATGGTCGCCGCGCTCGCTCGGGACACTCACGCGCATCCTGCGAGCTGTAGGAATCGAGTTAAATCACAGATGAGAGCTTTGATCAAATTAGAAATTCATTTAGTTTTGATTTTGCGTGAAACTAAAAACGTTTTAGATGAAGAATTACTGTCGTAGAATAAATAACGAAGATTCTTTGAATGTTTTCATCGAGTGTTAGAGAAGTATGAAAGATGACGTGCTGTAATGATCCCAAGAGATTTGAGATATAAGCGCGGAAGAATGATTATGTTGTTAATACAAGGTCAAACCCAATTATCTAGAGATTCACTAAAGGTTTTGGTCAATGATACCTAATATTGATGGATTTTACTTTCCTCATTATTTCAATCTCGTACTCTTTCATGATTATGGGAATTATGAGTTTTAAAATCTTATATAAATCTTAAATAGAAGTTTCTCTACGAAATAACACTTTTTGGGAATATTATTCTCTAACAATACGTCTAAAAACTGCTAGAAGAATATTTTAGGTAATTTAAACTGCCAGTAGGTAAGGTACCTACTCCTACAAACTACAATTTTAACGAGAAAAAAATACGATTATTTTCCAATGTTACACAATCGTGTACCCGCTGCAGTGAAACAGCTTGTACATTATAAAATCGTTATTATAACTATGGTTTTACAGCACTTTGACATATAATTCAACACGAAATACTTATCGGTGAACTCGCAATTTGACCAGCGTACTTAATGTGTGACATTCACAGAAATCTGCACTAAACATTCATTAACCGACTTCCCAAAAAGGAGGAGGTTCTCAATTCGATCGGTATGTTTTTTTTTGTAAAAGATTTTTCATTATGCTCACACATAAAAACTCACATAGGTAGGATAGGCAGCAAACCTACCCATTTGGCAATTTGTTTTTGCATTTTACATTTCATAATAAAAGTATCAAGAAGGTAAACATTACGAAAAGTCTACGCTTTGCTCGATTCGTAGCAAGTCAGTGACGCGTAGCGGACTACGGCGTAGATGCACAAAAATGCACGTAGATGTCTCGTAGAAGATCAACGATGCGTAGCGCGTAGCCTTTGCTACGAGCGTAGCACTGCACGGACGAATTAAATTATTTTATTTATTTATTACAAAATGATATGATTGGTCTACTACTACCGAAGATAAAGAACCGAAAGATACAACTTCAACTATAAAATGTTTTTTATTTATTAAGAATCGGAATAAAAACAAGAACCTGAGTATCTTCCTATATTGTAGAAATTACAAGTCATTATCCCGTTGTTTCTCGTCGCCCCTTCCCACTTGCGTGTGCGCATGTACGCGGTGTCTCAGTGTTTGTGTACGATCACACATTTTTGTGTCGCTGTTCGTCACGCTTGCTTCCCGTAATTGATGGTCAGCAGACTCGTGTGTTGTGTGTTGTGATCTACCCTGCGCCGCTATTTGTAGACCAAAACAAAGGACCCGATAATGCTTCCGGTTGAAGTGGCTTTTACGGGAGTTTTACTTATTTGCGTAATGTGTCGGTATACTGTTGTGTTGAGAGAAAGAAAGCCCGTAGTCGATGGAAATTGATAAGTAGGATTAGGAATTTTAGATTAGGATAGTCAAGGTAGCGAGTTCTATATAACTGTTAGTAACAGCTGTTTTCTTATATTACTTATATGCACGAATATAATTATAGAATGCATAGCTTCTTTTGATTCGTTTTTATTAACAGAATCTTTCTATCAGCAAACCTCTCTCTCTCCTTATTCCTGACTTTTTAGTTAGATATCTGGGTGTACTAACTCCTATCTATATTAAACACAGCAATACATCGTTAGGTACCAATGTCTGTTTATAACATCCGTCTGTCTGCCCAAATAATTAGTAACGAGGTAGGACAGTTAGCCCGCAATGAATCAGGCAGAGCGTCGCGTCGTGATCAAAGCCGCCATTACAGCTCTCCCGCCAAAACGACCCGCCATCTTGTTGCTCGTCGGCTGTCAGTCAGCGCGCATGGCGGAACAGCGCACGCGCATGGCCCGCCTAATAAAACGCTTATGCTGATTAATTGCGACGCACATTACGAATAACTCCGGCCGTCATGGTTTGTCTGTTAATATCTTTAGAACCAGCGCTGAAAATGAAAAAATACACACAGAACCGGCGCAGAACTAAAATGTTTTAGTGTAGCAAGTGAGGCGTGCCGCGGAACGAAACGTATTTTTAATTCAAGCCTACCGCGACGAATTAAATAAATCTTTGAAGTGTAAAACAGAAATTAAATAGTTATAAATACCTTCGTAATGTAATGAGTAATTGTGTTAGTTTTTCAGGGAATTTTCTCGACAAGTTTTCTTGTAAACGTCTGTCTGACGTCCTCATTATTATTTATAATTGCTGTGAAATGTTTTGAAGAACGCTTGAAACTTTCAGAAATAGATCAAACTCTACGTAAACTATGAATAAATACGTGAAACAAATTAGTTTGAGTAGGTAACTACAGACAAAAATTTAACTTTTAGAGAGATTTTAGACTTTTTTTTTTAGAAAGATTGACAGAAAAGTTAGATTACTTCCCGATCCCCTAATTCTAAGTGACTCGCGCTCACTAGATCACATATAGAAACTTTTCCTCATTATGCTAAAACTGAATGATAGTGTTAAATTATCTAGTGCATGCCTTCGTTACTAGACACAGTGCGGCAGTTAAAATATCCTCACATCATCTGAAAACTCACAAAACTGTCATCACACCCATCAACGCGACATTTCGATAATCAGGCACATCACGCAATAAGTTTGGATCGCAATGAGGCATCCGCGCGCAGGTACGCTACATGTGGCGGTAACAAGGTGTAACTGCGAGCTGCGCCCGCGCCAATGGTTCGCAGCCAGTCGCAGCCAGTCGCGGCGACTCGCAGCCGTCCGCAAGACTGCCCGTGCTAGCGCAGGTACTTAGCGAACTAATTGGACGTGGTAGGCTCATTGTGGTCATCATAGTTGGCTGTGCATCTAATTTATGATTATAACATTAATTTTTATTCAAATGGCTTGTTGCTGGCTGAAATTATCTGTTACTAACAAGATTTTGGGTGTATCGGCGCGCGATACTATAGCGGATCAGATGTTACTTGTCAATGAAATAGTTTTTTTTAATTGGCATAAAGTCCTTCACCTACTGCGTTACTAATCATGTAGTAATCAGACTGTTGATTAATTTACAAATCATAAACACCGTTTGTGTTCAGTCTGTTCAACTGATTCCTAAACAGTTAATGAATTCCACAAATCGATTATTGCAAATTGCTTGAGAAGTTGAGACTGAATTAATAGCGTATTTATTCACAATCTACTTTGTAACACACCAAATGAACAGACTGTTACAGAAGTAGTTGTCCTGAACTTAATATTATTCTCTCCGCGTTGTAAATGTACACTTATCTGGAAAAACATGAATTAACGTCCCGTACCCAATTACATTTTGGCAAGCTGCTCGCTTCATGTCATAAATCAGATTAGGTCTGTCAGCGCATGAATGGCGGTGTTCCTTGGGTTTCGCGTAGGACGCGCGACCAGCCACCACGCGACCAGCAACCGCGCGACCACGCGACCTGAGAGCGGTTCCACGAAGGGACGCTCGGCCGGACGCGGTCACGCGCGGCTGATAACCGCTAGATCTAGTGGGCTAGCTCACTAGTAGCTTCATTTATGTTTTGTTATTTATGTTATGTAATTTTATGTTTTGTTTTCATAATCGAGTTTTGTTAAATTGAGTTATCTATATCATCTTGAATTTGTTCAAGTTTGTGACAAGAGTTGTAAACAATACGTGGCGCCTTTGTGTGGTTTATCACTCTTGGAACTAAAAGCTGCAACTTTGAAAAAAAAGATCAAAAACAACTCGGTAGATTTATGTTTCGATATGATCAATGATTATGGAGCAATCATTGTAATATACCTACCTTATTTTTAGCATGGGAATCATCAAGTGACTAATCCCATCCTCTCTCTGGTGCCCGGTTTCTGAGGCACTTTATCTGTGGTTTATCTATTCATATGCGTACATTTGAATAGATAAACCACAGATAAAGTGCCTCAGAAACCGGGCATTAGTGGAGCACAAGGCAGTGTCTAACTTTAACTGATTAAAACCCATCCGTGTTCGTTGGTCCTTAAGTTCCTTCTAATGCCTTTGAGTTCCAGGGCCGCGGTGACTCTTTTGAACACGTCATCGAAATTTGTCGTAGCGTTTAGGTGCTTATTATAGATTACATAAGTACACACAAAACGCTTATCACAGAAAATTACTTAAAGATAGAGAGAAAAGAAGAAGAGCACAAAAGCACCTACTGTTTATTTCATTTGAAATTTCTTCCAGGAGATCTGCGATAGAAGAGCAGAAGAGAGAGGAGGCGGAGCAAATGTTGTGATTCAGTCGAATACTGTCCCATCGATTATAAAATCAATGTCTTTAAAAACCGCATCTAACCTACACTCCTCGAAGTCAGCGACTGCACCCTCTCTATCAATACACAAGTAGTACATACTCGTGCGCCTGCGTTTGAAGTGACGTGTCGTAAATCTGCGCAAGCGATGCGGCCCGCGTCCCGCCGCCATCAGCCACCAGACTGGTGCGTGCAGGGTCATGAGCAGCACTGTGTCTTGTGGGGATAAAATAAGAATATATTATTGTGTTCTGGTACTGGTGAGCACCAGTAGGAGAACACTGAACACTGAACTATTCACGATAGTAAACTGAAAGAGATCTGGTACAAGGTTTACAAAAATGTAAGTATGGTAAATTGCTGTTGGTCAATATATCCTCAAAAAAGAAGGGCTAGCTACTTTAGTTAGAGGAAAATATCATGGAAATATAGGAACCAAACCTAACTGATAAAATAACTCTCCTGATCAAGAATTCAAGACGCTACGAAGAAGTTATAATAATCAACTATTTTCTCACACAATAATAATATTATCGCTAGCGGTATCGTTTTCAGGAAAATCGTAATAGTGCTTGACGCTTCCGGAACCAAACAACGTAATGATTCCACGGAGAAGCGAGCTTAATGATTGTTGCTAACGTAAATATTTTATTGAAATAGTTTCACAGCTTTTCACGCGCAATTACACTTTTCCGCGTTTCAGCACATTTCTGTGCTTCCGATAAAATATAACAAAACCCATTAAACTTTAACATACCTACAAATTACGAGTATCGAACTACGTGCTTATTTAGGTATTAGAAACAAAAAAAAATACAATCTCATTAGCAAATATTAGCGAATTCAGTCCGTAGCAGATAGTGCGCGGGCGCAGAGGCGCGGCGGAGCGCGGCCGACCGCAGCCGAGTGCGCCCGAGTGCGCCCGACTGCGCCCGAGGGCGGCGGCACGGTCGCCGCTCGGTAAATACCGACGATCAACATTTGTTCATGCAGGAAGCTGTATTTGAGCTCGTGAAAGCTTAGTTAACTGTTTTTTCATGGTCATCAAACATTAATGTTTATTATGAGAGATTTCGATCTCCAAATAATTGTGAGTACGGCGCCATGGCGGCGCGTGGCTCCAGGTTTTCTTTGCTTTTGATTTTTCTCGTACGGCACTTTTTTACAGCTTTAGCTATAAGTATGGCTAAAGTGAACCATTTCAGCTTCGTTTTATAATAAACTCCGTCTTCGCGTTGATGACTTTACAGTCTCTAGCTAGTCGTATAACACGTTTTATGAAAAGTATGCAAGGATCGTAGTAGGTAGCATTCTGCGGTTTCTGTCTACACCCACAGGATAACTATGCAAATGAACTGAAATTCAAGATTAAAGCACAAGGTGCTTACAAGAATCCGGAACATTTCATAAAAAGGTGAACAAGAGCCCTTTGGTGAGTTTTTCAGCTGAAACACAATACTAACAGTTACAGACGTTAATGAACATCACATGACGACTGCGACAAGAGATCGGCTTACAGGGCTGTCACGGCTGTCAGTCAAAGATGTCACCGTCTTAGGGAATCAAAAGAGAATTGGTGAGAATTCTCGACTTCCGACTTCTTAGAGTTTTGTAACTTTGGTATTTTAATTAATTGTTGGTCTGTAATTGTACCTACACTGCCAGCACAAACAACGCTTCCCAAATATGTTGCCAAAGCTAATAATTAATGGTGAGGTTTGGGTTAAATACTTAAGTTAGGTATTGTCAAAAGCATGACCAGTTATACCTAAAAGAATCGCTAAACTTTAGTATCAAACTCAAAAGCTTTTATTTCAATAAGACCGTTAACAGTTTTAAATGCCTACGAAACAAATGAAAGCTACCGTCCCACTCAAAAGGAATGAACTTGTAAAGTGTGGAAACGAATGAGCATAAAACTTCATGCTGAAACAGAGATAAGCGTCTTAGAACTAGTTAAGTAATAATAATTAGTTAAGTCCTGAGGGCCTGCTGATGTAAGGCCTTACAGGGCCACTGACAATGACAATTGCTTACAGGAGAGTTAGTTTCAAAGAGTTAATTATTTCTACAACAACGAATACCAATTCGAATCATTTTTGACACACATTGACTAGGCTTACAGACAGTAGGTAACTGGTACTTATTAAACTATTAAGTAATAAAAACAGTAAGTACAAATTTTAATGGTAAAACCTTGGAACTCGAGCTTTTAAATCGACCCCAAACGCTGTCCGCTGAAAACCAGGAGCTCTTTTCTGGTAGCCCTGTGACAAGCACATACACTACATACAACATGGTGGGAAGGGCGGCGCCTTTGATATGGTGATACCGATACACCGATGGCTGACATCTACACATTGTGACAGCTAAGCTCATGTGTGTGTGTCTGCTTGTCTGTCTCAGTGCCTGTGTGTGTGCAGACATGTTTGACGTACGACTGACGTTTTGTTGTGAAAACTGAAATCTGATAGTGGCACTGAAGGTGGTCGGCCTATGAAGTCGGTTTCATGCTTCTGATACAGAAATATGGAGAGAACTAAAGAAAACATAAGAAGGTATTTTAATGGTCTCAAAGACTACCAACTGCGGCATTAAGTAGTATTTTTATTAGTTTTCCATACTTGAATTTTTTTCATATGTAATATGTAATAATTCTTGAAAGTAGGCCTTAGTAAGTGAGGTGGGCTAATCAATTCAATTCAAAATTTAAGTGTTTCTCTTCACAAATATGATTAACTTATTATGTCTATATAGAGCTTAAAATGACATTACACAGATAAGTTTGTGAGAGACTGGTGTCTGCACTAGGAAACCGATAGACATATATTATATAGAAATACAGCGGATAGGAAATTATGATGTGTTTAAATCTGAATTAAAATAAATAGAAGGCAAGCGTTTATTCTTCACTTTTCCTGTTTAAATTCCGTGTAGCCACATAGTTCGGTTATTTAAGCATTAACAAAGACACACGACCGCTGAACACAAATTGATGATCCAATTATCGCTTTAGGCAACTGTTGGTTTAATTAAATATCTAATTAAAGGCACAGATACCATCTACACTGCTTCCGTTGTTTTACGCCCTTCAAACACTAGCACACAGAAATACACCTTAAACCCACGTACACAAAGCTCAATCTCGTTCACCATCAAACTCATCGACAACTCAACTATAAAACTCAATAGAAAATGGACTCTATCTTTCGTTGTCTTAAGTTACTTTTACCATGTAAGTGTTCCCAGTAAGGGGTAAGGTAGGCGGCCCGATTACCGTCCGCGGTGGAGCGTGGCGCCCGCCGCTGAGATCTGAGGCGCATGGGAAGCGCATATTAATAGTGCGCAAGATACTGCGCAAGCGCATGCTGACTGTAATAATGCCGTGCTGTTGCCGTGATTTTAGTGGACGGCGAGTTGGCCCTTTGAGCAGAGATCAATAGAGATGTGGCCGCTGAGAAAGTCAAAGAAAGACATTTAAATATCCTTGAGCAGATCTTAAAAACATATTCAAAAGGATGAAATTTCGCCGCGATCATTGGCAATACTATAACGATTTTCTTTCATGGTTTTGGACACACCCATATATTCCCACAATAAGAGAGATGGAATCGTCAATTTATTTACATTAAGATACAGATTTGATTTTTATTTTAAGATACAGATACAGATTTAGATACAGCGATCAACATGGCCATGATGACTTGCCCATTATAAGACGAATATGATAAAACATATATACAAGAACCATGCTAAAACTATAGAGACTACAAGACAGTGATCATTTATCATTATCATCATTTCAGCCAAAAGACGTCCACTGCTGGACATAGGCCTACCCCAGGTGTCGCCACATTGACCGGTCCCATGCGTCTCGCATCCAGCGGGTCCCGCAACCTTTACCAGGTCATCGGTCCACCTAATGATATATAACCACATAACTCACGAGACACTGCCATCCCAGTTACCTACAATTCTTGCTACAAAACAATACATCATCGACTATGTTACCCACTACATATTCACAAGCAGTCTTCACAAAGTGTTGTCCCCTCACCGTCACTCCTCCTCATTACAATCATGTCCTCACACAACAGACAAGCTTTCAGCCACGCATTTAGATGCTGCCATGGAGGAGAGGAAACATTATGCAGAAGATCCACTCGCCAGCCGGAGCCGGAACTAGAGCCATGACGACATTGAAGCTCTTTTACAAAGTATCTTGCGATAATTTTATGAAAACCGACACACACATACACACACAACCACACACACACAAACACACATACAATCACACACCCACCACCACCTAGCATACGCACACCTTCTTAGATATAAGTTAAATTTCGTTTTTATGTACACTCCTACATTATAATTGTTTTTGTTTTAGAAGAGCGGGGTCTCGGATCCTAACACAGGTATTTTTTATACTTAAAAGGAGGCCTCTATGTATGATTGTATATTGTAGAAGTTTTATAGTTTCTGAAATAAAATGTATTATTATTATTAGTTAACTTTGGTTTCTTCGAAAGCGGATCGGATGGGAGATGCGTAAAAGTCAGTTCAACAAATGTGATTGGCCTTTTTGTCGTTTTCTGGCTTTCTTTGCTAGTTGCTGTAGCCTGTTGAGTAGAGAGAACTTAGTCCTACTACTCTTGAAGGAAATCTTAAAATATCTGGAGACAAGCGAACTCTGACGATGGGTCTGATTCACTGCTCTGCCTAAGCTTTCCGGGATGGGTTTTAATTTCAATTTTGAATGACATTCGAACATCATCCATAACAACAGCCAGCAAATTTTTCAAAATCTAAACTTTTAAATATATTCATCATCATCTGCCTAGCCTTTTCTAACTTTGTTGGGGTCGCCTTGTAAATATTCATATTAAATTAATGATTGCATTATGATCAAAATCACTGGAGGACACTGTAGAGTCATGACGAGTATGCTTGTCAGCCAGTGAGAAGTCTGCCGAAATCCTTTGATACTATAATAATAATAATAATAATAAACACAGGATTTATTGAACCATTGTTAAGATTGTGATCAGTAAAACTTCTGACCCATCCCCATGGTGTGGTGCTCACACATAAAAGCCAGGTGCTCTATGAATAGCGGCGGCTAGTCGCGGTCGGCAGCGCGCGACCACGCTGATTAAAACAATCCTGCGCACGCGCCGCCGTGTCTGCTTCACGAGCTATTTGTAGGCCGCAGGTAGGCGGATGTTGTCACAGTGCTGTCATTGTTGTCACTGAAGGAACCTGCAGTTAACCTCACCTAGGGGTTCTGGTGAACGAGGAGTAGTTTGGCGCAAATTTCCTAATGTCTTTACAGCAATGGCTGCCGGAAGGATGTTGCTGAAAAGCTGAAGTAAATAGGCTGAGAAGTTCATGCACGTTATTTTAATTCCATTTGAGATTTGATGCATATTCAGACTTATACAGAATGATGATGATGAACAGAGTGACTGGTTTCATCATCCACTTGTAAGTAGTTAACTGCTAGCTGCCTGCTAACCGTTTAATGTATCTGAGACACGAAAACAATCTCATTTTAGAGTTCTTCTTGCAAACGTTGCTTAAAGAAAGATTTTGCTAGAGCTCTACTCAAGCAAATATTTGCTTCTTTGAAGAGTAGTTCTGTGTAGTTGAAAAAACTTGTTATATTTTTCTTTTTAAAAGACCAGCAAGTCACTTCCAAGAGAAAAAATGAAAAACTTTCCGAGCTGTTTTCGTCTTTGGTGTCCTCTACGGTAAATACCGGTTCATTATTGTCCCGCCATACTTGAAGGCGTTAACTTTGCCCCTCCCGCCGTAATAACACAATTTGCACTAGACCATACCAGTTAATAACTAAGATTAGGAGTAGTTCACTGGCAGATTAGCATGACAATCAAACACATGTTTCTGGGAGATCATAAAAGTAAATATCAACATTGCCATACAAATTGATTTAATAACAATATGCTGTACTTTACGGCACAAATCGACGCCCTCGGCTTCCTTTACTTAACTTGATACTTGAGAGCTAAATTACTTCTATGTTATGACTAGCTTTTGCCAGCGGCTTTGCCCGCGTGAAAATGGCGATTTTCCATACAAACTTTCATCCCCTATTTAACTCCCTTAGGGGTTGAATTTCAAAAAAATCCTTCCTTATTCCTTGTCAACATTATAAAGGGAACCTCTGTGCAAAATTTCAGCTTTCTAGGTCCAAGGGTTTGGGCTGGGCGTTGATAAGTCAGTCAGTCGACTGACTGACTGACTCATAAAAAGCCTGAACATAGAAGATGATGACATAGAAGTCCTGACTGACTAGTCAGGACTTCTCTTTTTATTTATATAGATAGACTAGTATTTGCGTGGGTGCGCGAGCTGCGCGCAGCTCGCGTGGCGTGAAGAGGGGGAGAGGGGGCGCTTTGAAAAATGATTTCGACTAACGCATTGACCCTTTCAATGAATCTGATATACCTACCTATATACACCTACCTACTACCAACCTACTACCTACCTACACCTACCTAAACCTACCTAAACCTACCTACACCTACCTACCACCTACCTACTACCTCCTACTACCACTAAAAAAACATTACCATAAAGTTTGCTTGTCGTCGCCCCTGACTTACGCTTCACCCACTCAACCTTCGTTTCGCTAAGGAGGTCGCCGGCTCGCTTCGCTCGCCACCTCCCCCCTTCGCTCCACTCGGTCTCGCAGGTTCGCTCCACTCAGGACCTACCTCCCGCCGGAAAGCTATCATGACATTATCCCTACGCTACGGGGGTCGCCGGCTCGCTTCGCTCGCCCGCTCCCCCCTTCGCTTTACCGCTGTACCACCACCGGACAGGTTTCGACGCCTACTATAATATTTGTTCAAACACCTAATGGCTATCTCTAACCGTTATGAAGTTACAGCCCTTTTAATTTTAGGGGAGGTTGGGGAGGGGAGGGGAGGGGAGGCTATACAAATTTCAACGCCCCTCAATAGTTTTATGTAAGAAAAAGAAAGAAAAAAAAAAGGTGAAAAGGGGGGGGGGGTGAAGGGGGGGTGAGGGGGGGAGTCTCGAAAAATGATTTCGATTAACGCAAAGGCCCCTCTAAATGAATCTGAAAAAAAAATCGTTCCAAGTCTCTTAACTTTCGAGATTCGCCTAAAGGGGGGGAGAAGGGGGGCAAGGGGGGCCACTTTGAAAAATGATTTTTACTTTACCGAGCCTCCTCTATACGAATCCCTAAAAAAAAACACTTCAAGTCTCTTAACTTCCGAGATCCGAAAGGGGGGGGGTGGAGGGGGGCAAGGGGGTCAAATTTTCAAAATGGTTTTTCCTTCCCCAAGCCTCCTCTATACGAATCCCTAAAAAAAAATCCTTAAATTCTCTTTATTTCCGAGATCCGCCTAAAGGGGGGGAGAAGGGGGGCAAGGGGGGCCACTTTGAAAAATGATTTTTACTTTACCGAGCCTCCTCTATACGAATCCCTAAAAAAAAACACTTCAAGTCTCTTTGTTTCCGAGATACGATAGGGAGGGGGAAGAAGGGGGGGGGAAAAGGGGGGGTTTCGGACTTTTCCCATTGTCATGAGAGTTAATAATAATAATAATAATAAAAACGTTTATTCATCTCCACAAATTACATTGTTATGATAGATTTATAGGTTGACAGGTAGTTTGGCAGAAAGTTGTAATTTGTGGGAGATCTGGAGTCTAAACTAAGCCTAGGCCTGTATTTCAGAACTCCAGGCCCCCCATCACATCATAAATAGTTATTGTCAACATGAAAATAGTGTGAAATTGGTGACGTTGTGTAGTTATATGTATGTATGGGTATGTGTGTAGGTATGTGTGGTGGTGTGTGTGTGTGGGTGTGCGTGTGGGTGTGTGTGTGGATGTGTGTATTTATAATATAAGTATGTATACATTAATTGCACAAATGTGTATTTTAATTATTTTATACTGAAATAAATACAATAACATGACCATAATTTTACCTACAAATACGTACGTACGTAAATATGAACTGCTTATCTCACTTACTTAGCAATCTCTAATAATTTTTCTGTTTCCGTATAGTTTAACTTTAGCAACCAATTAATAATTTTAGTTTTACATTCAACCTTACTGCAATTTGCTATATTAGTAATTTTATTAAGTTTATTATACAATTCACCTCCACGGAAAGGGAAGAATCTTTGTGCGAAGGAAGTTCCAACCGCAGTCGTCCTACATACTGCAAAATTTCTCCTGGAGAGACCTATGCGTTTTCTGCTTTCTTCGGATATCATTGAATGTTTGAGTAGTGAAGTAAGCAATATGTACAGCTGACGTACAGTTAGCACCTGTGCTTCCTCATAAAGTGTAATGGTACTGAAAAGACGTGGTTTCGATAAACTAACTTTTAGTATTAACCTTTGGGCTCTTTCTACTGTTATTAGCTTGGTTTTACATGCCCCGCCCCAAGTGGTAATGCAGTAGCCAATGATAGATTGCACCAGAGCCTCGTATACCATCCTCATCGTTTTTTTGTCCACTAAGTCACGGAGTCCTTTAAAAATGTAAGTGAGCTTCCGTATTCTTTTAGACAAAAAGTTAATGTGGTTTTCAAAAGTTAGATTTGAGTCAATTTCAACTCCAAGGTACTTAATACTTTTTGTAGAATTAATATTGGGACAATTACAGTTTGGAGTTGGAGGGAAATTACATTTGTGCGCACGGATATTGGAAGTACGGCGGTTGGCAAGTTCAAATCGATTGCGAATACTATATAAAATGTATTTGGTTTTGTCTTCATTTAAGGTTAGGGAGTTTGACAATAGCCAGTGACACACAGTGTTAAAACCATTTTGCGCGAGATTAAAGAGCTCATTCCACGAGTCAGCGAAAAAGGTTAGGGCAGTATCGTCTGCATAGGCGGAAATGCGGCAATTTGTGATCTTAAGGGAACAGAGCTCGTTGATATAGCAGAGAAAAAGAGTGGGACCTAATATACTGCCTTGTGGCACCCCAAAATCAACTGGCAGTTCGTTACTAATTTGCTCGCCAATTTTAACCGATTGGGTTCTATTACTTAGGTAATCCGTGAGTAAGTCCAGTGGAACACCCCGAATACCAAGATCTTCCAGTTTTTGCACAAGGCGGGGTACAGAAACAGTGTCAAAGGCTTTTGCCAGGTCGAGAAATATTGTCAAACATTTATTTTTATTATCTAATTTATTTACTAGAAGGTTAACGAGATCAAGTACTGCGTTGTCAGTTGAGCGGCCGGCTCTGAAACCGTATTGTGTATCAGAAAACAAGTTCTGTACTTCTAGATATTTTGTAAGCCTTTTGTTTATTATCCGTTCAAATATCTTTGATAGTGTCGTTAGGATAGCAATTGGCCTATAATTGCTGATGCTGCTTCTGTCTCCCGCCTTATGTATCGGATGTACCACAGCTCTTTTTAATGCGAGGGGAAACACTCCCGAATCAAAACAGCGATTTATTAAGTTCGTTAGAACAGGTACTATAAAAACGGATATTTTCTTTAAAACATCAGCACTAATCTGATCCCATCCTGGCGAGCAGTCACTTTTTAAGAGTTGAAGCGTTCTTTCAACTTCTTCGATATCCGTGGGTAGGAGAACGAAAGAGTTTATAGGGGGCTCAGAGACTTTATTAATACAAGGAATATGAGGGGGAATCATGTTCGATAGTCGTTTTCCAATATTTGAAAAGTATTCGTTAGTACTGTTTATTGATTCTTGAGGGGTTTTATGTGTAGTTAATAGTTGTAGTGGTAGCTGCTTTTTATTATTATTGTTGGTTATTGTTTTAATGGTAGACCAAAGCTTTTTAGAATTGTTTTTAGACTTTAGTAGTTGATTTCGCTCATACTGCTTTTTTAGTTTTTTTAGTAGGCTGTTGCAATAGTTCCGGTACCGCAAGTAGGATATTTTCAGAATGACGTCATTTTTATCGGTTTTTAACTTTTTGTGCATTCTGTCTCTGGTTCGGATGCAACGTAGCATACCAGTAGTTATCCACGGTTTAATTATAATTTTATTTCTAGGGATTAGTCGTTTTATAGAGTTATTTGCAATTAATAACTGAATAATGGTAATGAAATTGTTCATCATCATCAGCCTATAATTGTTCCCACTGCAGGGACTCAGGCCTCCTCTCTAGGAAAGGGATGGGCTATAATCCACCACGCGGGCCCAGTGCGGATTGGTAGATGTCGCATATCTTCGAATTTTTGGTTCTAAGACATGCCGGTTTCCTCACGATGTTTTCCTTCACCGTTTTGAGAGCAGTGGTGATGAAATAAATTACACAAAGTAATGCGCCTGCCTGGGTTCGAACCCACGACCAACTGTTCGTAAGTCGGGGCCGCCACCACTGGGCCACCACTGCTCTCAAAGGAAAGAAATTGTTCATAGCAGTATTTAAATTTGTTTCCTGATACACTTTGTCAAAATTTAAGTTGTCACATTCTGATTTTAATTTGTCCATGTCAATTTTGAAGTTAGTTTTCATCTTCATGGATTTAGGTTTAGTCACATGGTTTTTTATACAGAATAAAACTGCTTCATGATCCGTGATACTAGTACCCAAGGAAAACGTAAACGCTTCAAACTTGGTTTTCAGTATCACATGGTCTAAACATGTCTTATCTCTGGTGGCAGTATTGATAGCAGGAAGCAGTCCATGGAAGGCAATGGTCTCTAGATACGAGGTAGTTGTGGCACCGTTCGCCAAGAGATCAATATTTATATCACCGACTACGATGATATTTTTAAACGACGACACGGTCATTAGCAAGTTGTGCAATGAGTCAAGGAAGGTGTCGAGTGATTTAAAACTAGGGGGCCTATATATTGCGATTATTATTGTATCACTTTCTATTTTTATCACCAAACAATTTGCTTCTGATAGAAAAGGTTCTTCCACAGTGCATTTTAAATTATTATTGGTGTATACGACTATGCCGTCATTTTGGTTGTAGTTATCGTTAGTTTTATGAGAGTTATATCCTTGAAGCAATGGTAAGTTACTAACACGCGATAACCAGCATTCGGAAAGCACAATGATATCACATGTTAAATTCAGCCTCTGGAGTAAAACGTGTATTTCTTGAAAATTACAGTTAAGACTACGTATGTTTTGTTGTAGAACTTTTAGGTAATGAGTAGGGTCTTTGAGATATGAGTTGCATTGCTCGGGTACACATGTGATTGGGACAGAAATATCGAATTGGTCGATGTCGCTCATTAGGTTACTTGCGGTATCGAATGTTGTAGTATATTGATATTGGTGAAGATAATTTTGGCGTGAATGACATAAAATAAAGTAGCTGTAGGCTATTCCGAGATGTAAGCAAGGAAACGATACACTCGTACATGGTATTAGTAACGCATGTTTTGGATTGTCGCGGAATCATTTTGTATTTAATAAATGTGCATGGAATATTATATATATTTATTGTTGTAAATATTTTATTGCATTCCCTAGAATAGTAATTGTATATTGCGACAATAGCTGTATCTAGACCTAGTCTCAAAATAAGACAGTTAGCGTCCTGGAAAACCGGTTCAACTAGCTTATGAGTCATGTCAGAGCTTATATAAACTACCACCCCATCATTTTGGTTGTTAAATGATGATCTAGCCGAGGTACATCCAGTTAATACAGGAACATCTGTAACTTTACTTAACCAACATTCAGAAAGCACTACTATGTCACACTTAACATCCATGGAATGTATTAGGACATTGAGACCATCAAAGTTACAATTTAGGCTTCTGATGTTAACATGCAGTACGTTCAAAGTCGGTTGAGCAGTGTTTGAATGCTTCAAACATTGGTCTGGCAAACTCACATAAGACCGTGAGATATTAAATGATTCTACAGAATCAATAAATTTATTTAGGTCGTCCGTATCGAATTTTAATTTTTAAAGTTAATGACCAGTTTATGTTTGTGCTGGAGAGTACCATATGTGTAAGTAGTTTGAGTATTTTAGTGAAGAGTCTGGAATTTAGTGTGTTTAGTCTATATAAAATGTGTGTGTGAATGTTTTGAGTGTTTAACTGCAATTGTGTTGCGTCGTGATTAATAATAAATAATAATTTTGTTTTACACGAGAAATCAACTAAATTAATGTTGTTCATAGGGTAAATCATATCATAACACAATGAAATACGGTTTAAGATAACTTCTACAAAAACAGATTTTGGATGTAAATAATAAAAAATATTTATCAAATAAACTATAGGTACTATTCAGATACGCCATACCACTTACTAGCGAAAAGATTTGACCATAATAATATACAGTAGAACTTAACTTATAATAAAAATAGGGTATAATTAATAAACTACAAGATATGACAATGAGGTAATTCGCATAAGTTAGTCATTTTTTAGTTAGGAGCTTTAGATCTACTGCGGATTCAATTCGAATTTGAGGCTCACCTTCGGCTTTACGTAGGAATATGGAACCACGTGAAGTCCAGCAGTACGCGTAACCATTTTCCTTTGCAGACTGTCGAGCTGCGTAGAATAGTTTTTGCGCGTTTGGTGTTAGAGCTTCCGATATGAACACAGGTCTGGCAGGTCCGGGTATGCTCAGGTGTCCCGTATTTAATTTTTCTTCATTTGGTTTCTTCTTGTTGTGATTCTTGACTCCCTGCATTATTTTGTCCTTTTTTAGGACGCTGTTTAGCTCAACTATAATGGGTTTACTGCCTTCTTTGTGGGTTTGGATTCTATAGATGTCTTTTATGTCACAGTCTTGGATATCTACCTCAACAGCTTTCGATAAGGTTTTCACAATCAAACAAGCGTCTTCCTTCGACTCAAATTTCCTGCCATCTCGCAAGCAGATGGGTACATTTCGTATCTCTAAGTTAGCCGACCTGCTTTTGCGCTCTAGAAGCTCAATCTTTTCTTCCAATTTCTGAATCGTCTTCTTATCTTCTGCTCCATCTTCTTGCAGGTTTTGCAATGTTTGTAGTATTAGGTCATATTTATCTGACATAAATTGCAAACTTTCTTTAAGTTCTTCATTTTTCTGCTTGAGTTCTATAAAGCTTTGGTCTACCTTAGTTGATAAAGACGAGATCAACCCTTTGAGTTCCTTGATGTCGTCATCGCCATGTCTGCGCTTATGTCTAACACTAGCATTTCTGCTACCGCTTCTCTCAGACGCAGTATCTGATTCACATATATCAGGCGCACATAACACAGAGAGCGTGGAGCCAAGTTCAGAGACTGGCACGGATGCGGGTGAGGAAGGCGGGGGGGAGCGCTGAAGAGGCATGCTCATGTTCTTCACTCAGCGCAGAAGTACCAGGCGTCCAAAACTTATGAAGAGCGTTGTACGCGGCCACGGCGCGGCGACGCGTCAGAGAGCCGCGATGTCGTACTTGTGATGCGTAGCTAGTAAAGTGTGACTCACAGTGAAGCAGGCGCAGGCGTAGCGTAGCTCAGGCGTTGATCGCCGTCTCAGGTGTTGCTGTCCTTTTTTAACACTGACTCCGCGTTCAACTCAATCGCCGCGGAGATATGAGCTCCTGGTACTTTATGTTTTTATTTAAAATGTGTTTTTTACGAGAATTATAAATATTAATTTAAAAAAATTAAAAGTGCACACGTCTATTCGCTTTCGCGGTCCAGAGGGAGGGAGAGTTGATTGTTTACAAATCTGTCAAAATATACCCACCTCCCCATCCACCATCTGGGAGAACAATTCTGTCAGTCAGTGAGTCAGTCAGTGGTAGTTTAGCTTTATATAGTATAAATAGATATAGATTTAGTTGTCACAGAAAATAGCGGAATTTGCGCAAGGGATGTATACCCAGTTGTTCTTTCCTTTTATGGTATGGTAGCATAGACATTTTGGACCACAATAAAAGCTTATTTGGTATGCAATGATATACCCAACCTGGACAGCTGGTCAAGTTATTGTCAGCACTCGTACTTGGTACATACTATATATCCTTTTCAAAAGAATCCTTAAACTGAGGCCACGATTCAGATGCGTTTTATATTTAACATACAGTAAAACTTTTTACGACTACCTATAGGACAGGTTACACCATGAACTTACTGACTTCATTTGTCAATAATAATTTTATCATATTTCGTTCGAACAGAAATGTTCTTATTGGTTCTTATCCTACAACTTCGTTACGCTGCCTACTTAAAACAGGTTACAGCTATTGCTGTAAACTACTGTAAAAATGATGACATCAAGTATAATCACCATCATCATTTCAGTCGAAACACGTCCGCTGTTGGACATAGGCCTCCCCCAAAGATCGAAACAATGACATGTCCTACGCTATTAACCTTAATCCAGCTTGTTACCGGGACTAGGTCGTCGATCCTGCATACATACGTACCACCTGCCTTATATTTGTCTACCTAGTACCTATGTACTATACCATCCTTTAAGATTTACGAACGAAAATGGCCTGTCGACCACTGTAGAGGTCAAAACCTGCAGCTCACTTAGCCTTGGAGTTCTTTTTCCTTCGTTTAATCGAAATTGAACATCATCATCACGCTAATATTTTTCAACGAAATACCCAAAAGGTCTGGACCACGTGTTATGTGTATTGGTACACACGGCTACACATCAAGCTATACAAAACCAGTATAATCTGATCGTTCATTGTGCGAAAAGATCTAGTAAAGCGAGGCCAAGATTAACTGGTTTTGTATAGCTTGATGTGTAGCCGTGTGTACTCTCGTATTTTTTCAGAGTGACTGGAGAACCCTGAAAATCGTTTACAAGCAGATTACAATCGAATCACTTAATAATCCATAAAAAAAAATGCAAAAACATAAAAAAGCGTGAAGGCTTCAAGTGTCGCATGTTTTATATTATCACATAACGGTAATCATTCGAAGTAGTCGATATCTTCACGGGCTGGTCGCGAATCTGTTCCGTTCCGCACCACCTTTGCTAATCTGAACTAAACATTTAATTTTCGTGAAAAATGCAGCTTTAACGACAGCTATAAATATTGAGCTATAGAAAAGATAAAAGTTGAACAATACTGCTGGGGGAATTATAAATCGTGGGCTGGTATGTGGCTGGGGGCGACACAATCGCGCATTAACCACGCCGCCTGAACCAGAACAATGCCCTTTATAGCTTATTTATTAACGTTATAACCTGCGCCCGCGCACCCACCAAAACTCTTGTAATATTCTACGATATAATTTCATACAAACGAGCTTGTTATTGATATTTTATTTGTGCTAAATTATTAATATTTTATTTTTTACGAATTGTAGAGTGATTGAGTTGTCGTCGTTAATATTAAATATTTTGTTTAAATAAAAATAATATAATTCATTGGAATCGGTATCACGTTTTCGGAAATCAAAGTAGATTTCTTGTAACTAAGACACATTTACTTATATTAAATTTTCTTTGTGCTTAACAAAGAAAATTTAAAATAGATGTACTTATAAGTATTTAGTTTTAACAATTCGTATTAAAAAAAATGATTTTAGTAATATTTTGTAAGAATACTAATGTAGATTTTACCGCTGAATCTGTTTTCTGTTCGTCTGTACGAGGTGTAAACTGCGCAGATTACGTTAGGCATACAATGGCTCCCACACCACACGTAAGGGCTAGCTTTCACAGGTTTCTATTACTACATACTTAGGTATATAGCTGTATATTAGGACCTGTCTTAACTGCACTATTGGTCGTTGGTCCGTGCTTCAATAAAAAGCCTGCTCGTACTTATATAATAAAGAATTTCCTTTTTCTAGGCGACAATGCTACATTTTACATTACACAACATCAAGCCTGTAATCCTGCAAGGGTAAGGCAGAGGTGAATCGAATAGTATTTACTCTCTCTCTCTTCAGGTGCCTGTCCAACTAGTGAAGTTTGGCAGTCAGCTCCGCATATCCTATTCGGTCCTTTGCCAGTCTAAAAAGTTCCGCGGCGCTCTTAACTCCCGTCCATTCCCGGATATTGCGCAGCCAGGATTTCTTCCTACGTCCCACTGCTCTTTTGCCTGCCACTTTGCCCATCATTATGAGTTGCAAGAGTTCGTATCTGTCGTGCCTTAATACGTGACCCAGTATTTACTAGATACTATTACAACCCACACACACACATTTTTACCTTACCCTTAAATGTACACCTACATTTCACCAGGAATGTTTGTCTTATGTTAAAGGGAGGGAGCAATGGACTCGTCCATTGCCATCAACCGGGATCACATTCAGACTCCATGGTTCCTACACATCACTAACTACTTGCTTGGGCTGGGCTTTGATGAGTTAGTCAGTGGTCTTGGCTTGGGGATTGTTGTTATACTGTGGTCAGCGACTTCTCTTTTTAACCGACTTCCAAAAAGCAGGAGGTTCTCTATTTGTGTGTAACTGTGGTATACTCTCGAGGTGGTCTCATTGTCAACAAGTCAGGATCTGATTATGGGAACCTTTACAAATCGAGGGCAATCCCCAAATTGTATAGCACACATTATGTTTTCCATATATTTTCTGAAGCTGTTCAAGTATTTGCGTCTGATAAACATAATCTCATGTGGATGCGCTGATGATAGAAGGTACAACTCCTTAACGGTTAGGAGTTTGAGGATAATTCTTTAATAAAATATTATTTGGTTGTATATGGTTGTATTCTTTCAGGTTATTTAGATGAGCTGATTATGGAAGGTACTACTCCTCAACGGTTAGGAGTTGAAAGCAATAATAAGCGAATTTTGAAGGTTGAGGGTTAGGTTTCTTGGTTGTATGTGAAATGCATAGTAAATATTTTTATAGGATATTACAACTAAAAATGGAAAAATAAAAAACCTTTTTTGCAAAAATCTGTTTCTGAAGTCGGTGGCAAAAAAAAAAACCAAATCAAACAAACAAAATATATATGTCACCGACTTCAGAAGCTGATTTTTCTTCTGATCGCCTATTAAACCAGTCGTGTTTCCATGCCCATTCCGTTTTAATTCTGGTTTCATTTGTTCAACTTTTGTTATTTTCTCAATATAATTATACTCAATGTCCTATGACATAGTAACGTAGGGGCATTAGTGCGTAGTGATTTAGTGAAGCAAATCGTGACAGAACTCAGCGAATCGCGTCGATTGCTCTGTTAACATAATTTTCATTTTGTACCGTGTTTCTTCACGTTGTGTGGATAACGGTAAATGGAGTAGCTAAAATAAAATGCCAATTCAATTTAGTTTTTATGCACCAGAAACTAAATGGTAGGCTAGGTGAAGAACGCAGTAATTTGTAAGTCTTTTAACCCGACCCATGATAATAATGTTATAGGTATTGCATTTAGGTAGATACAATTATCGCACCTTATTTAGGATGTATGTTCATGTGTAAATATAATTTAGCGGTCGTAAGCCGATGCTGCATTTTCTATTCAACCCTAATTTTACAACGCTCTGTGCGGAGCGCAAGAGATTGTCAGACTTGTACTGACTAAAGTTACATTATACCTCAATGACTAAAACCCGCCCATGTTCCTTTACAGCCCTTTTTGTTCTGGGGCCGCGGTATCTCTCTCGAATAGTCGTTCAGCCCAGAATGTCTGTTGTCAGAATTTAAACTAACATTTAAATTAGGTAGGTACTTACTTCTTTGGTCCAGGGCGACTGCTGAGCAAGAGTTTAAAAGCAAAGCAATGTAAATATTCCATCAGGAATTTCTCAATAACAGTCACAGAGTCTAGATTTGTGGCTAGTTTATGGCAATTATGTTCGCCGTCTATTACTGTGTGTACCGTGTGTAATTTATTGTACCTATATAATTATGTAAATGGTACACCACAGGCTACCTGCAGTATTGTTTCTCCTTCTCCCGTATATCCATCCAAAGGTTGTCTTTAAAAGATCGCTTTAAGCGATATAAGACCGCCCATTGTGTCACCCCTTGTAAAATGTTTTACTATTGTTTTTTTTTGTAATTTGGTGTACATAATAAAGAGTATTCTATCAGGGGCCCTACTATGACGTCTTAAAACAGTCCTAACTTATTATTAATCCAGTGTGGAGGAGAGATGGCGCTAGACACCCTGTATAGTTCTGTCACGTTTCCACACTGAAATAACATTAAGTTAGGACTGTTTTAAGACGTCATAGTAGAGGGGCAGATCTATCTTTTACCTAGGAACATCGTCACATGGAACTTACCTAAACATAAGTACATAACTGGAGAAATGTGTGTGTGTGTACTTGACACCTCTGGCTTACTTTTCGAGGATTATTGTGTTGGAGGTGTTATTTTATACCTGAAATTGCAGATAATTTTAATTTATTCTCCTCCAAAACCGATCATAGCTAACAGAGTACTAAGTATTATTAAGTTCGTAACTTTTTTTTAATGTATGTTCATTCGGGCCCGTTAGTGTTTTTTACATCTATACGCACATTATTTGTTTTGTTATCAAACGAAATGTTAATAAGGTCAGAGAGTCAGCCGGGATAACCTTCTCATTTATATTTTATGTTCATTGTTAATACCAGGGCAAATTCTGAGAGCGTTTTAAACATTTGGGGCAGTAAAATCGCTCTCCGAAAAAGAAAATAAATTATACGAGATACCTATAGGTATATAGATGTACCTACCTATATGCTCTAAGTAAATCTGAAAAATAAATGTGGAAAGTGAAATGAAAATTCGGCTAAAAACTGTTGAACGATTGGAAATAGTCACTCTCACGTTCACTACAACAATGAGATGCCTGTTTCATGATGTAGTTAAATATTTTTTTCAATAGTTAGTATATTATAAATGTTACAGTAAGTTTTACATGTCCATGAGTACCTCAAAATGTTAATAGTAGGTATTCCATCACCGTTTTGAGAGCAGTGCCACGGTTATATATGGAACAATTTCGAATCTCCCTAAGTACTTTAAAAACAAACATTATGCAGTCAGATTGTGCAGTCAATATCCTAGACACAGTCCATTTCCCGTGTTCCAAACACACTTGATCATGAACCCGCTCATCCCGGCAGATGAATCAGAACAAAGCCAACAGTTTGTCTGTCGGCACGTTTGAGTCTGTCGCGCCGCGTCATTTGCTCTCGCCAATTTGCTCTCATCCGCTCCACGCGGCGACTCAAACACAACCACCGTTTTTACGCAAATAACGCGACATATTTGGGGTAATTAACAGACAACGCCCGGCGGCATCACTTGTGCGCTTTTTGTGATGATCACCATGACATGTGATCAGATGACTTTGATTCCTGCCATGTGTTTGTAAAGTTGTGCGCAGTTTTACGAGTATTTCAGGAATTTTTCAGTTTTAATTGGGTTTTGAGCGGCGTTCTTCTGTTAAGTATATGGGAGTTCTTTACATCATTCTTTTATTTTATAAGCTAATCTTCCAAAAATGTTTATGGCCAACGACGACGAGCTTCTGAGAAGGATTTTTTGTTGAATTGCTTTGTAAAACTGAAAGTTTAATAAGAAGAAGCAGGGAATAAAGGTGCAGTACTCTTAGATCCCGTAGCTGTCATATCTACATAGAGTTGTACATGGGTAACATGGGCCTATAATATCTACAATGACCCATGGCTATGAATCGTACCTGACTAGACAAGCAAGACAGTCGTTCAGTGGTGGGTAGATACCAACTGTAATTTATTCTGTGCAGCAATACATCATGATCATGTATTTGGGCGGCACCTGAATCATTTGGCCTGTCTGCCAAGCATTTAAATTTTCAGCAACACGCAGCCAACAATTAATTACGCTCTTATCAGATGAGAGTGCGGGCGCGCCGAGCGATAGCGCCGAGTGCGGAGTGCCCGTACTCCCTGAGTTCAACTGATTAATGAACCAGTTCCATAACGAACAAACTCGAGCCTAATTAAAATTAAAAACCTACAAACAATATAAATAAATCGTTAAAACGTCGTGTTCTCTTGACAAAATGTCACCGTATCAGTTCCTCGTATCATCGTCAGTCACAGAACATTAGTTAGCAACAATTACAAAGAGCGTACATATAGTACATAGAGCCGTGTCGAGCCCGCACCGCACACATAGCAACGTATGGCTGCGCGGGCGCACCCTGCCTACTCGAGCGGCGCGCATTTTCCTCGGCTCTCGTCTCGCTCGCTGCCCGAGCGCATCCGACCGAACGGGAAAACAGACATATTTCTTATCGACCATGCAAACAAATCTAAACTTTGCTTCCAACAGATTAAGTCTAATTCTGATTGGCAAAAACTAAAGATGCATCAGCACGCTTCAAATAGAACGCGACATGGAAAAAGGAAAGCGTTCGAAATGAAGCGCGGCGATTGGCCGGCGCGGGCCAATGGCGGCGGGGGGCGGGGCGGGCGCCGGCTGGCGGTGCGGCGGCTGCGCTCGCGCACATGTGGCGGCGGAGCGTCGCGCGGCGAACGTGAGTGCGTGTCCATGTGAAGTGCAGTGAGTCTGACATGATGCTGGGCGGTATGGACGGCAAGGAGTACGGCGCGCTGCACGCGGCAGCCGCAGCCGCGGGGTACGCCATGGAGGCCGGTAAGTCTGACCTTCACTATGATTTACATAATTATTCAGATTTTTCTTCAGGACCTTTGAGATATTGAGAAAAAGTGTCATCTTCGATATTTTCAATTTTGTGCTAATATGAAATGTCAATTTACTATAGTTTATACTTTACTGAAAATAAAGAAAGAAGAAGAAAAGTATTTAGTGGTTTCACACAGGACAAAACAAATTGTCAAAAAATGAAAGATTAAAAAAGTAAACATAAGAAAAACACTTAAAAAAACGCATGAAATCAAACACAATTAGCCCTCGAATATCACCCTGTGAGGTCCCAAGTTTTTAACAAATAAATACATACCCTTATACCAAAAACATTGATTGTCAATAACTATAACCGGTCCAGTTACTTTTAAAGCCGAAAAATAAGCTGAAAAAATGTAAAATTATTGTTAAAAAAAATCAAGATGGCTGAAACATGCACGGTTAATGAATGGTCTGAGAAACAAATCACCAACTAGGGTACTTCAACTTCTGTACGGAACCGCATATTACAACACGCGCCGTGCATTCTGTGCACTCAGCATTTTGCACCTATTAGTTAGCTATTTTGTGTAAGTACTTTAAATCAATAATTATGTTCAACGGACATTCGCGGTGGTCGGTTTCATTTCATCGTCCCCATAGAACCGCCCCGGTAATATCACTAAGTGCAGGGATCTCCTACATTTATTTCGGTCCTTCGAGCCGGATGGAAATGTAGTAGAAAAAGATTGTTTGCCAAGAAAATACTGATATAACGGATACGCATTTGCAATTAGAAGACAAATTTTATGAATTTGGAAAAGACCTTGTATTTCAGAATGTAAAACATTCCTAAAAAACAGGTTATAAACAAACGAAGAACTGAGGCATTCCTTTTCTTAGCGTGACGATGACAATCTACATTAAGTTAGTCAGAAATTGTTCCAAAGACTTGTCATAAATACATTTCAATAATACAGCAGATTTTTCCTTAAAAATGCAACAGTCATAATCTCACATATCAAAAGCATCTATAGAAACAGTTTCCCGACAATTTCCTGCTCTCCCATCAACTTCTATCGTTTAATAAGGTGCAGCAATATCGTAAAAGAGCTCTACTGAGGTAGCTATATCTTGTCTGAAGACCAGAACTTGAATCTTTTATCCATTGTGAACATGTACAGGCAGCCAAAAGCATCATTTCGATGTGCTTTTCATTCAAGGCTCGGGGAACTCCAATGTATCATGAAATTCTTTCGACAGGTTTTTGGCTTTGTAACCATACTCCAAGGACCAACAATGTTAAGTAACAAAACCGAGACCACAACATATTTTTCATTTCTTATAACTAGATGTTTGAGGTATTTAACCTAAACGCAGTATTGGTACATTATAACAAATTCTAATCGATCATTGTCATAACATTCACGATGATCTTATGCGCCTATCGCAGTACAACAATGAAAAACGTTTCAATTCAGGTTTCATTTTCAGCTCAGTTTAAGCTCAGTTTAAAAGGGATTTCAATTTAAAAACTTTGACACAATTGATTTCCGTTTCCGTCCCAACAGTCATAGGTAATACGACAACTTGGCTGGAAGGTATGAAGTTATGAACTACACTTTTGTCCCCGATAGTTGATCTTATTTCATGTAAGGTCGGTTCTCTATCTGACTTGCTTACTATGCCTTCGATGCATCTTCTTGTGTCCACATCAAATCGTTACTGACAAAACGGTCATTCAAGTAAGACGGCTATTCGGCCTTCTCTAGTCGTAGGTAATCGTAAAGCATTAATTTCTGAAAATCTTAAATGGTTTTATAATAAAATTGAAAGCGTTTTTAAAACGTATTGTTGATTACTCTCAAAGGTCTCGCCTCTTTCAAGTCGTTAAGAGATAAGGTTGCGAACACTGCGAATATACTGGTTCAATCTAGAATTGTGGTGACCGAGCCCACTAGTTGGTTTTTTACTTGATTCGTTTCATCATTCTTTATACTTATTAAATTGAAATCGCAGTACATTGCTAAGTTATTCGCGAGCAAGGTATGCCTTGCTCTTTCTTTTCTTTATGTTTCGCCATTCTCTCAGGTAAAACTGAAACTACTCAACTCATAGACGAGGTCTATCATCATTATCCAGGCTCGTCAATTGGTCAGTTCAGCAAATTCATTCTAAACTATAAAGTGGCATACGTCGGTCGTGCTAAGTTTTAAAGACGAATGGCATGCTTACCTCTATCAAATGCCTTACTAAAGTAAAAAAACAGAGCGTGTTTCCTAGTTAACAAATTATACCACGTCCACTGCTGGACAAAGGCCTCCCTCATAGAACGCCACAAAGAACGGCAGCCTGCCGTTTGCATCTGCATTCACGGTTGACTCTCAAGGTTTCGTCGGTACACCAGGTGGGAGGCTTATACGCTGCGTCTTCCGATTCGTGGTCGCCATTCGAGAACCTTTCCTTTCCTTTCCTTTCTTCCCCATTCGGTTGTCGGTTCCTCGAACGATGCGGCCTGCCCATTACCACTTCAACTGGAATATCCTTAGAGCTGTGTCGGTGACCCTGGTTCTTCGGCGCATAATTTCTCATTTCGGATTTTATCGCACAAAGAAACTCCGAGCATAGCTCTCTCCATGGCTCGTTGCGGGACTCTAAGCTTCTCTAAGAGGCCAGCAGTAAAGAACAACTAAGGGGTCCGAGTGCCCCGTCGGGGCTGTGGATATCGAAAGGTTACCGCGGCTCCGACACAAGGGCGAAGAAGAAGGAACATGGGTTTATTTTTTAGTCAGTAGAAGTCTGACACTCCCCTTCGCTCTGCCCAAGAGCGGGGGGGGGGGTTATTCGATGATTTTCCACCCACCAAAGGGGTCCGTGTGCCCAATTGATATTTCAGGAAATTACCAAACGGTTGATCGACTCTTCACGCGACCAGAGGGATGGTCGATTTTTTGGGCAAAGAATCAGCATTGCCAACCGACGTGGGAATGCTGCCAGCCTTCTGGGCACTCTTCTTGTTGACAGCGATGTGGACAATTTTTTTGAACCCTGTAATTCTTACGTTTTTGATACTTGTATATATTTTATTATTATTTTAGTTCTTTAAATTGTAGTTTGTAAATATTGTAAACAAAGCTTTTTTGCCTGAAAAAATAAACTGAAGACATTGACTGCATTTACATGTTAACACATTAAGATATCGCTTTCTTAGCATAAGTTGCACAGTTGTGTCTTACAATATGCCAATTCATAAGATAATTCGAAGAACCGATGACGTAGTCACAGCTGATATAGACTCTAATACCTATGCAGAGCTCGATCAATCTTAATGTTTATTGTGATGATAAAGAACAACACATGTTTACCAATACTTGCACAATTAATTAGCGCCGCATGATAGTGATGTGACGCAAACTGTCGATAACTCAGGTCGACTCGATAAAGGGTCAACATCTTACCGTGAGACATGAATGACGCTATACATATAACGCGCACGTAAATTGATGACATTCGCTCATCGGGTATGCCATAAAGCATTTTTTCTGTATTATTCATAAGTGATCCTTTTATTGCTTTCCAATTAATTCCAATATAGATAGTGGGACCGTAACAACGGATTCAACATGAAATGTAAAAAAATATGAAACATACGGATAGCGCAAAAGTAATTTTGATTTTTTTACAACAGCATTACGTGGTAAAGTAGTTATTATTACACTGGGTTGAATCGGGAAAGAAAATCCAGTTGTTTTTTTTGGTTACAACTTTATGGATCTACATCACTTTTTATGAAGCCTCACCCCATAAACTAAATCATGGGCGGTTCTATGTGGGTGTATCCATGTTCCCCTCATATGTTAACACAATGTTATTATGTAGTGGATACGTCTGTTTGTGCATCCTTCCATCTGCCTGCTAATGTGTTTGCTGGCATTAATAGCGTTACCCGTTAAGTTTGGTTTAATAGAATTTTAGTGGGCTAAACCTATTTCATTTTGGATATTAACTTGTTAATCTCGTCGTAATATAACATTATGCTATATTATACAAGTTCCTATAATATACTTTCTGTAGTACCCACAAAATTATAAATCGGTACTCTTTTCCATCTTTATCTCAGCACTAGCTTTTGTCCGCACCTTAGCTCTCTGGAGCAAATGTTATCCCACGGCCAATAAATATGTAGCTTCCATGAGTGAACGCATTTTTTAAATCGGTTCAGTATTTCAGACGATTTTTCCTTACCTACTTTAAAGTTACAAAACGTCACCTCTTTAAATATAGCATAGAATATACCATCTAGTAAGACTCTTCCAAGCCAATGTTTTCACAATGCTACATCGAACGACTCTGCGCTTCTCGCATTCATTGGAAATTACACCGACCTATTGTCCATATAGCTTCTGAAACTGAAGTAAGATCAAGGCCGGATTAGAATGCAATGAAATAATGCAATCGCTAGTTTGCGTCACTAAACTTAAATGCGTTTACATATTGTTCATTGACGTTAATTTCTATTAGATCTGTCATTAGTTTAATTAGCAATCTCTGCACGTTGGTTATCTACGAACTTCGCGTGGAGTTAATTAAATCACACGTCATGGGGCAGCTGAACCGGGGTCAGTCACTTACGTCTATAAAGAAACATGCTCCATGTATGACGCATGATGCATCTACATCTTCCTAGACACCACTCGCCTGTTATAGTCGAATACATTGATATAATAAAACCCAAGATACACACTCCGCGTCTCAAAACCGTACGCATAAAATGAGTTCACAATGAACTCATTTCAAATAGTCTCGCGTCGCTCGCGTCTCTGCACGGTCGTACAAAATACTTTTTATATTGCTTTTTATAACTGCATTGTAAAAAGAATCTGAGTAAGGTTGAATTTGCAAAAAAATATGTTTATAGTGTAACGATAACTTCATGTAGTAGTGCGTGTATTGGTGAGTGTTTGGCGACAGCTTCGACTGTTTGTTTTGTTCGAGACTGTGCATCTAGGGTTTTATTATATCAATGGCCGAATAACAAGATCAGCAAATAATAGGAAGAAATTTTCACAATGATTACGTGTGGCAACCGAAGTAGCCTAGCAAATTGAAGTCGGAGGATCCTACTTGAACGATTTCTGTCATTATTGGAAATCGTTCAAGTAGGATTCATGTTGAGAATCTCCGGAAGGAGCTTAACCCAAGCAAAGTGATAATGGGTTGTACTTTTGAAATGGACTGGAAAAGTTGCGTGGAAAACATTCGTCTTGGTAGGTATAGTCAATGTAGTCATGTGGTGTGGAAAAGTGTTAGTAGGCTATGGTAACGGGGAGATGATAAAGACGATGGATCGACGCGGTGTGAAAGCTGATATAACTAGAAAGATCTGTGATGACTGAGATCACGATGACAGAAGACAGAAGTCAGTGTGTCAGTGAATACAAGTGCATTGGGAAAGTGGCAGCCGGCAGGACAATGATTATGCTTTGCTTTAAATAACACTGGTATATATCCTGGTGTAGTCTGAAAATGAAGTAACTTAGCAATACGATTTGGTTTCCTGTGACTGTGAAATCAGCAAGCCGTAGAAAGCATTCTCCTCCCGAACTTTTCGGAAAGAAGAGGCGCATTTAAATTATGATAACTATTGTAAAATGTAAACTCGGTACTTCGGTAGTATTCGCGATAACTTGTCTACTACGACATTAAACAGTAGGTATTGAGATACCTACTAGGTATTCTTGGATCGTTTATCAGTATCATAACTAATACTATATTTTTGCATCGGTCTGTATGTCTTAAAATAAAAATAAAGATATGAAATCTTGATATTTTGGAAGCACAGGAATTCACTTAATACAAGGCCGCAAGAATCCTCATGCGACGTGCACAACACAAGGCAATACTTTGAAGCAGTTATTTCATTTATTTAACAAAATCAAAACGTATTTTTGATTTAAACTTCTTTGTCTGATAAGGATAAGAATAAGAATAATTTATTGTTCCAGAAATTAAATTCGTTACATTGATTCCTGAAACTCACACTAGGATTCCCTGTGTCGTGAGTTCCAGGCTCCTTCGTTCCGTAACACATCACACACACAACACACACACACACAATGATAACACATCATTTGAAATATCTCCGATAGAGATGCACTTAATGCCATCGGAATTTGCACCAGTCGCTGATACGTAGCAGTTTTTAGTCAGAAGACGAAGAGAAATGATAAATTGCTGTTATGAATAATTTAAATAAAATTGGAAAGCAGAAAACTTTATAATTAACTGCAAACGAATCAATTTCCTAAATTTTTTTTGCAGTTTGTAGTGACAATCAATCAACTACTATGCAGACAATGCAGTACCCTAGTCGAACGGGAATGTAAACAACTGTTGCGAATAAAACATTTTCCACTGTTCAATAATAATTTAACTGTCAACCAACATGTTTGATTTAGAACGATACGAAACTATAACGTTATTAACCATTCGTCAACACACAATTTTCAACTACATTTCATAGCACAAACTTGTCAAAAAAAGACCCATTTAATTAATTGAAAACCGCGTTATCGTGTAAAAAAAACTAGCAGTTAATTACCTGGTTTAGTTAAAATGGGCATGGCGGCGGCGCAGACGCAGCGCCGCACTAAACGCGCGCGGTTTATCGACGTGTCAGAGGGCGTCGCGGGTTATCGATAACTGCGATAAAACGGCACCGTTGCGCGTCACTAAGCTCATTGTATAACTGTTATACTTTACAAAAAAATCTGTTTGTGTACATTTTTTGATGCGTAGTTAGTACGGTAATCTGTAGTATTTCTCTATGCTGAGAACTTACTAGAAATGTGCAGGAAAAGTTTTCCACGAAATTGTGCCTACTTTTACTGTTGTACTTAAATTGTCACCAGTTATTTACATCTGATCCTGGCTCTTGGATGAGCGCCACTGTAGTCCAGTTGTAAGTAGAATTACTTACATTCTTACAACTCATTTTTTTAACATAACTACGGATGTGTAAAGAATTGTCACAAATTAGCACTATTCTGGCCAAAAAACTGTACATTCATTAAATGCTTTGTTTACTAAACCCTTTTGGCATCAGCCCTAGCTTAAGTCCCGTCAGCCCTACGCCTTAGCCGCTAGTGATGTGAACGACTGCTAGCGAAGTATCGACATCGGTCAGCCGGCGGGCGCGGGCGCGGGCGCATATCGGAGGGGTCGTCGATAATCGCCGGTTATCGGGAGGTTATCCGCCGCGCGTTAAACAGCACGAGCCACGCACACACTTCGCTCGTATTATATTGTACTTAATTATAATTACACACATTTATATTCGTGTTGGTTTCATCGTGAAATTGTATTTTTTTGTTATGAATTTAGACAGAAATTTTGTTATAATCGGCCTATAATGTTCCCACTGCTGGCATACAGGTATAAATGGACTCTATAATCCACCACGCGGGTCCAGTGCAGGTTGGTAGATGTCACAAATCTTCAATTTATACCTATGTTCTAGGACATCTGGTTCCCTCATGATGTATTCCTTCGCCGTTTTGAGATTTAGTTCTCAAAAAGTATTATAATTCCCAAAACAACATCCAGCAAAATAAAACACCAATATTTTCATCGACCCAGTACTTTCACATGAAATAGAAGAAAATGTTTATCTTGATCACCATTACTAAAGAAAATATCGTGAGGAAACCTGGACTTATTAATACCTAAATCTGTCAACTTGAGCACTAGTGGTGACTCCGTAGTGGAGCAGTAACAGGGTGATGGGATGGATAAACTTATTTGGTCTCTGACCTTCAAGAATATGTCCTACTTCCCCAAGAAGAGAATAAATTCATGTTACAACAGCAATAGTATCGATTTAGCGACGTATCGAGCCGAGTTTCGTCGATAGAGACGCGAAGTCGTGACTCAGCCGGAATGCCTCGCTCTGACAGCACTGCTAGCAACATTCATTTGTATGTTTTATTAAATATTTTACATACGGTACATTAGGTTTAATGTAGTATTTTATTTTATTTTATTTACAGATTCTATGTGAAAAGTTTTACTGAAAAATTTACAAATATTAAAAAAAGCAACAAATTATCGTATAGTTTGTAGAAAAGCATGATTTAATTTGCTCGTTCCAGCATTTTACAGTGTTTGACATCCGTCAGTAGATGTCATAGTAAAATTATTGATGGTCACGAAAATCATAAACAAAATATTTTGATGAAACAGCGTGATTTTTACTATCAATAAATTAAAATGTTTTAAGACTTGTTGCGTTTGTGCGTCTGAAGATATTATTATATCGAGACCGGAAACTCTTGTAGGCCAAAAGTTTATAAAGAGCGTTTTCCTGTAGCAACCTCGGCTGAAAGTGTGCGTACACACCACACAAGTGTTCAAGCTTTATATTTATACGTTATTAGCAGAAATTAGTCGAATACTAACTAGAATAAATCCTAAATGATAACTTAACTTCACAAATTAGAAAACAAAGATTTTGCCAGTGTGCATTTTGAATTTCGGCTGACATGAAAATAATTTGCAAAATTCGTCAAGCTCAATAATTATAAAAAGAATCGTTTGATATTGTTGGAAACTTCTGTTAAAATAGCTAAGTAAATGATCCGTACAAAATAATCACAAAAAAACAATATATATCAGAAAAATAGTTATAACGGAACTATCTTAAAAAAAAAACTAGCAAAATCAGCCACAATAAATATTCGGTAGTTGTCCACTAATAGCACAAACAGAGCGCGTGTTTGGCTGCGGAGCCGAGCGGCTGTTTGTACGACGCGACGCTGCGACTTGCGCCGGCGCACCTCAAACAAGATGGCGCGTCTTGGGACCGGGGCCCGGGGCAACGGCACTGAGTGAGCTGGTCATACGGCTCCCGGTCACAATGGATCTAGCGGTCAAGATTTAGATGGGTGACCGACTTGTGTTTGTCTTCCGTGCTTCTGAGGGTTTTAGGCTGCTGCCGCCGTCGGCTTGAACTGACACGTGAATGTCAGGCGTTTTAGAGTAAATAATCAAGAGGAACATTAAGTTTGTAATCCTCGAAGGGTTAGGCAGGGGTGTGCATCTCTCCAGTAATGTCTAAGTCTTTTTTTTTTTTTTTAAATAACGTTGCCCCACACTAGGAATTTCTCCTGTATCGTGGGTGCATTCACAAACATTTAAACTCACATACACATACACACCCAGACCCGAAACAACTATCTGTAGGTCATAAAAAGTATTTATTCCGTGCGGGGATCGAACCCGCGACACCCAGCGCAGCAGTCCAATCTCTCAGCCACTGCGCCAACCGTGCCGTCAAAGTCCCGTACAAGATGCAATAGAGCTCGGCCTATTGTCTAATCTAAATATTTTGGAGCCGTATTCTAAAAATAAATACTTACTGCTACGAGAACACAATAATAATATTTAAATACTTAAGTACCTTGGAAAAACCAGAAAGTTAACAGTAGAAAAACAATCCAAAACCCCCCAGCGATCAACATTATGGATGCTTGGGTTAGGGGAGAAACAAAACTGAATTGTGATTCCAGACGATACGCAGCCCTCCCTTATTTGCCTTAATTGTAAATAAGTACTTAAATCAGAAGCAAAATATTTTTTAGCTCGTAACTCGAAACTAAACAGAAGTCTAAGCTCTCAGCCAAACATGGAATAATGTTACAATTTCCTGTCAATTACCATTGTTTGCCCACTTTGATTCAGTTCTACTGCTCCAGCCTGAGAGAAAACGAACCGTAACGCAGTAGTAATAAGGACGATAGTCACGGGTTTCTTTGGGGAGTAATAAAGGGATAAGCCTTGTCGCCCGATTTGTACATTTGCTGAACGTATTCGGTTACTTTTAGGGTCTCTGGAGCAGTTTGTTCAGATATTTGTACTTAAACAATGTCTGCGAAAGTCCTTCATGTGCATAGTAAGTGTATTTATTTACATTGGGGATTACTTGTTGATTAGACAATACATATACAAATTCCTAGAGCTTCATAACAAAACATCCAAAGTCCCGACACAATACTTAAACCAGACTTATTTCTGGCGCCAAGCACTAACCCGTTACTGCACTCTAGTTTTAAGGGCTCAAATTCTCCCCGTCAGGGCTACGGGTTGTTCGAAAGAGATACCGTGGCCTCGGCACAAAGGGTTAAGAAGGAATATGGGTGGTTTTTAGTCAGTAGAAGTCTAACACTCCCTACCCCCGCTGTGCCCAAGCGGGACAAGTCATTATTTGATGGTTTCACACCCTCCAAAAAAAAAGTGATAGATCCTCGGCCACAAAGCCTGACTTTAATGTCAGCAATTGGTGTTCGGAGCTTAACTAGAACGTTACGGTAGTTTCTCAACTCTTTTGGTTGCCGTTGGTATCAGGTCGGGCCTACCTTTTTATTCCAAAATGGCCCTGGGCCTCGGTCAAAGTTTATCTGGAAGTTGGAACATTACGGCAGTTTTTTAACATTATTCGCATAATGCTAGCTTACAAATATTGTTATTTGATCTCTTACCTTGTGAAGCTGAGTTCATCTTCTAACTATTTATAGAATGCAGAATCACTCGTTTATCAAATTAAACGAGGCAGTCAAATAGTTCTCACAGTTTTAGTAAATTAGTAAGTAAACAGTAAAGCAACCACTCCTCTTCCGACGGACGATCATTAAGCCCTGCGCGGGCGCACCCAGCTACCGAAACATTATTTACACCGAATATCGATATACCGTATTCACATTACTATTTGATTTTCAACAAATCCGGTGCAGCACTATTTGTTTTATTATTTTGTTGGTTTGTCGCATATTTACCACAAATGTCAACTTCCGATTGTGATGGTCCCAGCCAAATATGTCGTTAATCGAATGATTTGACCGTACTGCATATTATTGATTTTAATTATATTAGCCAAAAGGAATACCACATAATGACCCTCTTCGTTTGAAGTTGAAATGAATGAAATGAATACTTGTCTATGTGCAATTGTGCATTGCCATTTCCTGTTTCGATTTTGTTGCTCCGACAAGCAACAAATCTTTTAAAGTCATTCCAAAGAAAGTCTTTCAAATTACTTAATCGCTTGGCATCTAAAGCTGGCAAAGAAAATTTGTCTCCCCAAACTGTTCACAGAAACGCTTTTGTTTGTCAAGATATTTTTTACGTCTTCTCCTGCAGTCTTTTAATTGCATTGCTCCCACCATGAGATACTTATTTGTGACACGTCACGCCTGTTTCCCGAAGGGATTAGGCACAGGCACCTATATAATAATATAAACATAGTGCAGCCAAATTAGTCCCATGTCATAGAGGGCAATCTTATTATCAGTGGCCAATGTGTCAGACTCCATGCTATTACCGAGAAATTCAGTAGTAGAAGTAGCGCCCAAAGATTAAAGCTGGGATTCTGCTTAAATTCGTTCAAAATGAATCAAATCAGTTACAGAAATCCCCATGAAACTCTTAACTGCTAGCTCCTCAACTAGAAAGAAAAACAGGAGCTACAAACTTTCCAGGATCACTTGTGTGTAACGATATGTGTTTGTTCCGTTGAACGTCCTCAATTGTATCAAACTCTACCTCATTAGTTTCTACTATATTATGAGGTATCATTCTATCGTTTACCACCGATATTTTCATCATCATTTTACAAGTGGAAACCGTTATATATTCGTATTTCTACAAAGCTTTTCACTAGCGTCATATCATCTGTGACTCTGTCATTGATAACACTGATAGAATGATACTTTGTCTCAGCAACTCGGCAGCACGTTTTTCCTTATATTCGAAGAGAATTACCAATCGTCAGACAAATTATTCATCTTTGATCTTCCTCATATCCCTATACAAAGTTATTCCAACCAGCAGCTATTATTCCAGTCTATCGGTTTCGCTAGGCTTGTCCGGGCAAGTGACAGTCACTGTTTGCGCACGCATTAGCCGGCCCGCCTCGAGCAAACAGCGTAATGGCGGCAAACAGTACCCCCCCCCCCTCCCTCCTCCCCCGGCTACTGTCTTGACAGATGCGCCGGCGCAACGGGACCGCAGCGTGACGTGTTCGCTTGAGAATTATGTTTGGAGGCGAGTTTCTGATCTTGGATGGGATAAATTAAGTGTTTTGGAGATAAAGTAAATCTGATATTGTTTTTAGCACCTGGCTATAGCTTGATCAGTCAGTTGCTCTATGCCTAGTTTTACTTATTACGTACTAAAGTATATTTGAAAACTTTTCTTTTCTGCAACAGACACAGGAAATTCATAATCCTAAAAAATCACCAGAAATAATATACGTAGATGCCAGTATTGCTGAACTATAATATTATACTAGCAATGGCAAGATTTGGGTTATTTAATAACAGTATTTTCAAAAAAAAAAGTAAAGGTGATCTAATCAAACGTACGTCGAAATACATCGCTTTTCATTTTCTTCATTTAATTTAATTCCTAAGTCCTAACTAGAAAATACCCACGTATTTTTTTCTATTTTAACTATGGAATGGTAATACGGCCGACCCGTACTTATTACCTATCCCCAGCTACATTAATAGCTTTAAGATTACAATACTCCTTCAATAGTTACTTATACTTCGTTCGAAAATGGTTTAATACATATATATATATTCCATTATTAGAGCGCGAGCGTAGCGAAAGAAAACAGCACAACTATTGAAAGATTTACTTACATCAAAAAGGCTGTTGAACACGATACGGCAGTATTGTGATAAATTCAGATTATGGTACAATTATAATTTTGGTGTGCAAGTAACCGAAAGAAAGGCACTTGTTCTTCCCATCATTAACATATTTATTTTGTTCAAGACCATAACTGTGAACCTTCTTGTTACGGAGATATTGCGGGTCAAAGCACTGCCGAAAAAAAGTGTACTACTATGTACCCAAAAAAATCGTTTCCCAGCAATCATTTTTGCGTAGCGAATGCTTGGTTAGAGACTTCGTGAAGGCTCCGTTTCCATCTTGAATGTCAAAATCAGCCTTTAATGTTTCCATTGGAAGAACACAAGCCTAACTAGCTTCTCTTCGACAGCTTACGGGCACAGGGCTTCAGTACATGTTGTTGAATGTCGCATATATCGGTTCTAGGACGGTTCGTGGACGTTTGACACGATGTATCTTTTTGAATATTTGCCTGCTACTTGATTATTTCTAAATCAGTCTAATACGAAGTTTACTCATCTACCCTGTTAATGATGACCCTAATTAGCCAAAACCAACAAGGACTACCCCAAGACCCCATCTATTAGGCACCCCATAAATACACCACCCAGCGCGAGGTCCAGCTGGTTCGTGCGGATATCCCGAAATAACAGCAACAAATGAAAATCACATCACTACAGTCACAGGATAACTAATTGTCCTACCGCGTGATGAGCAAACTGCGCCCGCCTGGAAGAAATTTAATGTACCGTGTGCTACGGCTCTGTGGCGCGTGCCGTGTCAATAATTAGTTATCGTGAGTTATGGCTTATGGGAGAATACTTTGACACTGTTTATAGGGGTTAATAAGGGGCAGATGATGTCTCGCCAATGCCATTACAACCTCGGAATGTCAATGATGTTTGAGTTACTCGCCCTGCTATATTTAGACGTTTAAATACCACATTTTAATGGAGCTTCACTTCTAAACACTGGTTCGTGTATGTAATGTTTGCCATTATTAATATGTTAATGAATACGTTTACTTAGGTAACGTGATGTGGTTCTCAATAACTTGGCTAACATGTGAACCGGATTTTTCTTTGGTAATGTGAATTTGTGTTGGTTTAGAAGTTGGTACTCCGTTATTTATAGATGAAGTCATCCGCTATAGCTAGTTTACAGATTCGGTTCCATTCGATTACCTCATTTTATCGTTTTCTTAATTTTCACTTACCAATGTAATACGTGTGACTTACCTATATATATGTGCTATTATATTTCGAAGGAAAAATGAGAAGAAGCAACGCATGCTGATTTTCTTGAGCATAAAATTACATTCCGGCTTTGGCCTCTTTTTTTGTTGGGTGGTAAATCATCAAATCTACTGACTAAAAACCACCCATTTGTCTTCGCCCTTGTGTCGGAGCCGCGTTATCCTTTCGATAATCCACAGATACCCTGACTACCAACACCAAATTCTCTACTCCAGAACATAACATTAAGTTGGTATGTTGTTTTATTCAATCACCGTCTCAGAAAACATCAATAATAGCCAACTAATTTCCGAACACAGGCTTACGAGTGCGCACTGGCGCGCACCGGTTCATTTTTACCGTATAACCGTACAGCCTTCCTCACGTCTAATTCAAAACAAAATGTCCAGCAGTTCAAACAGTCCTCGAGGCTACTGCCATTAACTGGGCTGCCTCTCGACAGCTAAGGCCTCTTCAAACGACGGGTACGTGAGCCGCGGCCGGCAGTAGCTAGTGTTTGCTTAGCGGGCTCGTTTGTCGGCGGCCTGTCGCTGTGTGTGGTCGCAGGGGACGCCAAACACGCTGCGACACGGTGGAAAGTTAAATTACGGAAAACATGATAGATAAATATATGGAGGTTTGTTTTGATTGGCTGATCGGCTGACTGAGGTAATGGTGGATCGGAGTTACAAGTACAACTACGAGAAATCTACGGAGATGACCAGTTGGAAGTGATCACGTGACTGGTGTTTACACCAGTGCTTATGCTTGACTCAGTAACATCATGTGAGTTCATGTGAGTCAGTAAATAAGTATCATAGCCAAGTCACGGTTACAGGAGCCACATTCGAGGCACTGTATTACTCTCCAAGTTGATCCGATACTATGGCTGTAAAGGTGAGTCAAGTGACGGACCGGCTGATTTGTCCACCCCAGTTTGTCAACCTTAACGGCATGTTGACAGTTTACGTGGGGCTATAGTAAAACAAGAAAAAGTATAGGATCCTCTGTCAATGGTACCGGTCCGGAGCGATATTCAAATATGAGGATCTGTGGAGTGGTTGCGTACAGATGGCGCGGTCGTATTTGTATGAATATGCATGTGTGCGTAGATGTAGTACAAAAACCATCAGCAACCTTAACGAAGAGCAGGATCCTATCAACTCATAATTCAGAACTCATATTATAAGTCCTACTTGTAAATGCGTCATTTTGTTCACACAGTTTTCTATAATTTTTCTTCTGATAGCTTTGCTGTAGTGCTTATCAAAAATCTCTCCTTGAAATACATACTCGTACAATGATGTTTTAAACTGTTTACTAATTCTCTCAACCTATTTAGTGGTTTGCGTTGCAAGGAGGCCAAGAAGCTAAGGCAAGAAAGGCCAAAGCTAAGGCCAAGAATCATATTCTAAGTTTCTAAGTAGTAGTAAACTAGCACTAGTATGAATTGACAGACACTTCCGAGTAACCGGGAGCTCGTAACGACATCTGCAAACTGCAATGCTGACAGCATCTGTCATGGCCGACCACCAATTGTGACAGATACGTGTCAAAGTGCCAAGTGCTTCTATTTAACGCTAGTATGCTTTATGGATTGAAGGTATAGCTGTATACTACGAGGAAACCCCAGTTTCTGGGCCAAGAATCAATCGGTTTAGTGAGCAAGTGGTTCTTCCTTGTCTTTCTAACTTAGATGAGTATCTAAACGCCCCTTTGGTATAGTGGTCTCATTTCTTAAGTGGCATTCAAAAAGCCACTTCCTGATGAATATTGAACAGTTTTTTGTTCAGAATACCATTTTCAATACGATACGACACTAAGTAGGTGTATTTGAATTGCCAATAAAAATAATTTACTTATTTTATAAAGGGTAAAGCAACATAATTCTGTATTCTATTGACATCACACAGCAATGAACAGGGTTAAGTGTGTCAAGGATATATACAACCATGTCAAGTAAACCAATACTTATCAAGCACACTACTTATTACATGCTATGAATATCAAAACAAGCAATAATGAAATCAAATCACACCTAAGTTTGTTTACCTCTGGGCGGGATCCGTGAACGGCGCGCTCTGATTGGTCAGCTTGTTCTGCTCAGGGTTTTGCAACATTTGGTTATTTGTCCATGAATGTCAAAAGATTGGATGTTTATTGACATCTGCATACTTATTGACAAACCTTACTAATATTAGTTGATTTTATTTGCAATCAAGAGGTCAGGAACCCACGTACCTAAATAAAAGCGTGAACGTATTATGATCAAAAGTGTCGATGATTTGGTTTATCATAATAATTCTCACCTTTTCTCAAACAGAATACGAATGGCATACGAATGCCAGCGACTGCTGAGACTAAAATTGAAAGGAACTCTCTATACTCTATAGCATGGCACGAATCACTGCAATTGTCTCACCCCCCTTTTTTGTTTTTTGGAAGTTGGGAAATCATCAAAATGATTCCTCGGAGTGGCAGACTTCTACTGACTAAAAACCACCCATATTCCTTCTCAACCCTTTGTGCCGAGACCGCGTTATCTCTTTCGAACACCCCGCATCTTGTCACATCCCCTGATGGTGCAAACGGGGTTTATAATAACTGATTATGTGTTTCGATTCAAGTGTCATTAATTCAGTAACCGAACTAAAACCCAATTTACAATGTAGCCCCACAAACACAGCGCACACAGTTTATCGCGCGTAAATAAATCAAACGCTTATGTAATTACGCGATATGCGCGTTTTGCGCGTTACTCTACATCTGTATTAGAAAGTTGATTAGCAGCGCGTGCGCAGGGTGTGCTGCGCGCTGATTGGCTGGAGCCGTCGTAAAACTGTTGGCACAGCCTGTGCTCATCGATAACAGTAACAAGGACGATGGTAACGGTGTGGCAGTTGGATTAGATTTTAATTAAATTACTAGCTTTTGCCCGCGACTTCGTTGGCGTGGAATAGTGACTTCCGGCAGATTTTGGGTTTATCTCGCGAAAAAAAAAAAAAACTATCCTATGTCCTTTCTCAAGTTCCAAACTATGTCTGTACCAAATTTCACACAAATCGGTCATCAATCAGTAGTTTAGGCGTGAAGCAAAGACAGACAGACAGAAAGACAGACAGACAGAGTTACTTTCGCATTTATAATATTAGTTAGGATCAGTAAATTAATATGAGTTATGGGTTTTACCGACCGCGAACCGGAAGACGTTGCGATGGAAGGCCTCCCACTAGGTGGACCGATGACCTGGTGAAGGTTGCGGGGATTCTTTGAATGCGAGACGCATCGGAACCGGTCAATATGGCGACACTTGGGGTACGCCTATATGTCTTTAGGCTGAAATGATGATGATGATGACGGGTTTGATTTGGCGCTGTTATATTCTTACATCTTCAGCTTAAGCGTAGTGCAGGCGAGACTTTAATGAACGCCTAATAACAGCACTCCCTCGTTGATGTAGTAGTCGACTGTCAAGCATGAGGTCCTGAGAAAAAAAGTTATTGGCGTTGATAATTTTCTAATTGCGAATTCAAGGGGGCTGCATTTGTGCCAGGGTGATGGCGATAGGATCGCCTCCCATTACATGAAACTGAAACATAAGTAACTGGCGAAATGTGGGTGACTAGCCAGTCTGCCTAACCCTTCGAGGCAGTTCGAGGATTACAGGCGTGATATTATGGTTTTTTTTTAACGATCGGTTCAATCTAATCAGTTGATTAAATCGCTGACTATACAATAATCTTTATGCATTTAGGCACGGTAATATTATGATACGATATTTATACTGTGACTAGCTTTTGCTAGCGGCTTCGCCCGCGTGAAAATGACGATTTTCCATGCAAACTTTCATCCCGTATTTAAATCCTTTTGGGGTTGAATTTCGAAAAATCCTTCCTTATTCCTTGTCTACATTATAAAGGGAACCTCTGTGCAAAATTTCAGCTTTCTAGGTCCAAGGGTTTGGGCTGGGCGTTGATGAGTCAGTCAGTCAGTCAGTCAGGACTTCTCTTTTTATTTATATAGATTTATATGCCTCATAGTTCAAGTGTATAACAACTAACAGACGTATGTTTTCAAAGTATCATATCTCACGCACTGCCTTTCACTAGAAAGCCGTTAAGTGCAAAATGTAGTTTTCGGGATAGTGGCGAAAAAGCGAGAATCGTTGTTTCTAAAATAAAAAATCAAATAACTTTTTCTGTGGCCAAAATATAAACGTCAAATTATGCAGTTAACGTATATTTAGCGAAGAAGTATGGGTTAGACGCTTCCAAGAGCTGAAATCAAATATTAAACGGTCTGTAAAGTTTTGATAACCCTGGAACTATTCATATTCTAAATCTGTTTTTAGACAAAAAGATAGAACATTTCGATTCGAACCTGTTACCAAGCTGTATCAAAAACTAAAAATTGATCATTTTGTAACGGCTGTAAAGTGTAAAGTGATAGGACTGCAGCGCAGGCTTCAAGCGTAGCAATGCTACGCTTAGCGTAGCTCTGTATGGTTCGCACTTTCGCAGTAGATAGCAAACTGTCTTTTATTTCGTAGCGCTGTGCTACGCAGCTTTTCGTAGAACTTGTAAGTAAACTCGTTCAGTGATCGTAAGGCTGCCTGTCCACCGGAGCGGAGCGAGGCAGCGGAGCGGAGAAACGGAGAAATATTAACCAATAGGACTGCACAAAATCTCCGCTCCGGTCCCAGTGTGCAATCCTATTGGTTAATATTTGTGCGTTTCTCCGCTCCGCAGCCTCACTCCGCTTCAGTGGACAGGCAGCCTAAAGCGTAGATCAGCCGCGTGTAATGTACCGTGAAGTGATGGTGCTAACTGATTGTCTGCGCTTTGAACTGGTTTAAGACTTATTGGAAAACATGGAATAACAATACATAGATGTTAGTACTTACATAGAAGTGCTATACTTGTTTAAACGCAACCTAACTATTCATAAATCATGGTACCGATTTTTAATAGAAGGTCAATCCTGAAACTTTTAGGACATTAGGGCTAATTCTTCAGTGGTTTATCTGAAGAATAAATGAGACTGTTTGATATAATAATCACGGAAATTTTTCCAGTTTGTGGTCTCAAAGCGATTACATGTATTTAATTTGAAATAGAGCTCCTATTCAATCCTATTAACAGGTTGTTTAAAACGTGAGAGTCAGAACTATAGTTTCTCGTTAAGTTTCAGCACTCAATGACCCACTAATCTAATGAAACGATTCCTCTTCAGCTCACATAACGCCAGCTGACAAATTCGAGCAGTTTCCCAAATGTTCACACCATCAAACACATTTACATCTAATATTACTCAAATATTTCGTTTTTTATATCAAAGCGTACCCAAAAGAGTCTCATAAAAAACTTTCAGCGGCTCCACAATCAAAGAACAGCTATTAATTAATCGCTGAACTCAACAGAACACAGAACGACATGTATTTTTATATTTCACATTCAACACAAAGGGCAAAACGTCCCCATCGAGATTTTAACGAACCATTGCTGCCTTTGTTCTTGTGAATACTTCGGCCTTTCAAATGGAGAAAGCGATGTATTTTGAGCGATGTTAAAGTTGTGTAGTTTTGCTCGAATTAATGAATGCTTTTATTCGTTTGCTACACTAGTAACTGTCAGCGAGCTAACGTCAAAGGCGCGTCGTAAATTAGCCGCCGAAAGAAAGATGTTTCCCGCCTTATGATATGCTATCTCTTTCATACACGCTGCAACACCCATATACTCGTCTCTTTCCAGAACCAATTAGTAATGTTTCAAAGAAAACGTTCGATTTGATATTAGTAGTGTTGTGTTTTATTGATGTTTGACAGTTTGTGGCGTAGTTATATCGGTATAAAGAAAGTTATCGTAATTGTTTTGTAGTTTTTAATTTGTTTTCCGTGGTGCAGTTGTAAAATTCGTGTTTATCAGACTGGTTATAATTATAGTATCGCAACGTTATTGTTAATTGTTATTAGAATCCGCATTGAATTCATTTTGTTTTTCGCGAGAGAGGGAGTTTTTCAGTATGGGTCCAGGATTGATTTAAGCAAACGAGTAGATGGGAAGACATTTTGTGGAGTTTCTGAAGTCACGAATTGCGCAGTGCGTATTGATAAATCATCACATAAAGTTGAATCCGAAGTTGCAGAGCAGCTGCACATTTTAGCAACTTAAATATCTAACTGGCCAATTTTGCTACGTCATGAAACATCTTCTAAAAGACAACAGACTACAAACGTTGACCATCACCATCATCACCCTATCCCATCACTAAACCGTCATGCCTCACGGTGACGCCAGGGGAGAGGGGGGGTCAACATATTAGTATGTTGACCCCCCCTCTCCCCTGGCGTCGTAAATCCGCGCCATTTACCAGCGTATTAGTTGGCGCGACAATCTGCCGGCATGTTCGGTACATTGCCACTTACATGCGTGTCGTAGCATTCGACACACGCACTTAACAGCCAATGTTTGCTATGTTCTGCTTGCTAATTAGTTATTATTGTGGGTTTAGATTTGGGAAGGTTTAGTTAACTTGTGCATGAAAGAAAGATTGAGGACCGTTGTTTCAAGGTATTACAGCATATAGGGTCCACCACTTGAAGTATTTCAGGAGGCTGGTCATACCATACCGGTTTCTGAGCGCCTAGGCACCTTCTATCAGCGATGATTATGATGAGGGAGTCAGAAATATGTTGCATTGACATTAGCTTTTGTCTGTGCTTTTTAAAATTGATGATACCTAAATTAGTACCTACCAAAAATAATTAAATGTAACAAAACATCACGATGAAGGAGTCAGAAATGTGTTGCATTGACATTAGCTTTTGTCTGTGCTTTTTTTAAAGCTTTTTATTATCTACTGTTAACAATAATCGTTTCAGATAACAAAACGCTTTGAAAGCTTGTTATTTTTCAACCTTCTAGTCTCACTTCTAGTATACAATAACTTGTACCACGATAAGAATTCCTCTATAGTTGTTGAGGTTAGCTATTTCTGCTGCTGGATGATACTGATTGGCATATAGCTACTTTGAAAGAGGCTTTAGAAAACTCAGTTCCTTGAATGACTCCCACATTTTTATATATCCTCAGTTCAAAGCGCAAAATTCTTAAAATATTGCAGAAAAAGAACAAAAAGTGTTGATTGTGTGGTGTGTGACATTGTGGTACCCTTTGATGTGGCGTCAGCGCTCGAGTGTGACGGACGTTCGCGGAACTAACAACAGCACACGTGCGCTGCGCAGCTGATGTAAAGCGATCAGTTTGGGTGGCATGAAAGATAATTTAAGTTTATGACAAGATTATCATAAGAAATGTGATGGAAAAACTGTGATCGTATTTCAGTCTCAGTGAGGTCATCGAGCAAAATAACAATACTGCCAAGTTACGTTTAGCAAAAAAATTGGTTACTTATTGCAAGTTCATTATGGTTTTGTTTGCGGTTCCCTGACTGCCGTAAGTTTCCAACAACAGTTTGAACAAGTCCGCTACACTATTTCCAAACCACTACAACACAACACCTGAAAACCAGAATCAACACAACAGTGGTAACCACCAGGACAGCGTACGCGTGCGTTTGTTTGTAATTTATTTTTAACAGTGTTATTCAAAGAAGTGAACTCGAAATAATACACCTAATTACCTATCTAGAACCCTGTTACTGGGTACCCAGATTTCCTTCGTATCGTAACGATTGCTTAAATAAATAAGAGCTTAACGTGCTTTCTGATGCACAAGGAATTCTTTACTTTTTATGATGGCCCATGCACGGACAGGCTTCGCTCGCTATCTATCTATATAAATAAAGAGAGAAGTCCTGACTGACTGACTGACTGACTGACTCATCAACGCCCAGCCCAAACCCTTTTACCTAGTGGTTCGTATAGTTCGACGTTCGATTTTAAATTACTGGTCCAAAACTATACGTTGCGGTAGCCTCAAAATGGAGGGGCGCTGAGTCGAAATATATTCTAGAAATTATTGCAACAGCCTGACGGTGAACAGTTCGAAAACCTATAGACACTCAGGAAGGCTTACCTTGCTGTCCACGTCTGCGATCAGCTCCAGAGGGACTGCTTCAACTGCACTCAAGTTCACTACACACACCAAAGTTTATAGTTCGAAAATGTTAGTCCAGATGCGATGGGCCAATGGACCCGCGGGTTTTATTTATGGCGAAGATCTCAGCAATAATTTAGCTGGAGATGCGATGACGCGGCACACAGAAGATCAGAGATAGATCTTTTCCGAAGAGTTGTCAACGGACCGCACGCTAGGCGAATATTCACGGAGTCGCCATCTTGGTTTTATTTTTCTTCTACCTTTCTCATGACATGAACATAGTCACGAGATGCGCAGCGACCAGTGGAACTTCATACTGGTTGAGTTTCCTTAGCCGCGACAGGTGCTAAGTCCAAGAAGCGATTGCTGGACATTTTCAACACGGCAAAGCCAACCTGGCGTCCTAGTCAGTTCAAATGTCCAACGTCAAGCATTATATTTATTTATTACACGCCAACACCGTGTTGGCGTAACCATCTTCCCCGGTTTGAAAGATCCTACTTTCGAAACACACAAGAAAGCGTCATTATAATAATAATTGCATATCGTCGCGAAAACTCTACCTCTAGGGAGGAAACCTAACAAAAAAATTAAATTGAATTATAAAAAGAAAGAAAATTTAGCTATATTATTAACTTGACCTAACCCTAACCTAAAATACGATAAGCTGATTAATGCTTACTGAGTAGGGAGAGGGCACAACTTAACAATCGGCCTGCTCTGAAGCATTCCACCTTGTACCTTCACTGATGCGACTCTGCAGATCCCTTTTTTGTCCGGAAAGATTTCAGTAATTAAACCTAACGGCCAGTGCAAGGGCATGACATTATCTTGCATTGAAACAACGACCATACCAACCCGGACTGGGTTAGAGGGAGTGTTCCATTTTTGCCTTGTTTGGAGGGTGTGCAGATATTCATTGCGCCACCGCTTCCAAAAAGATTGAACGAGTTGATCAGTTAACTCGTATCGTGAAATAAGGTGTAAACGCGTTTCAGTAATTTCGCGAGCGGGTAAAAACACAAGCGGTTTCGTATTAAGGAAATGTGCAGGTGTTAGAGCGGTAGGTTCTGACGGATCTGAGCTAAGTGCATAGAGTGGTCGAGAGTTTAACAAAGCTTCGACTTGAGCTAACATAGTGTTAAGCTCATCAAAAGTGAGTATTTGTTGACCGACGACCTTCAGAAGATGCGTTTTGACGCTCTTTACCTCACTTTCCCAGCATCCACCAAAATGTGGAGCTCTACATGGGATGGTTTTAAGAGTAATTTTATGCTCTGCCAGTTCCAATTCCCAATAGGGGCGATATTCTTGCGACAAGAATTGGTAGAGATCGCGAAGATAAGAACGAGCACCAATGAAATTGGTGCCGTTGTCCGTATACAGACACTCGATGGGACCACGGCGAGAAATAAAACGTTTTAGTGCTGACAAGAAGCTCGCGGTGCTGAGATCCGAGGCAACTTCTAGATGCAAAGCACGCGTTGTCAAGCACGTAAAAAGACATATGTAAGCCTTACGACTCTTTTGGCCTCTGCCGCGTACAGATGTTATCATGAGCGGACCAGCATAATCACACCCAGTGTGTGAAAATGCTTTAGGAGCGATTTCAACACGTGACTGCGGCAGGTCAGCCATGATTGGAAAAACCGGTCGTGGCTTAGCGCGAAAGCAAATATTGCAGTTAAAAGTTATATGACGAACAATACGCCGTGCGGACAGAATCCAATACCTCTGTCTCAAAAGAGACAGAAGCAAGTTCGGACCTGTATGAAAGTTCTTGATATGATAGTAGGAAACTAAAAGTTCCACTACGTGGTCCTGTCGAGGAAGTAAAATTTGGTGACGCGAATCAAAGTCTAACTCAGAGTTGGCTAAGCGTCCACCAACGCGAATAAGTCCATTATGCAGAAACGGACTAAGTTTCTGTAATGGCTTTGAACATAATTGTTTGCGATTTATGCGATCGAGATCTGATTCGAAATGGATCCGCTGAACAGAGCGCCACACTACTAATTCAGCGAACTCCAAGTCCGATGCGGTAACGGGTCCCTTCGGGAGACGTTTGAGAAATTTATAAACAAAACAAATGGTTTTTAGATATTTCATCCAAGAGGAAAACCTACTAGAACGATGGTACAGAATGTCTTCAGTTAGAGAACTGGTATCTGTATCAGAAGAGTCTGCTTTCGTAACTGAGGGTAGAGCCACAGGCTTCATCTCTGGCAGCTCTTGCACCTCACCGGATACAAATGGCTTCACGGGCCATTCGTGTCGGGGTGTTTTAAGCCATGGCGGTCCACTCATCCACAGTGGATGATGAACTAGCTGGGCCGGTGTTAAGCCACGAGAAAGACAGTCACTTGGGTTCTCAGATCCCTTGACATGGAAGAAGTGCTCCGACGATAAGTTTTCTTGGATTTTAGAGATGCGATTGGCCACATAAGTGTGCCAGCGATGTGGAGAAGAATGAATCCAACTTAAAGTTACAGTCGAATCTGAGAACGCCAGGACAGCCTCAATGGCGTATCGGGCGGAGTAGAGAACGAAAACTCGTTTGATCAGAATTGATAAAAGGAGTGCGGCGCATAGCTCCAAACGAGCTAGCGAAATAACCTTAAGAGGTGCGACTTTGGACTTTGCACATACCAGTGAGATGACGATGTCACCGTCTGGATTGACTACGTGGGCATAGACAGCACCGCCGTAAGCCCTCTCACTGGCATCCGCAAAGCCAACTATGGATAGCTTACAATTTTCAATAACGCCAATATGACGTGCGAATTTAAGCTGAGAAACTTCAGGTAACTCAGCTTGAAATTGTTCCCAAAGGCGAACAATGCGGTTCGGTGGGACCTCATCCCATCCTATTTTGACAAGCCACAAATCCTTGATCAGTAACTTAGCGTACAAAATCATGGGCGCGACTAATCCCAATACATCAAAGAGACGAGCGATAGACGACAAGATATTCCTTTTTGTACAAGGACGAACATCAGGGTTGACCTGGAATGCGAAATAGTCATGGTCGGGAAACCAGCGTAGCCCAAGAATTTTCAGGGTCGGATCCTTACTTAGATCGACACTGTGCGAGAGTCGCAATGACTCGGGAATAGCCTGAAGGACTTCAGCGCTATTACTTGACCATTTGGTCAACTCAAAATCACCAAGTGAAAATATTTTAATCAATTGGTGAGATGACTCTATTGCTTGCTCTACATTAAAGGTAGAGCTTGCTATATCATCCATATAAATGTCTCGGCTCAGTACCTCACTGGCCAGAGGAAATTGGTGCCCTTCGTCCTTACACAATTGTTGAATGGTGCGAATCGCGACAAAAGGAGAACACTTCAGACCGAAAGGTAGAACTGAAAATTGAAACATTTTTAAATTTTCATCTTCGTGAAAGCGGTAGAGTATTCGCTGAAGCGGACGATCTTCAGGACGAATCCCTATTTTAAGATACATAGCTTTAACGTCAGAAGTTATTGCTACCGCGAAGAGTCTCAGGTTCAATAAGATATTTAGCAGGTCCGCTTGAAGAACGGGACCAGCGTAAAGGATGTCATTTAACGAGGTACCATTGTCTGACTTCGCGCTTGCGTCAAGAACCACTCGTAACTTAGTGGTTGTCTTGTCCTCGCGAATGACAGCATGGTGTGGGATATAGAACGAGACCTCACCTGGCAAAACTCCTTCAACTAAAGAAATATAGTTATTTTTAAGATAATCTTTAATGACGTCATCATATAAAATTTTGACTTTAGGATGTGATTTAAATTTACGTTCGAGGCTAAGAAACCTACGACGAGCGATTTCGAAAGAGTTTCCTAGCGCAGAAGCGTCCGTCTTTAATGGCAAAGCAGCGACATACTTGCCAGATGGGGTGCGAGTAATGGTAGAACAATAAAACTGCTCGCAGTGTTTATCGTCCACACTTGTGATTGAAGAAGCTTGAACTTCCTCGATCTCCCAGAATCTACGCAAGTCGCAGTTTTCCAAAGAAGACGTCGCGCAAAACGACATCGTAGCGATAGGAGAGTCTAGAATAGGCGCGTCTCCCATAAAGATATATCCTAACACAGTCTCTAATGCATCTGGATATCCAGCTGTCGAAGTAACTTTACTTGGTTGCAATAATTTAGCAAACAACTTTACTCCAAGTAGAATGTCAATATTCCCCGGCATTCCCCAAGTATCATCAGCGAATAGATGCGAATCGATACTATTGAGATCAGCGACATCTATCGGACACAATGGAAGCTGTCCTGTTATCTCGTCGAGAACCAGTGCCTCGATCGAGTACTTGGGTTGAGCGCGAAGGCGCGAGCTAAATGTGAAGTCGACTGAACCGCGGACCGATTGAGACGTACCACCGATACCTTTAACCGTGACTATAGAATCGTCACGTATTGGTAGTCCAAGCATACGACAACATCGGGTGGTAATATAGTTCTTCTGAGAACCCGGGTCCAACAGACAGCGAACAACAAAATCCTTCCCTTTTCTACCTACCACTAACACTTTCGCAGTAGCTAAAACCTCCGTAGTGCGAGTACTATTATGAGCCGAAGCCGAATGAGTACACAAAGAAACGCGATCCTGATCCGGGGTCTGGACTACGGCGCTGGCAGACGGCGCGGCGCCGACTGCTGGCGCGGGTGTCGGTTGTGGAGGCGGCGATTGGTCAAAATGTAACAGGGAATGATGTTTACCGTTGCATTTCTTGCACGAGAGTGCTGATTGACATTTAGATACGGTGTGTTGACTACTAAGGCAATTACCGCAAAAGCGATTATCTTTTATATATTTGAATTTGTCATTCGCATTTAATTTTAAAAAGGCACTACATTTATATAAGTTTGTGTGCACCGACTGACAAAGCGAACATTTAGGTGACGTAGCTACATACACCTGCGATACCTTACTAGAGGGTGCGGGGGAGGGTCTACCGCTGGCGCCAGCCGTCGAACGCTCAGGCTTCTGCGGCGCGGTGCGATAAAGAATTTTTACCTGTTCTCGTACGAACTTCACGAAATAATTGTAGTCTACGCTATGAGGATCCTCTAACGTGCGAAGCGACATTTCATAATGTTTTGCGATGTCGGAGTCTACTAACTTAAGACCCACGTACATAAAAATAAAATCAGACATGTTGTCGATTTTTAATTGATTGAGTCCAGCCACAATAGCGGTGTACCTATCAAAAACCTTTTCTACATTAGCGGGCGACGAACCAGCTGACTTTAAAGAAAACAGCTGATTTAAATAATTAACGGCTAATGCGCGTGTTAGAAAGTATATGTAAATCTATATGTATATGTATTAATATCCACCAATTAATAAACTGAGTGTCAAGATGATTACTCGTTATTTAATGTGTTTGAAAGTATCTCTATGCAAGTGTGTAGGGAACAGGGTTGTTATGAAATAAAACCACAAAAGACAAGACCATTAATTTTATTTATTTTAGTCTTGTCAAACTCAAACTCTATTCCATTCACTAGGTCCCTAGGTCTTCGTGGAGAAGAATGGACAAGAAACTCCACGGGAACATCTTTTAAAGTATTATACAAGGACAACCTGACGTTGTCCTTGACTGTCTCAAGTTAAAGCAATTTATCAGTGTACATAAACAATAGGCAATATAAACCATATCATGGTATATCTTTCTAACACATAGTAATCAGGAATATTCATAGAATAATATCAAATAACTTACATAAACATTATGGATCCTTTAGAGTAACACAAATAGGTTTCAGCTTTCACACATTTGCATAGTAATCAGGAATATTCATAGAATAATATCAAATAACTTACATAAACATTATGGATCCTTTAGAGTAACACAAATAGGTTTCAGCTTTCACACATTTGGTATCTTCATAACTAGGCCACAATATGTAAACTTAATTCTCTCTATACACCATTACACATTACTATACACAAATGGAATACACAGTATACTACTTTGGGTCTGTCTTTACCCTTCAACAGTTGCAGCGTAACTGACCCTGAATTGGCGGTACTTCTACTTTTATAACCGTCAAATATTAAAAAGTACATCAACGACTACCGCCATAATAAACCAATGGCAAATGGTTAAACATTATAGATAAATAACTAATAACATAAATAATAATTAACAAATCCTATTTAGTGAAACTATTTTAAAACGTCATTAGGTAATTTAGCAGTTTAGTATGTTTTTATTTGTAATCTTTATGACTATCGGATAGAATATGAATATCAACCGATAGTTCAGAGAATTGATTGAAACTATTTAATTTATTAAAATTGCAAGATAAAATGTAGGAAACATTATAAGTATTGTTTAATAATAACTATATAATTTATTGGCAATTTATAATAAATAAACATTTACCTTGACTCAACTATTCAAATACCACAATAGTAATTGTGGTTCGGAAACCAAGTCAATAAAAGCTACTTCTATAAAATACGTCGGGATATAAAATATCATTAGAATATTGTAAATTAGGTTTATTTGAAATTAGAACCTTTGTTTTTAAGATATTTACGATAATTATTAAATCAACAATATACTTGACGCAACGTCGCCCTACGTCATTGTCACTTGACATCTGACAGCCGACGTTGCTACGTTATTTTGGTCAATAATGTGAGTTTGTGTTTGTGAGAGTGTGAGTTTCTAAATAGTTACCTAGATATTCTTATACATATTGCTATGCCATCACGGCCATACTGACAATACTTCGTCCTCGAAGTATAACACAACAAATAACATAAAAATAAAATAAAAATGTGCTGTTAATTTTACAATGAGAAAAAGAATATATTCTTGTTTAGATATTTACATGGACATGGAGGTCCAAATTCAATTCACTGTCACATAGACCATCAAACTAATTATAAAAATTAATATTTAGCCAACTGGTTCCCCAGATACCTTTCACATTCACCCGCTGCCCGTGAGATGACTCGGTATCAACCAGAGGCCCCAGCGGATAAATATTATAAAAATAAATATGTAGCCAACTAGTTATCCAGATACCTTTCACATTCACCCGCTGCCCGTGAGATGACTCGGTATCAACTAGAGGCCCCAGCGGATAAATAAAATATATGATAATATATTATATTTATATATTTTTTTTTTAGGGTATACGAGTAGAGGAAGACCAAAGAAAAGATGGATGGACTGTGTTAAGAATGATATGGTAAGAAAGGAGGTGTCTCATGAGATGACGAAAAACAGAGATGTATGGAAGAGGAAGACGGACAAGAGAATGATAAATATAAAAGTATATATATTTTTTAAACTACTTTTAAATCAATAATTGTAACATTATCAGCACAATCAATTATTGTTTCATTTTGAATAACACATCAAAATTTCTGTCCACATAGAATTCTCAACAGCAATGTTTTCATCTAGGTATCTATTTATTCACCACACTAGAATCGCATTTTTTTTTGCCTTTCATCTATGACTATATCGTGTACCGTTTCTTTGACTTTCATTTTGTAAAATGTACCCAGATCGTAATCAATAGTATACTCTAACCATTGAATCATACAATCTCATTTACATCACCAAACAGTCACCGCTCGGTCAATCTGACAATATCATTGCGAATCTAGTTTACCATTTTGTACTATTCCATAAAAAATACAGATTGTTATTATTATTTTAACAAATTATCTAGAATCTAACAAAGAAAATCTTAAATTTTTAGATAGATTATAACATCACGTCTTGTAATCCCCGAAGGGTTTAACCTACCTAATCAAGTTTAAACAAATATGTAATCATTTAAATGAATAATTATCACATTGGTAATATTAAATAATAAAAATACTCAATTAGTAATACAACTTAATTAGTATTTTGCCATGTATTGCCACATCTAGTAAAAAAAATGAAACCCACTTTTGGTTTGTCTCAGTATTTGTTTGGCTGGTGATTAGCTACTAGAGATTTGTGTTGTTATTGTAATCTTTTATCCTCAAATTCGTTGTTTTTTTTTACTATATACGTAAATTTCTGCGTTTTCATAAACATGTTCTTTTTTTATTTAATTTAAATTAATTATCAGCAAGCGAATTATTGTTTATTCTTGATGAGGAAACCCCTGAGCATTAAATAATAATAAAGTTCTTAATACATTAGCTAATATATATGTATTAGTTTTTTTTTTAAACATGTTTTCGTATGAATCAACAAGTCTTTTGTATTGATTAAACATAAAAGTTATCTTCTTTTCAACCCAATGCACAACCAAATAATGGGAACTACCAGTAACCCTACCTTGTCACACTAAATTATAAACAATAAGTATGATGTGTTTATTTATTACATCACATAAATTTATTTGTTTATCCACTTGATACATTTAAGTAGTAAAATATTAAATTTCTTCATTACTACATCAAGTAATTTTTTTTTTAAATGTGTTTAGAAAGGAGACGTAACCTTTGGTATGGAACTTCGGCCATAATCTGTGTCCTTTAGGAATGTTGGGAAACTAATCTCTGTACGGAACAAAGTAACATTTGTCCATTTCACCGTTTGTGTGTACATAATAAGAATTAAAACTGCTTGTCGTGACAGTTATGAAAGATTTTTAGGTTGTAAGAAGTTTACAAAACAAAATCTCAATTTGAATTATTTGACCAGAAGTACACTTTAGTATTTATAAGTGATAAAATCGTCACACTTGCTTATTAAATAGTCGAAAAAGATTTTTATGAGAATAATACTTGTAATGAATATTACAAGCAACGAAGTACAAGTAACGTCACCTATCTTTCACATTTAACGTCTAGATTATTATTTTAATTATAATTTTTTGATTCCAGATTGAATAGAATATTGCGATAATTGAAAAACTATTACTATTTGTACACAGGAAATAGGGCTTAAAATCACGAACAAATATTTTTACTCAATTTGTGGGATATTCTGTCTTTTTTTTTTAAATAAACGTGACAAGTTCTCATGGCCGTTAATAATACATCTCTCATATCTTTAAATAGTAACTTGTATTTTACCTACAAATTTTTAATCTATTATACTAGACAATAATTAGGCTTTGTATATAATGTAGTTACATTCTAACATTTACGATCTTGTTTGATTAACCCAGTTAGACCGACCGACCACCCATAAAAAATTCTACCCTCGTTATATGATTCAATCTTATCTATTTAGATCGTATTAGAATTTTATTGTAGTTTCAATCTTCATACTACGTAACGTTTATACATTATATTCACAATATTTATTTTGCGAGAACTAGAATTATCAAGGAAACAAATATTAACATTATCATTAATACTATTTACAAGACAAGGTTCAAAAATAACGTTAGATACTTAAATATCTTCAATACCATAATCTCATTAATTGAATTGAAGATGAGATACTTATTTTTCTTTAATTGTATTATTGGATGTCTCATGAAAACTAACATTCTGCATGAATTTGGGGGTATTAACCAAGCCAAGGTAATACTTTGCATTACGAAAAATTTATAAATATTTTCATCACAAGTTTTTGATGTCTGGTACATTAAAAACTTTTAGAAAGAAGCTTAACTTTGAATCAACAATTTCCTAAATAATTCTAGTTTTATTTTTACAGTTGCTAGGATCTTAATATCCCTTAGGATCTTTTATTACCACGTTTTTAGAGAATAAATAAATAAAAATAAAACAAAGCCTCTAAAGGCCTTACCGACATTAGCTTATTCGTACTGCTGCTTGATTTAATCCATGGCCTGGCTTCCAAGTGGTTCCAGCAGCTTCTCAATCTCGCTGTCGGAGTACGTGCTGTCGACGTTCTGATCATAGCCAAATCGAGGCGGTGAGCTATCGGCGTCACAGCTTTCATCATCACACCAGCAGCAGCTCCAGCATTGATCATGAAAATAAAACAGATAATAAATTATATCAGAGGGCCAGAGACTATCCCACTTCTGATGTTAGAAAGTATATGTAAATCTATATGTATATGTATTAATATCCACCAATTAATAAACTGAGTGTCAAGATGATTACTCGTTATTTAATGTGTTTGAAAGTATCTCTATGCAAGTGTGTAGGGAACAGGGTTGTTATGAAATAAAACCACAAAAGACAAGACCATTAATTTTATTTATTTTAGTCTTGTCAAACTCAAACTCTATTCCATTCACTAGGTCCCTAGGTCTTCGTGGAGAAGAATGGACAAGAAACTCCACGGGAACATCTTTTAAAGTATTATACAAGGACAACCTGACGTTGTCCTTGACTGTCTCAAGTTAAAGCAATTTATCAGTGTACATAAACAATAGGCAATATAATATTATTATTATTATTATTATTATTATATCTTTCTAACACATAGTAATCAGGAATATTCATAGAATAATATCAAATAACTTACATAAACATTATGGATCCTTTAGAGTAACACAAATAGGTTTCAGCTTTCACACATTTGCATAGTAATCAGGAATATTCATAGAATAATATCAAATAACTTACATAAACATTATGGATCCTTTAGAGTAACACAAATAGGTTTCAGCTTTCACACATTTGGTATCTTCATAACTAGGCCACAATATGTAAACTTAATTCTCTCTATACACCATTACACATTACTATACACAAATGGAATACACAGTATACTACTTTGGGTCTGTCTTTACCCTTCAACAGTTGCAGCGTAACTGACCCTGAATTGGCGGTACTTCTACTTTTATAACCGTCAAATATTAAAAAGTACATCAACGACTACCGCCATAATAAACCAATGGCAAATGGTTAAACATTATAGATAAATAACTAATAACATAAATAATAATTAACAAATCCTATTTAGTGAAACTATTTTAAAACGTCATTAGGTAATTTAGCAGTTTAGTATGTTTTTATTTGTAATCTTTATGACTATCGGATAGAATATGAATATCAACCGATAGTTCAGAGAATTGATTGAAACTATTTAATTTATTAAAATTGCAAGATAAAATGTAGGAAACATTATAAGTATTGTTTAATAATAACTATATAATTTATTGGCAATTTATAATAAATAAACATTTACCTTGACTCAACTATTCAAATACCACAATAGTAATTGTGGTTCGGAAACCAAGTCAATAAAAGCTACTTCTATAAAATACGTCGGGATATAAAATATCATTAGAATATTGTAAATTAGGTTTATTTGAAATTAGAACCTTTGTTTTTAAGATATTTACGATAATTATTAAATCAACAATATACTTGACGCAACGTCGCCCTACGTCATTGTCACTTGACATCTGACAGCCGACGTTGCTACGTTATTTTGGTCAATAATGTGAGTTTGTGTTTGTGAGAGTGTGAGTTTCTAAATAGTTACCTAGATATTCTTATACATATTGCTATGCCATCACGCGCTTGTCCTGATATTTAGCAATGAGCGCGTCCCAGATAACACGATAATTTTCTGCAGCAGGAACAATACCGGCTGCCACGCCTTTGGCTTTGCCTTTGAGATGACCCAACAAATAATGAATACGATCAGAATCCGAGAGATCGGGGTTTGTATGAATCACCCGTTTAAATGTCTCATAGAAAAACGGAAAGTTCTGAATGTCACCATCAAAGGTAGGTAGTTCAATTCGAGGTATTTTGATATGCGAAGATCCTGCCTCATTCGAGTTATGAGACTCTTTTGTTGTGGTTAGGGAACTCAAAACATTTTTGATTTCGCACGCCAGATCGTCAAATGAAGACAATGTACTATAATTAACCTCATACGTTGGATTAAGTTTCAATGAAATAATGTTTATATTATCAATAACAGATATAATTTCAGTACGAATTAGATCAATTGATTTAGCTTGCGCAATAAAAGTGTCCCGCGATTTGTCGGTCCTAAGGTCTATTATAGAATCAAATAACCTTTGTGCACGAGCAAAGTATGCGGCGCGTTTGCCTTCATACATTTTTAATTTATATTTTAAATCTTCCATTATAACTTACAATAGAATAGAACTCAATAATAAATTTACACAAAAAATATCAATTCGGAACCCACTTAACTCTCAAAACACGGAACCCTAACAAGCTAGTACGAAAACTATGAATCAAACAAAAGAAACAAATGCTTGATCAGGTAAAAACAATAAAATAGGTAGGAACCTCTTTTCCTGACCTGCGGAACCCTAGTACCAAAAAATGGCAGCAAGGTGCGGTAAACAACTGAATTTAAAAATAATAAATCAGCTATTTAAATAATTGTGTACGGAACCAACTTTCGCCTTAGCACGCGGAACCCTAATGGAACGCGTAAGCAAAAGACCAACAAAATAACACAATTAAACAAATAGGTACGGAATCACTACTCCGACCGTGCGAATGAACTATCACAATAACTTAGTGATGGCTACAATAACAACTGTTTACAAATACTATAATCCTATTCGGTAAGTAGGTAGGTCGATATAAATAATATGTCCCGTACGAAACCTTCCGATAGGCAACCACTTACAACAAAGGATGAAGTATATTATGGTAAACAGAAAATAAATGCGATGCGAGAATATACCTAGGTATCTCGATAAATATTTATCTAATGTACCTTTGTAACTCAAAACGGAATGAACACAAGAGTAATATGTACCAAAACCGTCTGAACCTAAATAACTTATAGGTGCGATGGGAATTAACAAACCAAAGTTCAAAAAACAACTTTAGTTTTAGTAGATATGGAAATAATATCCAACCATTCGAAAACTTACTTTACGTAGGTACGTGTAATACAGAAATAACTTATCCGTGATCTCACAACTGTAACGTTAAGTAAGTGCGGTGTAGATAAACAGTAAAATTGTTGTTATCTAAAAATAAATTTATTAAGAATAATAATTTAACTAAATTGCAATAATTTAATCAAATGCGGAGTGGACTGTATTGCGATTAAATACTCGTACAATACGAGGCGATTTAATAGGACAACATTTACCAATAAGACTTCAGTTAAATAATACTAAATCAATCATAACAAAGTTCAATGACCGTTCAGTCATGATTGCGGTTCCCGGACTCAAGGTCAATCTTGGTACGAAAGTAGGTCACTCAACTCAACCGTTGTGAGAACCCAAAACACGCTGTTTGTCGAACAAGCGGTATACTACCCACGAATCTACCCGCTATTATACCAAATGTTGGCTTGTAACGCGCAGTTCTCGGAAAATAAGTACCCTATTTCACGACACAAATCACTGTAATATTTAAAGAATTTAAGACTTGATATGACTTAGTAATATTAATGTGTAAGTACCTACACCACTAAAAATATGCAATGTAGCGGAACTTCGATAAAGAATGCGGATGATATTAGACCTTACGTATAATGCAATAAGGACGAGTTTCCTAAAACGATATGCAATTTTACGTAAATAATTTCTAGATTTTTCTAGCTTATAGGACAAATCTATCCGGCCGAAGGATCAAATGGTTCGTATAGTTCGACGTTCGATTTTAAATTACTGGTCCAAAACTATACGTTGCGGTAGCCTCAAAATGGAGGGGCGCTGAGTCGAAATATATTCTAGAAATTATTGCAACAGCCTGACGGTGAACAGTTCGAAAACCTATAGACACTCAGGAAGGCTTACCTTGCTGTCCACGTCTGCGATCAGCTCCAGAGGGACTGCTTCAACTGCACTCAAGTTCACTACACACACCAAAGTTTATAGTTCGAAAATGTTAGTCCAGATGCGATGGGCCAATGGACCCGCGGGTTTTATTTATGGCGAAGATCTCAGCAATAATTTAGCTGGAGATGCGATGACGCGGCACACAGAAGATCAGAGATAGATCTTTTCCGAAGAGTTGTCAACGGACCGCACGCTAGGCGAATATTCACGGAGTCGCCATCTTGGTTTTATTTTTCTTCTACCTTTCTCATGACATGAACATAGTCACGAGATGCGCAGCGACCAGTGGAACTTCATACTGGTTGAGTTTCCTTAGCCGCGACAGGTGCTAAGTCCAAGAAGCGATTGCTGGACATTTTCAACACGGCAAAGCCAACCTGGCGTCCTAGTCAGTTCAAATGTCCAACGTCAAGCATTATATTTATTTATTACACGCCAACACCGTGTTGGCGTAACCACCTAGAAAGCTGAAATTTTGCACAGAGATTCCCTTTATAATGTAGACAAGGAATAAGGAAGGATTTTTCGAAATTCAACCCCTAAGGGACCTAAATAGGGGATGAAAGTTTGTATGGAAAATCGTCATTTTCACGCGGGCGAAGCCGCTGGCAAAAGCTAGTGGTTACATATAGCGAGCGAAGCCTTCGATCGACCCGCGCTCTGTTTTAAAATACAGGGCTATTCCTCATAATATAACACGTCCAAGTTCATGGTAGCGCCGGCAAAAATCTTAACAAACAATAGATCATAATCCCCGTGTATAGTGTCTGTCGGGAGTCGGGGCGACATCGCGACATCGTGACGAGTGTCCTCAAGATGTGACGAGGCGTGACTGCCCCGCCCCCAGTTCTCCGCGAGATGTGTCGGCTCTCTGTGACAAGTGTCGCATGTTGCGGCTACTGGACATATGCTGATGTGTGGCTGAGACAATAAACTGGCTTAATGATTTGTGGAATGTTTAGGACCAATTTCATTTTAAAGTATCCGTATTCCGTCGTATTCGCTTTGATCTAACTAACACGTATTTTTATGACATGGCCATGGACATGGATAGTCTAGCTAAGAGCCTAACTATCATTGTAGTACTTATTCTATGAAGCTGCAGGTACTCTTGCCCAATCACATGTGATTGACTGATTTTATTTTTATTGTAATTTGATTAATATTAATTTTTATTTTTTATGTTAAATGCAATAATTTATTATTTTTATAAGCTGTATTAAACTCCTATGTACTAAAACATTCAAACACAATGCGAATTGTTACATGAATAAATGAATTGAATTGAATCTATCTACTTATATTAAGAAAAGTTTTAAAGTCAAGTTTGTGATCCTCGAAGACTTATATAACGCAGAGGTGTACCTAATAGTATAAGGAACCTAAAAAATATTAACTGCCCAAATCACACACATCCTACTATAGAAGTATAGACACACCTTCTCACATTCACTCATCATCATCATCGTCATTTCAGCCAAGAGACGTCCACTACTGGACATAGGCATCCCCCAGGTGCCGCAGCATTGACAGGTCACGGTCCACCTAGTGCGAGGCCTTCCAACGCAACGTCTTCCGGTTCGCGGTCTCCACTCTAGAACTTGGCCATCCACCTAGCATAATAATTGTAAATTATAATGATCACTTTTTGTGAAAGAAATAAATATTAAATTCGATTGAAGCCTGAATATTTAAAAAAAAATCTAACTAAGTATTGAAAGTTCACGCTCTAAAAATTATGAAACAAGAAAATATTCATATATACCTATACTCTTAAGTAATACCTACTACTTATTAACGCAAGGGTAGCGTCGCCGCAATCGGTAAAAATTGGTAAGTAAAGGTTCTGAATTTGATCGCCCACTTTGTTTTGTTTTTTTTTCAAACTGTTTTTGATGCTGTTAATTCTGAATCTACTGTTAGATCGAAGGTCGATAGCTGAAACTATTCATTGAAATCCCTTCAGAAAACTTATGGTCTAAACGTTCTTCCTTCCTCACCCTTACGTTAATGTCGGCACATTAGAGACTTTGTAACAAAGCCGTGTGCGCGCTTGTGTGTCGAGGCGGAACGCTCCGCCCCCGCTTTGATGTGCCGCCGCCATTGGCCGCTACATTGTCACTATGTGACCACGGGGGCCACGGCCACTGCCATGTGGTCATAGCCCATGGCCCCAGGGGGCATATGGTCAGGTGACCTTTTGAATTCGAAATTGAATCAGTGGTTTGAATTTAAATGGTAGTTATTAAGATCAATTAAAACAGATTGGAGAAGTTTGATGGGTATTTAAGAAAGTTTCTTAAAGATAGTTTTGTTCAGAGAACATACCGTTGTGCCATCATTCACTGAATAAAAATACCTGGAATACTAAACCATCTTGCAATAATTTTAAAGCTTTTAGCGAAGTTCAGATAATAAGCAGGCAGAAATGGAAACAGAGTTAGATGCGAAATATTTACAAATCTAGAAAGACAAGCCACTTTGATGTAAAATATTAGTGTAAGTAACATTTAAAACAAATCCCAAAATTAACGTGAAAGCGGTCGTATTTCTGCCAAATGTCAAAAATATACACGTTTTAATTGATTTAATATATTAAAGTAAATAACTTCTTGCAGTAAATAAAATGTATGAAATCTTCAAATAAGTGACTGTGTCGCAACACTCGCAACATTATTAGTTTGTATGCTCTACATAGCATTGCCTGTGGTTCCACCACCTGGAAGCTTTCCTATTTTCAGTATTGGGCATCTTTTTGCCCAACACTCAGCATCACCTGAAATAATGCCTATTATTGTTTTGCTTTGGTGGAGTTTTTCAACCTACGCGACGGCCTTAGTGCCGAAGGTTTACCGCTGAAAATCCAACACAGGACTTTTTTTTTTGTTTAGGGATTTATAAAGTTGTTAGACCCCCTTATTAATAAAAAAAAGTTAAGCCTGCTTAAACTTACGCTTGGTTTATCTCGCATGCCGTCCCTTTCTTTTGAATATTTTTGAAGTGAGACGGCATGCGAGATAAACTAAGCGTAAGTTTAAGCAGGCTTAACTTTTTTTTATTAATAAGGCCGAGAATGTCTTAAGTGTTCATTAATAACAACACTATTTCACTCACAGCAACGCAATGGTTTCTGAATTGATTAGTTAGTAGAATATTACAGTGCCTACATGAACAATATTACATGATACACTCGTATACTGACAGGTATCTATTGTTCTCACAACTGTGCAGCTGTTGCCAACTGCTTATTATTCAGTTTGACAGCTCTAAGAGAATCTCGTGTCAGTGTAACAAAACAAACACTAGTCATTAATTTTGTTTATTTTTATGATTCGCTATAAGGGTCAAGAGCTTTCCGTCGGGGCTGCAGGTTGTTCGAAAGAGATATCGCGGCCTCGGCACAAAGGGCTAAGAACGAACATGGGTAATTTCTTAGTCAGTAGAAGTCTAACACTCCCTACCGCTCTGCCCAGAGCGGGAGGAGTCATTTCATGATTTCTCACCCTCCAAAAAAAGGCAAGTTTTCTAACCAGAAATCCCGTAGACTCAACCTAGATGTCAGCCTAAGAAAATTTTCAGTAAATTTTATATACTCAATACATTTATTGCTTCCACAAGTTTACTTAGGTGGTAGGTTTTATATTTGAGTCACAAGCCTTTATTTTATTACCTCAAAAGAATTAAGATGATTCTCGAGGAAATGCAGGGAAAGCAACCGGAAAAACTGTATCAACAGTTTGCGTAAGCCTTTCAGAAAACTCTCTCTCAAAATCTAATTACACCGTCTCTAAACGAAGTAAAATCGTATAAATAAACACGTGACAAGCTATTTTGTCACCGTCTCGCAACAACACAACGAGTTCAGCGCATTTGTCAAGCATTTTGTTCAGGACCCTGCTAATTTGTAGCCCGACGAGCGAGGAGTGTACGTGTGCACCCGTCGTTTTGTTCGACTGTACTTTGTCACCGATAGGGGCAGACGAGCTGAATAATGTGCTGGTTTTGGTCACTTTTTGATGTATTTGGGTGTGGAAGATGTTGCGGAATTGTTTTATTTGTATTCTGGGCGTTGAAGGGATTTAATTTAGAGTGGTTTCGTAAGCGGCGCTTGTCACAATAATGAGTGCAATGAGTTTCTTTTCTTCACAAAGTAATTAACCATTTCTCTCCTTCCGCATTGCTTAACTCAACGAGCTCTCCTCTGAGCTCCCCAGTCTTCAGTAATTTTTTCAGAGTTTTCAGATCTCAGCCTTTTTTTAAGTACCCGAGTATTTTTTTTGTAAAACCAGGACTATCTAATTGCACATCGAACACTGACAGATAGGGTATCAAATCTCCATACACAATCACTATTTAATCATGCGTCCATGACGCTGAACCTTGATTCAACTGCGTAGGCAAACAATTTAATAACATAATTAAAACTAACCAAATTAATAACCATACAGTAAATAACAAACAAGCTTCAATTAATCACCATTCCCCGCCATAAATCACCACTATCACCGACAGATCGCCACTCCGTAAATCATAACCCTCTCGCAGCTGCCGTGATAAATGTTTTCTAACAGTCGTGAAAACAGACTGAAAATTATCTACATCAGGTTAGGGTTACAGTCATTTGTTGATGACTGTCGCGGTGTCACCGCGGGATGACGGATCGTGTCTGTCGAGGTGACGGGTGACGTGTGTAAGAACGACGGCTCGTCAGAATGACAGTTCGTCAGAGTGACAACTAGTGACGTTTATTGGACGGATGCAACGGGAGATGCGTATGCGCATGACAGCCGAAGTTAAGGTTTGTTTGTTATTAAGTGTAATGCGATACGGTTTGTTTTTACAAAATATCAAAGTAAGATGTGGGTTATTTTAACGATGTTATTTTTTAAGGCGAGGTTGCAGTACTTTGTTTTTATGTACGCACGACCTCGCCCCCTGCCCTGCCGCGCGAGCGATATAATGCCTAAATTTTGACTGTTTTTTGCTTCTTGGAGAAAAACTATAAAGAAATTATACAATCTGTTTTCACCATTTACTTCAGAATAAAAAGTTCTATCTACTGATATAACTTTCATATAAATTCATGATGAAATGTCTTAGCAGTACACGTTTGAAATTGTGATTTAGAGTCATGTTTGATAAAAAAAAGTATCGAGCCGATCATTCTATATCGCGTTTCTATCTTTACGATTTACTAGAGAGTATGTTCAATTTTTATGTAATGATTTTTATTTATTAAAAAACTCGTATTTAGTTCGATTTTTATATGTTCAAAAATCTTAAAATTACTGCAACCCCGCCTTAATAGGTTTTGAAGTATTTCGTTTAAAAGATCTTGCTACACATGAGACAAACACGAGGGACATGGCAGTATTAGTAACATTTTTGTTTATTATCCTTCACCTTTACCTTCAGACATGTCTCAATCATTTGGTAAAGTAAGCACTAAAATATTTTAGATATTCTCGTAACCTCTCATTTAATTCGGAGAATTTTAATGTTAAATACATTTACTTACACCTATAAAATAAATTCAATATCCATTCCTTTCAATTTAACTACAGATTAGCGAGCCAATATAACGGGCTCCAAAAGTTAACAAGCTAAAGTTTTACGACAGAGTTGCGCGGGCGCAGTGTCGAGTGTCAACCGTCATGGCGTCAGTACAAAAGGACGAGTGTCGGCGAGTGGCAACATCAAAGTGGGTGTCATGTGACACGGACACGATGCCTTTGACTTCATTATGAACTGCTAGACGGTTGTAGGGTTGAGTTGCAGGAACAAGTGGGTCGCTACTCGCTACTTACGCAGAAGTAAAACATAACATCATAGATATTCACTTGCAAATCTACGACGACGACGACACGGTTGGCGCAGTGGCTAAGCGATTGGACTGCTGCACTGCGTGTCGCGGGTTCGATCCCCGCACGGAACAAATATTTGTATGACCTACATATAGTTGTTTCAGGTCTGGGTATTTGTGTATGTGACCTTATCCGCCTTATTACAAAAAGTAATTAAACCTGGTTTAACTTAGACCTGGTTTATCTCGCATGCTGTCACTTTCTTTTGAATATTATTGAAGTGAGACGTCATGCGAATTAAACCAAGTCTAAGTTAAACCAGGTTTAACTACGTTTTGTAATAAGGCGGTATATGTTTGTGAACGCACCCACGATACAGGAGAAATCCCTAGTGTGGGGCAACATTTATTAAAAAAAAAAAAACTAAATTGGATCATAGAGAGAGGCATACTGATATCAGTTTCAACCTCTCAGATCATTATCGTACTAACATCATCACCCTACAAATGGAATCATGATCATCTAAGTACCTGGCCCTTTTCCCAATCTATTTGGAGTCGGCGCAAAACGTTTTCTTAAAATAAACAATAATATTTCTTTTCTTTTCCATTCTTTATTATTGGAAGAGCTGCAGGTGGTTTAATAATAACTGCCACTCAGGTCGATCTTAAGGTTAAGCCGCGCTTGCCTATGTTGGTTTTTGGATAAGCACGTTAAGCTGTTGGTCCCGGCTGCCATTTATATAGATCTTTGGCAGTCGTTACAGGTAGTCAGTGACCTGAAAGTCTGACATCCAGTCTTACCAAAGGGTATCGTATTACCTACCTAGTATTAACTGGGTTGTAGAGGTCAGATAGGCAGTCGCTCCATGTTTAATATTAGTATACTCAGCTGCATCCGGTTACACTGTAGCCCGACCCCAACATAGTTGGGAAAAGGCTAGGCAGATGATGATGCAGATTTCTTTCTTTATACCTAAATTATCCCTGATTTATAATTAAACATTATTAAAAATATATATTTTCTTTGTCTCCAGACCCCAGTGGCGGAGGTATGGGCAACCCTGGCGTACCTGGCAGTGGCTCCCAGCAGTACGGAGAGGTGAACCAGCTCGGAGGAGTGTTCGTGAACGGCAGACCCTTACCCAACGCCGTCAGATTACGGATAGTAGAGCTAGCACAACTAGGTATCAGGTAAGCAAATTTCAAATTATTTATTAACAACCAAGTACATACACATAGCAATTGGAACGATGATCCCCAAACTAGACGTAGTCTGTATCTTGGGGATCAGAGCAGTCACAGTGGACGCAGACCCTTACCCAACGCCGTCAGATTACGGATAGTAGAGCTAGCACAACTAGGCATCAGGGAAGTAGTTACAGTGGATGCAGACCCTTACCCAACGCCGTCAGATTATGGATAGTCGAGCTAGCACAACTAGGCATCAGGTAAGTAGTCTCAGTGTTTGCAGACCCTTACCCAACGCCGTCAGACTACGGATAGTAGAGCTAGCACTACTAGGCATCAGGTAAGTAGTCTCAGTGTTTGCAGACCCTTACCCAACGCCGTCAGATTACGGATAGTAGAGCTAGCACAACTAAGCATCAGGTAAGCAGGCACAGTGTTCGCAGACACTTACCCAACGCCGTCAGATTCGCAGACCCTTACCCAACGCCGTCAGTGGTGTAAATATCGACGCCCAGTGGTGACATTATTTCAGCACATGAGTGATTGAGACAACTTTTCGAAGATAATCTAATACACCATGTATAATTGCTCATTGTTGACGTCAGATTACTTTGCATGTCATTCTGTCAATAGCGTCTTTAGGGTTTATCTTATATATTCTTTTAATCCTTCGATAATACCAATAATTCTCGCTGTCCATAAAAATAACTGGATTGAAATATAATACTTAGCAAAAATTCAGATTGACTCGTAGATAAGGATTACAAAATCACATAATTAAACATGTATTGTACTGTACTTCTGATAAGTGTGTGGTAGGCCCTGACTGCAACGTGGGAGTTTGTGGGTTAGAACATAAGCAGGCGCTTTACTTAACTTTCTGTCATTTATAGTATACTAGGTGTTGCCTGCGACTTCGCCCGCTACAACTCGAAAATTATCCCACGGGAAAACACAATCAGAATAAAATAAAAATTCTATGTGTTAATCCAGGTTATAAACTATCTGTGCACCAAATTTTATCCAAATCCGTTCAGTAGTTTTTGCGTGAAAGAGTAACAAAGTGTCTCTACAAGAAAAGTGTATCTACGAGGAATAATTCAAACATCCATCCATCTATACCTACTTACAAACTTTCGCGTTCTAATATTAGAAGGATGATCACCACTGCTCTCAAAACTGTGACAAAAAACATCTTGGAAAACCGGCATGTCCTAGAACCAAATCTACATAGACGTAGTCAGTCAGCCACTACCCCGCATTTGACTCGCGTGGTGTATAACAGACCAGTCCATTTGCAGAGAGGAAAGCCAATATCGCATCAGTGGGAATATTACACACACACACATCACGCATCACGCGTGAGGAAATTCGCCGAAGAACCAGGGTCACCGACATATCTCGCAGAATATGCAAGTTGAAGTGGCAATGGGCAGGCCACATCGCTCGAAGAACAGACAACCGATGGGGAAGAAAGGTTCTCGAGTGGCGACCACGAACCGGAAGACGCAGCGTTGGCAGGCCTCCCACCAGGTGGACCGACGACATCGTGAGAGTCGCGGGCAACCGTTGGATGTAAACGGCAGGCTGCCGATCTTTATGGCGTTCTATGGGGGAGGCCTTTGTCCAGCAGTGGACGTCTAATGGCTGATGATGATGATGACACATCACGCTTATTTAATTCCCGACAAGTTAGGTAGAGGACACCCATTTCGACAACTTCTAATTCTGTTATATTATTGATTATTGCCCATCAGTTGAGATAGCAAATTGCTTTTCTATCAAATAACGTTATTCACTGAGATTTCTCTATTTCTATACTATCAGATAATCGGCTATTATTCCTTAACAATAGTTTCAATGCAAGAACTAATATCATGTTAGAGTAACCTTTGTTGATAATCTCAGAGTTAGAGAAAAGAAAATACTCTTTTAGTTATGGCCGGTTTATCCAACCGCATCTATTGTTTTTTACGCAACCTTGATTTATCTTTCATCGATATTTTGCAGCCTCAGTGTTTCACGGCTTTTCATTCATATATTTTTATAGCCATTTAAAAGTTTTTAGTTAAACGAAATAATTAACTTGTTTGGTTTTAATTTAATTTCCTGTCTCGGGCTAGAAATTAAATTAAAACCAATTGATTACAATTTCTCTCTACAAAACAAATAAAATATAGGTAAAATATAAGCAATTTCGTTACTGCATCCGCTAAGCGGGTGATTCTACTGATAGTCTTTTAGTACCACCCCCTTGGTGGCATAATTCTTGCCTTTACAGATTTGCGCTTCTTTCCCCCCTAAGGGGGATTTTCAGGGGGGATTTGTAGACTTTATTTTTTGGATTCCATTTTTCCCCCTCAAGGGGGATTTTCAGGGGGGATTTGTGGAATAAGCCAGTCATACGACAGATCGACTTCTTTCTACTTGGAAAAAAATTGAATTCTTCATTTGTTGGCAGGCCTTGTGACATAAGTCGACAACTGCGGGTGTCTCATGGCTGCGTGTCGAAGATCCTGGCGCGGTACCACGAGACAGGCTCCATCCTGCCAGGAGCCATCGGAGGGTCCAAGCCGAGAGTCACCACACCTAAGGTTAGTAGCTATCATGTACCACTGGCCTGTTAACGTATTGTATTTGTAACGTATTTACTATTTTCGTATTATTAGCTACTGCAACGTGCTGCTTCGCCATTGGTCTGCAACAATTGAGAAACGAGCTAAGAGGCTCATCGGCAATGACGCGCTTGTCAAGTCAAAGCTCCAGAGCCTTGAACATCGTCGACGAGAGCTAGCCTTTCGGTTTTCTATCGGTTACATTTCGGAGAGTGTGCGAGGAAATTGCACGATCTAATTCCGCCAAGCCCGTTCCATCATCGGACTACAAGACGTACGGCGATGCGCCACCGTTATATGGTGGACATCCCACCCATACGCACTAAACGGTTTGGGAATACTTTCATTGTGCGTACAGCTAAGGAGTGGAATTCCCTGCCAGAGTCTGTATTTCCTGATAGCTATAACCTAGGGGTCTTTAAGTCAAGAGTGAATAGGTTACTTCTAGGTAAGCGTGCTCCATCGTCGACCGCATCATCACTTTCCATCAGGTGAGATAGTGGTCAAACGCGAACCTATCAATAATAAAAAATAAAAAATAAAATTCGCCAGTCTTGTTAAATAAATCCGCACTGAAATTAGATAGCTATGTTTCTGAGATTAAAAATATGTCTGTTTAAATATGTAGGTAAAAGCAGCTAAGACTAAAATTTCATGGTGTTGGCTGGATACATCAAATGCATAACAAAACTAGACAGTCCGTAAGCCCGTAGGTATTCGTTTAGTTTGTTTTTTTGTGTGTGTAAAACGCAGATCATGAATGTGACGCAAATAGAAAATTAATTGTTCTCGTTTCCTAAACTGTCAGTGGAACCTCAAACAATATCTAATGAAGTGAACCTTTCCAGGTGGTATCCTACATTAAGCAGCTAAAAGCGAAGGACCCGGGCATCTTCGCGTGGGAGATCCGTGACCGGCTGCTGGCGGACGGCGTGTGCGACAAGTACAACGTGCCGTCGGTGTCCAGCATCAGCCGCATCCTGCGCAACAAGCTCGGCGGGGGCGCGCTGTACCCGGTGCCGCCGCTGTACCCCGTGCCCCCGCAGCGGTGCTGGCCGCTGCACCAGCCTTATGACTACTATGTGTATTTACAGGTGAGGCTACATTCTTGCAGGGCCCCGAGTCTGCTATTCAATAGTGTCAGAATGGTCGATCATTGATCTCATAATGGTTGATTGATGACAAGCCAAAAAGTACCTTATGCATGTCGACTTAAGGTACTTTTTGGCTTGTCGTAAATTAACCATTATGAGATCAATGATCGACCATTCTGACACTATTGAATAGCAGACTCGGGGCCCAGGTCATTGATAACATCTACTTTCTTATGAACTAGCTTTTACGCCTTCGTCCTCGTCGCAGAAATACATACTTATAATTATTAAATGACAAGCGGCAAAATTTTAACACGATTGCCCAAAAAATCATTCATGTTTGTTTGTTTGTTTGTTTGTGTTTCTTTATTCCACCATAACTTCTAAACGCCCATTCATCAAGTTACTCATTTAATAAACACTCATAGTCTATAATAGTAGTTTATGCGACTGTGCATAATGAAGGGCATTACAACACAAGTGTGGGTTTAAGAAACGAGCCGAAGGCGAGTTTCTTAATAGCATCACACGAGTGTTGTAATGCCTAATTATGTAAGTATAGTTGCATACACTAATTTATCTACCCGAATATCATAAGGGCTCTATGATGGGCTCAGGAACCATAGGGAAATGACAGCATTGTTACCAGTGTAATGCAATAAAAAATAAACAGGTTATTAGTTGCATTCGTCGCTGCATTTACGATATCTGGCGGAGTGTTCATGTTAATTTCTGAGTCACTATCACTCATTTTCGACAGAAATAAAGAACTTATCAGAAAATTTGTCTACCTACTCAATGAAAGGGAATAAAAAGCTAACGAACAAATGACAGCTCGAAATGGCGGCGTTTCGGATAACTGTCATTTTTTTTAAATCATAGGCAAACGAACAAAGTCACTATTCTTGTGTCACTCGAGATCAAAATGTCGTGCGATTTATAATTAAAATCATACTGAATTGGGGTTTCGTATCGATAGGTATCTGTTTTAATGTAGATACTAGAATAGCACACTCACTTGAATTTGACACCTGTTCCAAATTTAAACTTCATAACCTACTGTTTTCAGTAGGTTATGAGCTCATTACAGTTCTGTTAATTTCTGCTGGTTGGTAATGCTGGTCATTGCCTATGGTTTTTGAACGCATTAGAGAGGGTTTATGATATTTGGGTAGATAAAATATTTTATTCATCAGTAAAATATTTTTGGAAATCGTTTAAATAGTTTCAGAGATTAACTTCTACAACCAAACAAACATATCTTTGTAAGAAATAGTTACTCTATAATGAAGTTTTCAATAAAGTAAAACATGCGTAAAAATAGTTATCAAAATTATTTATAGATATTTATTTGAAACCCTTGTGCCTCTTTCATTTTCAGAATTTTTCACAAACTACAGTATCATTTAACTAACTCCGTTTCCCCCTCAGGGTCGTCAGCACACGGCAGGCAACCCTCACGCGCTGCCGCACCCGCACCAGCAGCCCCCTCCCCCACACCACGCGCACGCGCACGCGCTCTGACACGCGCACCTCGCCACCAACCACGACCGGTGATCACCACCCCCTGATCACCATCACCAGTGACAGTGATCACCCAGTGAAGTGATAAGTGGTGCGAGTGAATTGACACTGTTCTCGTGGAGACACGTCACGACTGAGATTAGTAGACTAAGATATGTGCTTGGTATATCACTGTGTAGCGACATTGAGAAGAGACTAAAGTGTTGCGAGAATCTGTGGACGCTTCAATATCATTATTATGAGTTCCGTTGTTGGTACATAAAGTTTTGAAAACTGTGAAAATTCTACTGAAAAATACAAAATGGCGATAATGTCCATGCGTCAAAAGGTCCATCATGAGGATTTGCTGAAAAAAGTTTCGAATTTATGAGTTTGTGTATGAATAGCTTAAAAAGAAAACTAAGCTGAAGCCAGACTTTCCCGAAATGTGAACCTTTTAAAGATTAGATTAGTTTTAAATTCCGTTCATCAAGTACCAAGTCCGGCCCTGATTCATATTGCAGACCGGGGCAGACCCACTGTAAAGAGTGATACAATAGTGAAAAACTGATCTTATAGTGATAAATAAATAAGGATAGTTGTTGATAAAAAGTATTATATTATTATTGTTACGTTATCACGTGTAAGATAAATAGATTTTATATTTTCACGCGAGGCTTAATATCACCGATTTGTGTTTAAAAGGAAAAGATAATGAAAGAAAATTGGAGAATGTGTTGACGAAAAGATAAAGGTTTGTGTGTCATACATACCATTATTACTTACATAATTTATTTGTAATCTTTTTTTACGATAGGGACATTTTTTTTGCATGTTAGTTTTTTTCAGCAATATAAATCCTAATTTTAAGAATTAATATCAGGTTTATTCGCGGCTTCAAAGTGACCGAAGTGGAAAGCCGTCGGTAACCGTGCCCTGTTGCCGACGGGTTAGTATCGTCTTAATTTCTGGGTAAAAAGTGCTGATTAAATAATGAAAAATATAGTTGATGGTTATCATAAGCTCTTATAACCTGTAATTAACTTAATGGTTGGTACTCTTAGCATTACTTAATATATTTATTTAATAAAAAAGGGACTTTACCTCTTTTTGGTGTATAATTATGTTTCATTGCTTTAAATTGACAAGTTTTGACATTAAGCCTCAAGTGAACTTAGTTCTGCCAAAATGAGCCAACCCACAATCTCTTAATAGTTCAGTTGGGTTAGTTTACTGCAGAAAATTAGAAAAAATGTGGCTTGGCACACTTTGACAGAACTAAACTGAAATGATTGTAGATATTGTATTAGTTATGGTTTAAAAATCTTGAATGTTTGCGAGTATTTAAACGTGGGTGCAATGATGTAAATATTTTAAATAATTATGACACAAATGTACTTATTCTATTAAAAACAACACTCAATACGAGTACCTACCTATAGCATTTTTATTTCCTAATGTGTCTTACAATAATATGCTGGAGAATTAAAGAATACCTACTAGAAGAAAATGTAGAGCATTATTTAAGGAATGTATTTGGTCTGCTTCAGTTAGAATTAATTTGGTCTAGTCTAGGAGATATCTAGCATTCAGGGTATTTTGTGACTGTTAAACTCGATTCTTTCAACAATAAATAAATAATAAATCTGTAAGTCTTGTGAACTGTTTGTGAAACTGCCTGTTGTAAGTGTAGCTCTGTCTCGGTATGATTAATGCTTAGAAGTGAACTCCATTCGGATAACATCCAGGTTCTGTTATCTTCAACTAAATATTAGGTACTTATTTATATAAAACACGAAAATCTGTACAAACTAGCTGTTAACTACATGATATTATTTAAACATAGCTTTATTGGTCAAAGTATAGAAAATAAACGGTTTGTTCATACATTACACTGCTTTGTGTTATTTTATGCCTTTTTCAAAGCGTTTCAGAATTCCACTTTGTCGTGTTTCGCTCCAAGATTATATTACTGCCGGCTCCTTTGTGTCTTGGAGAGAAAATAAACCAAAATTGAACACGAAACGAAATCAATATCAACTCTGAATTAATATTTAAACGAACAAAAAGTAACTGCAGGCGGAATTGGTCGCCCCGTCGATAAACCGTTCATTGATTAGGCCGCGCTCAATGCCGGCACAATGGCTCCACAAATAAATCCTCTATTTTCAGTGCCGCGCTGTGATTTAATTACGTCTGTACAACGTGATATTTCATTAAAAATTCAGTGGCTAATTGAATGGTGCGCGGGCGCACAATGCGGCCGCCGCACACACTCGCGTCCCGAATCGAGTTTACAACCGAAAACAATAAACGAACGGATATTGCTCGCGTACAAATATTCGCATAACGTTCGTCCCGCCGAGTTCCCGACACTGGACGCTGGACACGGATTACCAATTAAATCCCTGCTTTGTTTCGAATTTAATACTACCTAATCCGAAAATTTTACTGTATTAATAACAAAACTTTATGATCGCGCTCGAAAACGCGCGGGAGCAAAAAATAAGATGGCGACGGGCGCGCTGTTAAAATGACATTTGACGCCACCAAGCCGCAGCCGCCCGCCGCCGTGTGCAGGGCTGGACCACTACTCCAGATCAATTATCAAGCAAACTCTTAGTATCTAAATGGTCTCAGTCAAATGCCAACAACAGCAGGTTTGCAGGGCCCAGACGAAGTCTTAAAAGTGAAGAGAAATAAAATCGTTAGATGCATTCTAAAGGCCTATTAGCCTTTCCGGTTCACTTAATCCTATGGCGATCTTACAAAACAAGCCCAAGCATTTTAATAGGATATTGGCACACAAAATCTTTGTAAGTAGGCGAGTCGTGAATTGAATATTCAGCTACCATCAATTTATTTATTTATTTATTTAACAATTTATGTACACACTAAATACAGAAAAAAAAGAAAGGAACAGAAAATAGTACAAAGGTAATGCTTATTTCTAAAGAAATCTCTTCCAGCATACCTGCGAAAGGAGAATCTAAAAAAGAGATGTAGACAAAGTGTGTAAAAGAAGAAGAGAAAATGGAATACGTAAAACATCAGAACTAATTAAAAATAATATACCATATAAGAATAAACTAACGTACTTCTAAATACAAAGACAAAACATATAACAATACTATAAATACAATAAGATAACTAATAATAAATATTTATGCAACTATGACGAAATTGACAGATAATGTTCTTTTACTCTTCCTTTGAAGATTGCAACAGTTTGGCAGTCCCTAATGTCAGGCGGAAGTGAATTCCACAGCCGCACGGCGTGTACAGTGAAGGAATAAGAGTAGAAGTCGGTAGAGTGTGGAGGGGATTTAAGGAGGTTCCTAAGATGCGACCTGCAAGGCGCATCAGAAGGACGGGAGTAGGAAAAACGTTCACGCAAATACGATGGCGTTTTAGGGTTGTGAAGGATATTAAATAGCAAACATAATATCCGAGAGTTCCTGCGAAGTCGAATTGGGAGCCACTTGAGTATTTTGCGAAAGTTAGAAACATGATCATACTTTTTAAGGTTAAAGACAAAACGAATGCAAATATTTTGCAAGCGCTCAAGTTTATTTAAAAGCTCCTCGGTGGCATCCAAATAACAGGCATCGGCGTAGTCTATGATGGGTTGAATGAGAGTTTGCGCAAGGGAGATTTTGGTGTTCAAGGGAAGGAAGCTCTGGAGGCATTTCAATGAGTGGAACGTGTAGTGCACTTTGCGACTAACTTCAGCAACATGGGCAGTCCAAGATAAGTAGGAATCCATTGTCACCCCCAGGTTTTTAGCCTTAATTGCGTAATCAATCTGAACTCCATTCAGCCTGAGTGGAGACAGCGACGCAACATCGAGCCTATTCCGCATATACCTGCCGCCGATGATCAAGGCCTGAGATTTCCTAGGATTGATTTGCAGTCCAAAGGACCGCGACCACTCGCTAATCAAATCCAGATCCTTGTTCATGACTGACACGGCAGCTTCCGCATCCTCCCTTAAGAAATGATGGTAAAGCTGCAAGTCGTCGGCATAGAGATGGAAGAAGGAAGAGATGACTCTGGTGACAGAGTTAATGAAAGTAGAGAAAATAAGAGGAGAGAGAACCCCACCCTGAGGCACACCCGCGCTAAGAGAACACCAATCAGAGGAAGACTCATTAAGACAAACACGCTGTGAGCGGCCATTGAGATAGGAGTCAAACCAACCAATAGAGGAAGAGGAGAAATTGAGAGATTTAAGGATACCCAGGAGGATGTCGAAATCAACAGAGTTAAAAGCGCTGCTAAAGTCTAGAAGTACAAGTAAGGTAAGAGATTTGTGGTCCATAGCCCAGCGAATATCGTCAGTCACCTTTAAAAGAGCCGTTACAGTACTATGGCCAGGACGAAAACCAGATTGAAAAGGACTAAGAAGGTCATTCTTAGCAAGGAAGGCTGTGAGTTGCTGATGGACAATGTGCTCAAGAACTTTAGAGAGATAAGGGAGGATGGAAATGGGTCTAAAATCGGATGGTGCAACCGGATTCGAGATTTTAGGTAACGGGATGATATGGGCTTGTTTCCAGGCGTCAGGAAAAGTACAAGAATACAGGGAGTAATTAAAAATGTGAGTCAAAACGGGAAGTAAAGTGGGAAGGATAGGAGAAATCATTCTTGAGCAGAGGTTGTCATTACCAACAGCAGAGGAGGAGATAGCAGAAATAGATTTTTTGACCTCACTCTCACTCACAGGACTTAATTCAAAGGAAGTACATTGCGGCAAAGGCAGACAGGAAAGTTTATTTAAAGTAGCAGACTTGACGTGCGGATCCAACGTAACAGGGGGGAGTGAGAAATGTTTGTTAAGAGCACACACGTCAGTGTCGCCACCAGAAGCAACTGGAGACTTGCCAATGCCGACAGATTTTAAAAACCTCCAAACTTCAGAAGAGTTGCGGTTGTCGAGCGATTTGTGGAAGTAGCGTTTCTTAGCATCCCTACACATACGACTGCAGCGATTACGCAACATTTTGTACGTTGATTGATTGCGTTCGGAAGGAGAGCGTTTTAACCTTCTCTTGGCTTTATCTCTACTTGCCATCGCATCCTTAATGGCAGGAGTAAGCCAGGGAGCTGGAACATATTTAACCTTCACTGAGAAATATCAATGAGAAAGAAATAAGCTTACTGTGGTTACAATCTAGTTTGATAATAGTGATATCAAAATCGAACTTTTAAATTGCAATATCCGCAATATGTAGCGCCATGGATAGAACAAAGAAGGCTGTAAGCATACGCGAGGCTGTTTCTGTTTTAGCCGCAGCGAACCCAGGTTGCCCTGCTAGGCCCATTCCCAGTTCAATCGTCGGTCAACCCTACATGAGCTGCGTGATGAGAGGGGCAGCCGCTGAACATAATTAAAAAGTGCAGCAAACGGCTTGCGGCGGCTTTGTGGAAGCCTGCCCCTTTGCCTTTAAGTATTATAATGTGAACGCGCTGCCGTGAAATCGTGTCCCACAGTCGTAGTCGGAGCCGGTACTAGTTGTTCTTATTTTATTATCATTATAAAGCCTGTGTTGTACCACTGCAGGGTAAAGGGCTTGCTTCCCTCTTTCCTCTTTTCTCAAACTAATACAGGCCAGTTATGTAAATTTTCTTTATTTATTTATTTATGTACTCACAAAATATATAAAAATAATAAAAACATAAAAATAGAATATCACAAAGATACTGCTTATTTCACAAGAAATCTTCCTTAATCTTTCTTTTGAATCTTTAATTCCGTGTCGGGCCTGCGGACCTCAGTTTCGGTCCAAAACCTGATTCTAAGTCCGCTAAAACGTTCAGCGCCGTTGAGCTATGAAACACTAGTAGGTACCTATTACATAGGTATAATTCCTTATAATGGATATGTTTAAGCCTGCAGCCCTGAAGGGTTGGGACAGCTGCGAGCCGGTTAAAGGACTTGGTAGACGCTGATAGACACGCGGATCGCGGAGTTAATAATACGATACCCTTTGGTAAGACTGGATGTCAGAATTTCAGGTCACTGACTACCTGTAACGACTGCCAAAGATCTATATGTATGGCAGCCGGGACCAACAGCTTAACGTGCTTTCCGAGGCACGGAGGAAACTAGGTATGTCGGACGGTCACCCATCCACAGACCGACCTAGGCAAGCACAGCTTTACCTAAAGATCGACCCGAGTGGCAGTTCTTATTAAGCCACTAGCTCCTCTTATTAATTTGGCGAATCATGCCAGCGAATACTGCGGGCATGACATTGCTAATAACCTATCTAGTTATCGCCTACATTTTTCAGATAATAATTAATCAAACTGATCAGAGACCAGTTCACTAACAAACAACCTCTCACCCCAAACGCATATACCGTCTCCGTTCCGTCGTGGGTAAAAAGATGATATACTATTGTGATTTAGATCATTAAGTATGGTGTATCAGCATAGTGTAAGGTAAGGTTGTAAAGAAAGTTTGCCGCATTACATAGGTAGGTGGTGGTGGTGAGACAATTGGGTCACATAACAGAGCAGTTAAATTTTAATATGCGTTTGTAAGAGCGTAACTTTCAAGGATATTGAAGAACGTTGATACATAAGTAGAGAAACTACGAAAATATTACCTACTCTGTATAATTTCGATAGATTCAAGTTTTCGATAGATTTCACCTGACAACCAATGTAATAATTTAATTTGATAGGTACTGTGTAATAAAATGATAGAGATAGATTGTACATAGGTACACCAAGTGCATAAAACGCACCATTTTGCGCGAAACGTTTATCCATCCGATGCGAGCTTGCGAGCGAGGATGGATATAAAGTAGAGAGTAAAATGGGTTTTATGGACGAGTTTTACACTCTACTTTTCACTTCGATTGCGAGGAAATGCAACAGCAACTTGTAAATATTGTAAATTATTATTAACAACACTAATCCGTGTATAGCGGTGATTATCTCAGTTTTATCAGCAGGTTACTTTCACTATATTTGACTGATAACAAACCCCCGCCTACCCCAATGTGATAATTTCATGAAGAGATAAAACCATCTGGCATTGACTCTTGAAAACAATTGTCTTTTAGTATTTTCAAACTGTATTTAACATAACATCACGCCTGTAGCGTTAAAATAGGATTGGGCCTATACAACTTCACCCACAATTCACCAGTTATGTTTGAGACTAATTGAGACCAATGTAATGTAATAGAGGCGAGACTATTACCATCAAAGCCAAATCCTGACTCCGGACTGCTGTTTCCGATGGAAAACCAAGTTGTATCTGTCTGTTTAAGGCGTGGGAATAGAGCACACGACTCCATGCTTACCAGTAGCGCTTGCGAGGTAACAAAGGTAGCATTCTGTACTTAAGAAAACGTAACTTTAGAAAAGCATTTTAGACAGAATACTTTCATAGTTCCCACTAAATCCTGCTATATTCAGAAAACTAAGAGTACCTAGTTTAGGACTGTCATAGTGATGCCTACCTAAATTACTTTTTGATAACAACTGTCATGTGCTTACTTAGTTAATGTGTGACAAATAAACAGGTCTAGGTATTTGAATTCAAATGTTTCCTAACTTGAAATTATAATTCTAATTTGGATTTACATCATGCTGACGGATAAGCCTGTCATGGTGCAATGGTGGGGACTCGTAGACTGGCTGGGCGTATAGTAACGCAGTAGATACGTCGGTCGATGAGACGGATCCTTGTGGTGCTGTTCCAGAAACCAGATAACGTGTTTTTCGTGCCATAGCATGCATGCGTGCATCTTGCACTTAGGACTTCACAGCATTGCACTGGACAATGGACTCTAACATCCGTATCTATAAACAAGTCATTAGGTACTATTACTTGAGTAAATGTCGTTGTTTAAGATACCATTTTTTCTCTGTAGTTTATTAATTCAGTGACCGACCCGTGGTACAACTGCGATGTCCAACTGGTTGTACTACGGAGAAGTAAATTTACCCATGGTTCAACTGGGTTCAACTGGTTGTTCTATGGGGAAATATCTTTACCAATGGTTCAATTACAGTGAGTTGTTCTTTCCTTGGTCCAACTAGTTGTACTTCTGGGAATTGAATGTATGATCTATGGAACAACTACTGGTAATAAACAGGAAAAGGTTATCTATTAATGCTGAAGTGCAATGCAATTACTACCTCCTCTTTTAACCAAAATTATAATACGACCGTCTCGCGACAGTATCCTTTATGGGCGGCATGGGCACCGGGCCGTAGGCCGACGAAGGAGGCCGGCGGAGGCCCGGCACTTCGGGGACAGAAGACAACAGTGTTATGTAATATGCGAGCGAAGCGAGCGCGCGTCATGGAGTACAACATGCGTTGCATGTATGTTTGTTTTACACGATCATCCTATCCCCGTGGTCCAACCAGTTGGACATAATTCCACAGTTGTACCACGGGTCATAATCATAAATATCAGAAAAAAGAGTTGAACCATGGGTAAAGGGGAATGCCTGAAAAATGCTTGAAATAGACAGAAACTACTAACAGTCCTTAATTCTATTTAGAATAAATTAGGTATAATGAAATAATTCTCATGTTTGTATACCTAGGGAGAAAATATAACGATCTTTAAAATATTTAACTTGATATCCGTCCCATTCCTTCTTATTTTATCATGGAGGTCAGTGTTTATTTGACATGAGTAATCGACATTCAGCCAAACAGGAATCGTCAAATGATCTTTAACGAACTATTTTATAGAATTATTGCACAGTTATCATTCATTTAATATAATTCGTCCTATTTATACCTACCGTAAATCTAATTAAAATAATATATGCATGTCAATTAATTAAAATCAAATTATTTTCAAAATAGAAAACGTATCGTAGGCTGTATGCATCATAATGTCCTTTGCCTTACTGACACTTTGACATTACTGCATTTAATTTTTTCGATTGTTGATTTGATCGATTCATGGTTTTGCGTTTGCGACTTGAGTTACTAGTATATTGCTTTTTAGGATATTAAAACGACGACTTTGGCCATTTTTTAAGGATTTTGATTTTACTTCTGTACACGTTACCCATTTTTGAACACGGACTTAGATTGAATGCTGTTTTGTTGTATAATTATTGCATAATTATTAATCCTTAACCTTGACTTAACCTATATTTTAGAAAAAAATATTGGAACTGGCGTCTACCTAGTTTTTTGATTATGATTGAATTTGTAATGGATTCCCTACGATTTATAGTGCAATTTGGCGTATATTTCATTGTTGTCCATTTCAAGCATTTTTTTGTGTGGCTGATGGGCAATTCCCTTTACTTCCCCGTAGTACAACCAGTTGGACATCGCAGTTGTACCGTGGTACAACTGCGATGTCCAACTGGTGACCCGTGGGTCGGGGTGGATTAATTCCTTGATGTTAGAACTATCAAACGTTAGAATTTTTAGTTTTACTTTCATTGACGGTTCTATCTTCGCTTAAACTCTTGTCCATTGCATAAAAATGTATTGATGAATTATTTAAGATCAAGTAATTACTCTAACTTGACTATACCTAAATACGGATGTATATGTGATAGCGCCATACTAGTAGCCAAGCACTGGGACTCTAAAATGGCCACTGTAGAAGATCAAAATAGGATCTTAAATGAATTGCGTTAAAATTCGTAAAATGGACCATTCATAATAGTTAACTAGTTACTGCGTCTGTGACCATTTTACAAATGTTAACGCAATTTATATTATTTTCCTATTATGATCTGCTAAGGAGGCCATTTTAGAGCCCCTGAGCCGACTCATTAGATGTAGCTCAATATGTACTGATTCTGCCTATAGAAATTACCACGCGTCGCTAAAAACTTACCTAAATCATAAGATATGAAAGTATTAAACCAGGTACAACCATCTTTCAGTTGAAAAAATCGAAGTGACTACTCACCAACACAATATTACACGACCACCTAACATCTACAAAAACAGTGTCTATTTCTCTATTAGCATATTTGCGGGTATTTGTTATAGTTTTTGCGGCAGCGGAGCGCGTCGAATGGTCAGAAGCTGCCGCCACGTGCAGCGCGGTGCTTTGTAACGCGACGCGGCGCGACACGGCACGGCACGCCCCCGGCCAAGTGGCGCCTAAGGGTCATAGGCAAAAACTAGTGGTCGGTCTCTCAAAGGTCACATAAATTGGCTAATTTAAACCCGGTTTTAAGAGAGTGTTAGAAATTCCTATGAAATTTGAATCGCCAGAGACCCAGAGTTCCTACCTATGGGTATGGGTATTATGTATGGGTATGTGGTAGTCAAAGTAGGTTTTCCTATGATGCAGACTGTAGTCCTAGCCTAGAGAATTGAATAACAATGAATATCCATAATTATAACCATCATCCGGTTATACTTATAGCTTTTTCCCAGCCGTGTCTAACCATGATGCAGTTGAAGCTGCTACTATAATAAAACTGATCCCCGAGGGTATCAGTTTTTGGGGATCCGAACGGAATAACTCCTTTTAAGGGCATTGACTATTTAGCCACAAGCTCCTCTCCCTTAAAATGTTGTAACCTTGACGGCACGGTTGGCGCAGTGACTGAGCGATCGGACTGCTGCGCCGCGTGTCGCGGGTTCGATCCCCGCACGGAACAAGTATTTGTATGACCTACAGATAGTTGTTCCAGGTCTGGGTATTTGTGTATGTGAGTTTAAATGTTTGAGAACGCACCCACGATACAGGAGAAATTCCTAGTGTGGGGCAAAAAATAATTAGTCTCAGCGTAAACTGGATTGCAAGACAGAACGTGTGTTGTTTGTTGTTTTGTAGACTGGAAAAAAAAAACAACGAACTATCCTGGAGATGAG